>OX328123.1:167840167-167942804 GCA_946811695.1 Gonocerus acuteangulatus
GTGATGAAATTTGGTACAAAAATCAGTCGTCCAATTTGAAAGGTCAAGTTCGTTAACCAGCAAAATCCGCCCACTGGAAGATGGCGTTTGGGGCGAAATTCGCGCAGAAAAAATCGTAACGCTTAGGTTTTTGAGTTCATAAGCTTGTAAGTACTCTTTTTATAGGCTTCTTGCGGTAGGAAACGAATGAAACTATTTTCAAGGCGATAGCTTTAACGGTTTTTGAGAAAATTGGAAAAATAATTTTTGAATACCGTTTTTGGTTTGGGTACTTAGAATCACGGGATTCAGTTGAAACATTATCTGTATGTTCTTACTTTCATTAAAACTAATATGTTGAAAGTTATGTTACGTTTGGAGTTAAGGAAGGGTTAGAATAAAATATTTTATGAACAGACATGAAGTTTTGGTAACTTTGTATACTTTCCTTAATATCTCGAAAAAGGTTGAGAATCTTGGTAAACAAAAGATTACCATTAGAATGCTTACTAAATGCTCTACAAAAAAGGTTCTAATGAAAGTTTTGATTAGGCGACGTCAATCGGAGAAATAAGTGCTTAAATCTTTAAAGTAATTGATTTCGCTTAGTCGAACTGTTCTTTTGTCTTTGATTTTGGTACTTAGAATCATGGGCTTCAGTTGAAACATTTTCTGCATGTTTGAATTTTATCAAAACTAATATGTTGAAATTTGGTTACGTTTGGAGTAAAGGAAGGATTAAAATAAAATATTTCATTTTTAGACATGAAAAGTTTTGGGAACTTCGTACATTTTCATTAATATCACGAAAACGGTTTGGAGGCTTAGGGTGGAGTGCATTCCCAGTACAGGTATCGCCAGTGGACCCTCGTCATCTGTAAGTTCCTTTCTAGGGTCATAAAGATAAGCCTCCAAACAACTGCAGGAATGTAGGATTTCTAATTTTTGCCAGTATCATAACAGCCGCTCTTTACATACCACAGTGGTACTGACGTGCCGGTTTATACTAGTTGCACTCCACACGGTGGTAGTACTTGGTGTATGCCACAGCGGATTGCTCATTATAATCTTATTTTATACGTATTAAATAGATACCTAAAAAAAGTTTATTTGTGTATAAGTGTTGCGTTATTGGGATTAGAATAAAATATTTTATTAACAGACATGAAATAGTTCGGAATCTTTGTATATTGTCCTTAATTCTTTTTTTCTTTTATGGTGTATCGAAATCTGAGTCATTAGCACAATTTTTTTTATGAGCTTATATAATACTTAGGTTTAGCTAGCAACAATATTTTACACCGCAATTAAAGTGATATGCTCTTCTTATAAACATAATATTTATATTATAATATAAACATAATACATTAATTTGTCTGGAAAAAAAAAAGTCCGACCCGCAGGAACTGCTTCATCTTAGCGCGGTTCCGTTCTTATCTCAAGTGCGATTAGTGAAGGAATATAGCAGCTATCGGTAGGTATTAGCACCATTTCCCCCCCTTAATATCTTCAAAACAGTTAAGAAATCGTGGGAAGTACGATGTAACCATTCAAAAGCTTACTAAATTCTCTAAAAAAAAGATTCTGAAGCAAATTTCGATAGGGCAATGTCAGTCGGAGAAGTAAGTACTTAAAACTACGAAAGTGTTAGTTTTGTTATTTTAAACGGGTTTTTGTCACTGTTTACCTCACTTTTGTTTTTTAAGTTTATTTAACGGTGGAATGAGTATTTCATTAAAGCTGAGAAAATAAGAATCATATTGGTAATAGAGTTTTCCTAGAGTGAGCGCCGCGATGACGGGAGAGTCCCATCCGTTTAGAAAACAGCCAGTTTTCATATGTGGCTCTTTAAGCTTCCTTCTCTTTGAGATTTTATTTTATATTTTTAACGAAAGATCAAAACCTACCAATAGCAGCTACTATTCCTTTACTAATCGCACTTCGGATAAGAACGGAACCGCGCTAAGATGATGCAGTTCCTGCGAGTCGGACTTTTTTTTCTCCTTGTATCGTTTGTGGATGTCTTCCAAGGCTTAACGTTTCTTTTTATCTCTCGGAGCTTATTATCTCTCATTTCTTACCAGACAGTTTGCTATCTCGTCCATATAGAGGATGACTTGGGGGCGTAGAGAAATCTCAGGGGGGCATGGGCGTGCATAAGGGGGGGGGGCTGCAGCCCCCCCCCCCACCCCGAAATTTCGATTTGATCAGTAAAAATGTTTCATAAACCCTTAAGAATAAATTAAATAAGCTCACTTAGATAATAAAAAATATTTTATTTTGGCCGTAATAGCGTTTTAGTTGGTTAAAAGATTTTTTTTATTTGTTATTTTTTTTTTTACGGCGTATCTACAACTTGGCCATTAGCACCGGGCTATCTACAGGTTTCCACCCTTTTATAATGCCAAAAGCACGTGATCGGTCACCCATTCAGGTACTGACCACGCCCGACGTTGCTTAACTTCGGCGATCTACGGGAACCGGTGTAGTTGGTTAAAAGTATTCCAAGCTCTTTAATTGTTAGTATTCCATACCCCGAAAATGGTCTCAGCCCCCCCCCCCCTCCCCCGACATTTTCTCAGCCCCCTCCGAAATTATTTTCTATATACGCCCATGCAGGGAGGAGGGCGTAATCGCTTACATTTCCGATAAAATGTATTTGACACATAGATACATTAACTATTTCGAATTGCCATTCAATCCCTGATATACAAGTTTCTACAAGTCACAACACTACTAGGCGGAATGGCATGTCGCCTTTCTCGTGTGGATCACCCATAGCAAAGAGAGCAGATAGAGAATCTGTAAATATCTTTATATTGGGTTTCGTTGGAGAATTGATGTTCAGAGCTTCATCAATTGCTAGAAGCTCAGCTGTGTAGTTACTGCAGATCGCTGGGAGAGCGAACATACAGGACCCTGATGGGCTAAGTACCGCAGCACCAACTTCAGTGCTGGAAAATAACTGGTTTAGCGCAGAATTTGCTCTGAGTTGTCAGGATTAGCTGGGGAATGTTAGAGGTAGAATGCAGTCTGTATAAATCCATTTATCTTTGATAATTTGTCTTTATGCAAAGATTTTTGGCTTTTCAGTATTTTGACTTTTTACGTATTTCTCCAAACAAATTTAAAAGAAAATAAATTATATTATATTTAATTATTTTTTATTTAAATACATTAATTTATCTAACAAAAAGTGTGAATTTTATGTCCGGTATCTTGTAGAATGCCTCTTTTTTGCACAATGGAAACCCTTGCATGGGGGTGTGCAGAGACTTATGTTAATAAGTATATATTAGTGTGAAATTTCTTCATATTCAAGAAACGACCTTACTTTCTGAAAGAGTCTAACAGAAGTGCCATTACATGCACAGAAATATAAGTAATGAAATTTGAACTGGGAATGCCGGTTCCCCAGAGAATTACATAATTCATGATTGTCTATTGTGAAAGTATTTTTATGCTCGGTAAGAGTCGACTGATCTGGGAGTATACTAGACTTGTGATGGGAGTGGAGTAGAACAGCGTATTTGGGTGAGAGCCTGTGGGTGTGCCTGGGCTTGAATGGAACCAGCGATCGATGTCTAGAGTACTATAATGCGTCGTAGTAACTCTTAGCATTGTTTCAGAATTACTCTACCTCTTCTACTAAATGTTTAGTACCTCTATGTAAGGACTGAACACTGTAACAGCTTGAAAGGTATCTAGCGGAGCCGTGCAACGGTATCTCTCTTTGCTACTCAGGAATGTCAAGGTCTGTAATTCAACCTTCCAAGGACGATAGGAGTCCATTGACAATATGTCCGCTCCTTTCTACCTCCGTTTCTCCAATATCTCTACAATCTATACGACTAATATAGGATTAATCTATCCGAAGAAGATGTAGCGTAGATTGTGAAGTGGGCTAGTTGTTGTTGAATGGAATGTAGACAGTGAATCAGAGCTATGACGTAAAGCTCATTGGTTCTAGATGTCAGTATCGAGTCGCGCCTGCGTGGAACTTGTTTACAACTCCTCCATGTACACACAGTCACACATGACCTTTTCCAAGATGGTGTCTTATATCTATCTCTCTCCAAGATTACACGTTTTACAGATGATTTCATTCGAAATTATGTCGCCCAGTCTCTCAAAGGGTCCAAACAAAGTGATTTCTCATCTGTGCGCACAACAGTTTTGATGTCAATGTTCTTTCTAGGTTTCAATTACTATTGCGTATAATTTTAGGTTCGGTTGAAGCACATTCTTCGACTGAAAAAGTTCATTTTTATTAAGTTAATAGTTAAAGTTTTTTAACCTCTTAGAAGACTCAAGTGACTTGTACTAGTTATTGTCCGTGCTGCGTAGTATTTATTCTAGTAGTCGTTTGTTATGGTCTGGTGTTTACAGGAAATGCCATCCATTCACCTGCAATATTATGTGCATTTGTGTTTGCGTATTAAAGATGACCTTGTCAATGGTTGCATCTGTGTTTTGACATTAGTCAAAGAAAGTAGTTAATGTTGAAAAGAAGTATTTTTTAATTATTAGTGAAGTGCTTTTAATGAATTACAACGGAGATATTCTGTCTTATTGGTTTGTGTTGATATATTGCGTCGTTAGTGAAGAATACATTCCCACCTATTTAACTTAGTGAATTTTAACCGTGAGTATTTATTTTTTATTGAATGCACATTTTATGAAATTATTTTTGTTCAGTATTATTTCACTAGTGTTTAATTATTTTTATTAATTTATATACGCATTTATCCCAAAGTATCAATTTTTGTAAATTTCTAACTCTCTTAATATTCTATTTCGAACACAATATAAGTTAAATTACTATTTCTGTGAGGAAATGTGAATAAAAATATGAACTACAAAGAACTTTACTTAAAAATTTTGTCTAAATAACTATTTAACTAAGTATATCAGTGTGTTTGGCCCATGTGATGGGTGTATTGAAGATCATCATCACATCTCAATACCTCTTCCAGTTATAAATTGTTAAAAATGTCAGCTTTCACAATGTTATTCTCGTGTCACATGACAATAATCTCGACATGAAGTTTTGTTATTTTGTCTCTCGACCTTTATTTTTGTTTGTTGGGATTTTATATTGGTCCTAAATATCTTAAATTGTAAATTCACGTTTCTACTTTATTATCTGTTTTAATTTTTCCTCTACCCAAAAATGTTCATGTCCTATTTTCCTTGCTGTTCGTAAGGCATAGACGGATACATGTAGATTTGACATTATTTAATACATTTTTTCTAACAAGGATATATTTTCATTTTCTCTTCATGATTATATGCTAGATTCTCAATTGAGCAATTTCTTCTCTTGGTAGTGTATTTAATAAATTTCATAAATGATTAATCTTTATTGTTTTGAAATTGATATGTCTGTTCTTGAATAAATTCAGGCTAGCAAGTTGAGTTATAAGTATTTGCTGAGTACTTACTTAACTTCAATACATACAAATATACATCAAAACATATTTTATATCTCTTAACGACTCCTATACCATGTGTCATTAACACACTCTACCAGCTCCTCAATTATTTCCATGTCTCAAAGGAATTTTTCATGCTTTTCCTTTGAAATTTTTCCTATTCATAGAACCAGTTGCTTCTCTTGGTTATGGTTGTATTGACCCTTTAGTCAATACAGATAATTTCTATGTGTTGTTCAGATTTATTTATTTATTTAAATTTTAACGTCCATTATAATTAACTCAGAATTTCATCCTGAACACTTGTAGCTGCATGTTGGTGGGTTCTTTTTTAGCGCATGTAATTAGAGCTTGTTGCCTAAACACTTCTAGCTGCATGTTGACGGGTTCTTACTTAGTGAGTAGTATCGAACGCGACAAGTATAAGTGACTAGGAATGGATTGTATTTACTAAGCGACAAGTGATCTCTCCCACTACCACTACACAGTTTTATCTTGTCACCTCATATAAATAGCCCATCAAGTGTTTAGTGACAAGCTAGTTACTGTACGGCCCCGACTTGTCCTCTAAATCTGACTGAGAATTTGTCGTAAAACAAGCTTAATGAAAGTGTTAACTACAGAGAGACCGTCTGAACGCACTTCTCCACCTTTTCAATTGTCACAAAGGCAGCTTAGTGAGATGGACAAGTACTAGGTATTAAAGTCGTAATCTACCATCCGGTGATATGAAGTCTCATAGTTTGCTTGATTAAAGACTCTATCCACAAAGCAGAAGAGCTAGTTTCAAATCTTAGCCTTCCAAGTTTATTTTTCTCAACTTCATGATTTGTGAATTAAGTCATTCATGCCGTATAAGCTATCATAAAAATTTCAGTGCTTGAATAAATATAACCCTGAATTTTTATTACCTAGTTCAACATTAATGATAAATTATTTATTAGTTGGATAGAAAATTATTTTTAAATACTAGTTATGCTTATAAGTAGAGTTAGAAAACATATAACATCGGAGGCTTTATGATTATACATATGATTAATATATAATTAAGTATTCTAAATACTTAATTATATATTATCTTAAATTTTCTTTATATAGGCTTCAACTGGCTGAAGCAAGTTAATGTTAAATGCTTCAGTTCTTAATGAAGGTTAATGCACCAGTAAATTGTAAACTTCCTGGCAGACTTCTTAATTTTACAGTTGTATTTTGCGTATTACCATTATTTAAAATCCTTAAGCAAATGTCTAATATGTTAGAAATCGACTTAGTGGAGTGTTTATAGGAAAAGTGTTCAAATTTATTTTGCCACAATTAGTTCATATATTGAGATATTTGTTTGTGTAAAAAAAGAGCAGAAAACAATAGGAATGGTTCTACTAATTCCAGTGACCTTTGCAACATGTTGAACACATAATGAAAACATTATGTTATTTTCAAGGTACGGATTGTCGGGGTTCGGTCACTGCTACTTAATAAAACTACATTTTATCGTAAAAATGGTTTTATTGTGCCGACATTTTCTTACTGGGTTAACCCAGTAAGAAAACGTATCAACAACCACAAAAACGATCTACGGAATAAAGACATAAAGACAGCTTTAACTAGACATGCTATTGCAGACGGACATGATTTTGTTTTTGACCAATACTCCATCATTTCCACTGAATCCAATGAAGACAAACGCCTCCTTTCCGAATCAATTTTTGTCCACCTAGAAAATAACCCAGTTAATGACAAAATTGACAAAGAAGTCATCTCCTCTACCTACTCCAACATTTTCCATTTATTAAAAACTCCATCCTAATCCCCTATACCGCCTGCAATATAGCTCTTTATACCTGCCTCCCTTTCCATTAACACAACATTTTATGACTTTATGACACCTTACGCTCTTTCTTTCATCTTCTATGTTCTCTGTCCATTGGGTGGTCCAGAACCCCCCCCCCCCCTCAGCAACTCCTTTCTCCCTAAGTTTCCCTGTATTAACTGTCAGAAATGATCCCGCATCTGTGAGGTATAGTTCTCAATCTTCCCATCGGTAAGCCCATCTTGTTATTTTTATATCTATTCTAATGTAATCTGTTATTCTTATATCTGTTCTCCTAATAATCTAAGCACTTCTAGAGCACATTGTTCTTCTATATATTATGTTTTTGTATTTTTCCATGTAGGCATATATATATATATATATATTTTAGTATTACATCCGTCCTACTTGTTTTTTACAACCCTGATGAAGGCTTGAAGTTCAAGCCGAAACGTCGGCACAATAAAACCATTTTTACGATAAAATGTAATTTTATTAAGTAGCAGTGACCGAACCCTGACAATCCCTTACCTTGCATCATCTACGGTCTTTTCTCACTTAACCACTTCGAGATTGATTGCACACCGTCTGTACAATAGATTTCCGAGGCTATAAGACAGCTTGTACATCATGTGTACAATAGCCGTAATGTGCAATTTTCAGTTATACTGAGAAAAAAAAACTGGTCCTCGAAATATGATTTTTCTTGGACTAATGAAATCTGCATAGAAAAACAAAATTTAGTGTTGCTTTTACTGTGTACCAAAAAATTAAAAATTATCTTTATGTTCATTTTACCTTATATTTATATTTCTCACATGGTGCTCAATCCGCTGTCAAAAAAATATTTCAACAAATATTTTCTGGTGAAGTGAGTTCCACACCTGGTGTGCAATAATCTTATTTATGTGAATTCACTTACGAATTGGGTGATTACCATTGTTTTTTGTTTTTTTAAATTAAAAATGAACAATATAAAGAATAAAAAAAAATGTTGGCTCCTGGGGCCCATGTTAAAAAAAAATTGTTGGCCCGAATGGGTTAAAGAGCTGCTCTGAAAATTAGAGATTTAGAACTTAGCAAGTTATTCGCTGTGACCATCAAATTGTAAACTATATATTGGGGGTCTCCAGTGGTCTAATGGCTAGCGCCATGGATTCATAAGCGGGAGATGGTGGGTTCGATTCCCAACCTCCGGCAGGAATTTTATCATCCCACGGCTCGATGGTAAAATTCCTCGCTGCACCCTGGATGTCGACGCTAATGACCTAGATGTAGATGCGCCGTAAAAAAAAAAAAAAAAAAAAAAAAAATATATATATATATATATATATATATATACATATATATATATATATATATATATATATATATATATATATATATATATATACATATATATTGTCTCTGCAGAGCTTAGATTATAGTTTAACCTCTTCCAAAATACTTGTTTTGTTTAACTGAATTTTTGAAACGTAGAATGAAAAATAATGTTCAAATTGAATATTTTTAATTAACCAAGGTGATAATTATAATACTCAGACTCGCAGGAACTGAGTCATCTTAGCACGGTTCTTTTCTTATCCCTGGTGCTATTAGCAAAGGAGAAGAAGCAGCCCCATTCTATCTGCCACCCCCCACCCCCCCTTCTATCTGCCACCCCCACCCCCCTCCTATCTGCTACCACCCACCCCCTTCTATCTGCCACCCCACCCCCTTCTATCTGCCACCCCCCACCCCCTTCTATCTGCCACCACCTTCTATCTGCCACCCCCCACCCCCTTCTATCTGCCACCACCCTTCTATCTCCCACCCCCACCCCCTTCTATCTGCCACCCCCACCCCCTTCTATCTGCCACCCCCCCCTCCTATCTGCTACCCCACCCCCTTCTATCTGCCACCCCTACCCCCTTCTATCTGCCACCCCCACCCCCTTCTATCTGCCACCCCCACCCCCCTTCTATCTGCCACCCCCACCCCCCTTCTATCTGCCACCCCACCCCCTTCTATCTGCCACCCCCACCCCCCTTCTATCTGCCACCCCCACCCCCCTTCTATCTGCCACCCCCACCCCCTTCTATCTGCCACCACCTTCTATCTGCCACCCCCACCCCCTTCTATCTGCCACCACCCTTCTATCTCCCACCCCCACCCCCTTCTATCTGCCACCCCCACCCCCTTCTATCTGCCACCCCCCCTCCTATCTGCTACCCCACCCCCTTCTATCTGCCACCCCTACCCCCTTCTATCTGCCACCCCCACCCCCTTCTATCTGCCACCCCCACCCCCCTTCTATCTGCCACCCCCACCCCCCTTCTATCTGCCACCCCACCCCCTCCTATCTGCTACCCCCACCCCCTTCTATCTGCCACCCCCCTTTCTATCTGCCACCCCTACCCCCTTCTATCTGCCACCCCCACCCCCCTTCTATCTGCCACCCCCACCCCCTTCTATCTGCCACCACCTTCTATCTGCCACCCCCACCCCCTTCTATCTCCCACCCCCACCCCCTTCTATCTGCCACCCCCACTCCCTTCTCTCTGCCACCCCACCCCCTTCTATCTGCCACCACCTTCTATCTGCCACCCCCACCCCCTTCTATCTGCCACCACCCTTCTACCTCCCACCCCCACCCCCTTCTATCTGCCAACCCCACTCCCTTCTCTCTGCCACCCCCCACCCCCTTCTATCTGCCACCCCCACCCCCTTCTATCTGCCACCCCCACCCCCTTCTATCTGCCACCTCCACCCCTTCTATCTGCCACCCCCACCCCCTTCTATCTGCCACCCCCACCCCCTTCTATCTGCCACCCCTACCCCCTTCTATCTGCCACCCCCACCCCCTTCTATCTGCCACCCCCACCCCCTCCTATCTGCTACCCCTACCCCCTTCTATCTGCCACCCCCTTTCTATCTGCCACCCCTACCCCCTTCTATCTGCCACCCCCACCCCCTTCTATCTGCCACCCCCACCCCCCTCCTATCTGCTACCCCCACCCCCTTCTATCTGCCACCCCCTTTCTATCTGCCACCCCACCCCCTTCTATCTGCCACCCCCACCCCCTTCTATCTGCCACCCCCATCCCCTTCTATCTGCCACCCCCACCCCCTTCTATCTGCCACCCCCCCACCCCCTTCCCCTATTAGATTCCTTTGTTGTAGCATTAGCACATCAATTATCCATTATTTACATATATTTTTATTTGTCTTTCATGCAGAGTTAAATATTGAGATTGTTTACACTTTAATTTACTAAATTTTTTACATTGATAATGAATAGAGTTAGAAAAATTAGAAATATTTTTAGAAATTGGCTACCATTGTTCATATTTATTAGGCTGCTAATCCTATAGAAATTCTAAAATGTTTAGTATTATCGTTTCTTAACTTTTAAAATTAATGTGAACTACCCTCTTTAAGTAAAGATGGAATGGTTAGGATTCGGCTATATAAACCTCAATATGATTTTGTTTTAAAAAATCTATATTTCGGACGTTTCGGCTACTCATTGGTAGCCTTCGTCAGCTAAAATGACAAAAAAAAGAAATTAATACAAAAACAAAAAAAATTATGATTGTGATAGGTAACAGAGCTATAGATACAATTAACTTATAAAAGAACATATCGTCTTAAATTCTTAGAATGAAAAAGTAAATAGGTACAATAATTGATTTTAATAGTAATTAGTAACGTTAATTGATTTTACAAAGAAATAAGAAGCTACATACCAATGACAAATATAGTAGCTAATAGTAACATTAATTAATTTTACAAAGAAATAAGATACTACATACCAATAGAAATGCCGAGCGGCAGAGGAAGACCAAGGTTGGCAATTAAGTAACCATTGTAGAGTGTCTAAGGAGAAAAAGAAATCTACTGGGGTATAAGTGGAAACAGCAGGTGGTGGGGGAAATGTCGGTAAGGATCAAACAGCTATGATGACAGGAAAGGAGAAAAAGGTGTTAATGGAAGGATACCCAAGGGGCATGGTAAAAATCTAGGTGGGAGGTCGGGAGAGTATTTGGAAAATATTAGCGTACATAGGAGAAATGCCTTGTTGGTCAGTTTTGTAGTTTATATTTTTTTTTGTTTAAGTTTATGTGTACACATTCCGAGATCTGTAGTCTTTTTTTGTTTCGTTGTGTAGAAAGAATAACCCTCTTTAACATAGGATCTACATTTTATACAGTTTTATTAATTGTCTTAAATGTATGTCTATAAATATCACTGCAATCCGGTAATCCGTGTAAAGTTACAAATAATTTAAAGCTAAAAGTTGAGGCTTTTTCTTATTTAGTGATTTTTTTTTCAATGAGCATGAAATTTGCATTGCAAGTCATGAAATTGGCTTTGAGAAAAGTAGTAGACAAGACTGAAAGAGAATGAAGTTTAAGTCGCCACAAGAGGAAACAGAGTATCCTTAGTGAAAATGTCGCCCCCCCCCCACACCTTCTTAATGTTCACTCTAGGAACACACTATTACCTAGAAGTTCCGCGATTTCATGTCTTCTTTTACTATAATATTAATTTTATTGGGGTCTCCCGTGGTCTAATGGCTAGCACGCTAGATTCATAAGCGGGAGATGGTGGGTTCCATCCCCACAGGCGACAGGAATTTTCTCATCTCAGGGCTCGCTGAGAAAATTCCTGGCTGCACCCTGGACATCGGCGCTAATGGCCAAGATTTGTCGATGCGCCGTAAAAAAAAAAAAAAAAAAAATTAATTTTATTGATAAACAAAATTTCAAACAAACACGACTAATTGAAAAGTGAGTTAAACCAAGACGAAAACTCGTTCAGAAAACTAACACTTTCAAAGTTTTAAACGCTTATTTCTCCGATTGACTTCGCCTAATCGAAAATTGTTTCAGAACCTTTTTTTATAGAGAATTTAGTAAGCTTTCAAATAGTCACCTTCCACTTACCACGATTTCCCAACTGCTTTTGAGATATTCACGAAAATATACGAAGATCCCAGCCTTTTCATGTCTTTTAATAAAATATATATATATTTTTTTTAATACTTCCTGAACTCCAAACTAACCCAACATTTAAACTTCTTAGTTTAGATGAATTTCAATGCAGAAAATGTATTAATTGTATCCTATGATTCTAAGTACCCATACCAAAAATGAGATAAAAAAATATTTTTTCCACTTTGTTCAAAAACAGTTACATGTATTGCCGTAAAAATGGTTTCATTCGTTCTCCTATGTTAAGGAATCTATAAAACAGGTACCTCCAAGCATATCAACTTGAAAACGTAAGCATTACGATTTTTTTCCCGCAAATTTCGCTCCTAAAATTATGTTCCAGTGGACAGATTCTGCTTGTCAACGAACTTGACCTTTCAAATCAGACGAAACATATTTGGTCCAAATTTTATCAAAATTGGACCTTTTTTGAGCTTGTGAGAGAGCGAACAGACAAATATATATATAAATAAATAAAGATTTGAACCATTGTTATTTTTTAGATCCATAGGCTCTGAAATGTAATATTTTCTAGTCGGCACTTCCGGATTGTGTCATAAGGTCAACCTTATAAGCGTGTTTACTCCCTATGGTGGGAGGGAGGAACCGCAATAAAAGCTCAAGATGTGTTAAATTCATCGATGCTAAGCATCGTTATGAAAAACGGTCTGCAGAAATATGAGATTTTCTCTGTATTAAAAAATATCAAGAACAATTATCACAATAAACTTATAAAAATTCTTAACTTATTCCTAATGACTGATTAATTTTTCAGGTTTCTATGTGTTGATTGGTTAACTATTTATTAAAAGATGTCTACAAGAGGAGCAGGAGTGCAGGAATCTCCGGGCGAGATTGTGAAGCAAGGTTCCCTTAAGAAACTCAAGGTTTATAGCTACCTTATTTTAATTGTTTATGCATTTTATCATTCTACACATTTTAAATCTTCATCGATCCTGACTACTAGTAATAGATAATGATTGTTTTAATTGATATATATGTGTTTGTTAACATGGTAATAGTCATAGTTTTGGCTTTTTCAACTTGAAGCTTGGTGTATAGTATTATCGTAACAAACAATTGGACGAGTTCATTAACTAGCAAAATTGGAGGGGGGTTTATTCCAAACTTAAATTATTAATGATGATTAGATAGTTAGCCGTCGAGGTGATATGTAAAGATGGAATGGTTGGGATTCGGCTTAATAAACCTCAATATGATTTTGTTTTAAAAAATCTATATTTCGGACGTTTCGGCTACTCATTGGTAGCCTTCGTCAGCTAAAATGACAAAAAAAAAATTAATACAAAAACAAAAAAAATAAATTATGATTGTGATAGGTAACAGAGCTATAGATACAATTAACTTATAAAAGAACATATCATCTTAAATTCTTAGAATGAAAAAGTAAATAGGTACAATAATTGATTTTAATAGTAATTAGTAACGTTAATTGATTTTACAAAGAAATAAGAAGCTACATACCAATGACAAATATAGTAGCTAATAGTAACATTAATTAATTTTACAAAGAAATAAGATACTACATACCAATAGAAATGCCGAGCGGCAGAGGAAGACCAAGGTTGGCAATTAAGTAACCATTGTAGAGTGTCTAAGGAGAAAAGGAATCTACTGGGGTATAAGTAAGTGAAAACAGCAGGTGGTGGGGGAAATGTCGGTAAGGATCAAAAAGCATGTTTATGACATGTCGGTAAGGATCAAAAGGCATGTTTATGACATATTTATAACAGGAAAGGAGAAAAAGGTGTTAACGGAAGGATACCCAAGGGGCATTGTAAAAATCTAGGTGGGAGGTCGGGAGAGTATTTGGAAAATATTAGCGTACATAGGAGAAATGCCTTGTTGGTCAGTTTTGTAGTTTATATTGTTTTTCTTACCAAAACACATAAGAACCTCAACCAACCATATCAACCCGTGCGACCTGAACTCCCCTGTTCAAAAACAACTTGCAACAGCGAAACTTCATTTCCAGAAAAAATTACTCAATATAGAAATAGCCAATTTAAACTGTGAAATTAAAAATTTAGAAACATTGTTAGAGTCACACTTTAATATCTTAAGGGGGTTAGTTGACCAGGACCTGTTTAATGACATATCCAATTTTATTTCAAACATTTCTAATAGTTTAAAATCGAAGTTAAAAATAAATCTTTTCCAAAAATTTAATAAAACACGCCAGAATCACGTTCACCGCCCCATCGGTGACGAAAACTGGGTTAAAAACATCTCCTCGGTCAACGTCCCCCCTCAGGTTAACAACATACTTAGTTTAGGAGAAAAGTTTTCTTTACCTCCTACACCAGGTATTGTTGTTCCCAAAATAATTACCGATGTAGAATACATACTACAAACCGTTCCTTGTAAAGAGGAAGACCAAACCCGCTCTAAAGTAGTTAATAGCATCACAAATTTCTTGCAAATTCCTTCTCCCAGCCACTCCCACCTTTCCACTGAATTTTACAAAGACCTAAAACACACCAAAACTTTCTTACGGACACATGAACAACATATAATATGTACTAAATCCGACAAGGGAAACACGACCGTCATCATGGACAGAACAGAATACAACGAAAAAATGACCAACTTATTCAACGACACCAATACATACTTACCCATTCCTAAGGACATTACGAAAATACAAGAACGAAACACACTCAACGAACACATTCACAAACTTTTTAACTCTAACGATATCGACAAATCCACTAAGTCCTTCTTAATTTCCCACAATTCCCTCCCACCGCGAGCCTATGGCCTCCCCAAAATCCACAAACCTGGTAATCCCCTTTGTCCCATCATTGCCAATATAGATTCTCCCTCTTCCAGTCTCAGTAAATTTCTTCTTCCCTCATTACAAATACTTAGCCATAATAATCCCTATGATATAAAAAATTCCTTTGACCTAATTTCTAAATTATCCAACCTAACCATTCCCCACGGCCACATTTTAGTTTCCATTGATGCCACATCCTTATTCACTACCGTCCCACTAGCTAAAACGCTAGAAATAATCGAAAACCATTGGCCCACCCTA
This sequence comes from Gonocerus acuteangulatus, assembly GCA_946811695.1. NCBI lineage: Eukaryota > Metazoa > Arthropoda > Insecta > Hemiptera > Coreidae > Gonocerus > Gonocerus acuteangulatus. The sequence goes on from OX328123.1 coordinate 167,855,429, forward strand.
CACCTCCATAGCCCTCTATCCTTTGATTTGTTTATAGAAAGTCTAAAACTTTGTGTTAACAGCGGTTTTTTTAAATATGATGGGAAATTCTATAAACAAATTGAAGGTCTAGCCATGGGCAATTGTCTTGCACCCGATTTATCCTCAATCCTTCTCAACGATCTTCTCAACTCCCTCGTCCCACAGTTTCCCCATGACATCTCATTCATCTGCAAATACGTAGATGATCTTTTGCTGATGATTAACCCAAACAGACTAACACACATACTTACCTGTTTCAATTCCTTTTACCCTAGGCTTCAATTCACAGTCGAAATAGAACAGGACAGACAGCTCCCATACTTGGACATCTTACTAATTAGACAGACTGACGGTACTATTATTACTGACTGGTACACCAAACCCACGTACTCGGGATGGTTACTTAATTTTCATTCATCCCATCCTTACCACCTCAAGATTAATGTAGCCAGAAATCTCCTCCGCCGAGTCCTCTCCCTATCCCATGCTTCCTTCCACAATAAAAATATTAATATCACCTCAGATATATTGGCACGCAACCAATTTCCCCCCAACCTCATAAAATCCCTTGTTAAAAAAGTAAAATCCCAACCTTCCAACACTGTCTCTCCCAATTCTTCCCTAACTCCCAGTTACCAAATGTTCCGATCTCTACCATTTACACCTGGACTGACTGATAAACTTACTAAGACAATAAAAAAAATCCTACCCTTCCCTAAATTTTGGTTTGAAAACTACCAACAAACTCAAAACCCTCTATACCAAACTCAAAGATCCCATCCCTTTTGAACAAACCACCCGTTGTGTTTACCAAGTCCCTTGTCAAACCCCTTCCTGTAATGGTGTATACATAGGAGAAACCATAAATGACATTCACTCACGTCTTACACAACATAAACGAACCATCACTAATAAAGAAATAGATAAATCTGCACTTGCAAAACACGCCATTACACAAAAACACTTTTAACTTCGATGACACGAAAATTCTTTCTACACAACGAAACAAAAAAAGGCTACAGATCTCGGAATGTGTACACATAAACTTAAACAAAAACAATATAAACTACAAAACTGACCAACAAGGCATTTCTCCTATGTACGCTAATATTTTCCAAATACTCTCCCGACCTCCCACCTAGATTTTTACAATGCCCCTTGAGTATCCTTCCATTAACACCTTTTTCTCCTTTCCTGTCATAAATATGTCATAAACATGCCTTTTGATCCTTACCGACATGTCATAAACAAGCTTTTTGATCCTTACCGACATTTCCCCCACCACCTGCTGTTTTCACTTACTTATACCCCAGTAGATTCCTTTTCTCCTTAGACACTCTACAATGGTTACTTAATTGCCAACCTTGGTCTTCCTCTGCCGCTCGGCATTTCTATTGGTATGTAGTATCTTATTTCTTTGTAAAATTAATTAGTGTTACTATTAGCTACTATATTTGTCATTGGTATGTAGTTTCTTATTTCTTTGTAAAATCAATTAACGTTACTAATTACTATTAAAATCAATTATTGTACCTATTTACTTTTTCATTCTAAGAATTTAAGACGATATGTTCTTTTATAAGTTAATTGTATCTATAGCTCTGTTACCTATCACAATCATAATTTATCTTTTTTTTTTTTTTTTTTTTGTATTAATTTTTTTTTTTGTCATTTTAGCTGACGAAGGCTACCAATGAGTAGCCGAAACGTCCAAAATATAGATTTTTTAAAACAAAATCATATTGAGGTTTATTTAGCCGAATCCCAACCATTCCATCTTTACTTAAATTATTAATATACCAGCCGTAGTTTTTGGTTCATTGAAACAATACTCTGTATACTTCATGGATATGTAATGAGAAAGACATGTTGTCAAATTAACCAAGTGAGAAAATAAACTAGGAATGCTGTCTATTTACTCCTGTGCTAAATTATTAATTTGCCTTGCCAGCAGTTGTGTTTTCTTTCTTGCAAAGAATTTGGTAGTTATGATCAACCAATAAGGAACATATGTTGTAAATGTAAAAGTCCGTCATGCAGGAGCTGCATAACTAAGCACTTTCCTCAGAATTTGGGTAGTGTAGACTGCTTTCCAGAACAATTTGCTTAAAATATCCTACATAAATAAAATAAAAACATGAATAGTTCTCTTTTAATTTTGTAATGAGTAACTGATCAATTATTAATTTGTTTCCAGAGTTATGTTTACACATGGTACCTACTACACTACGTAATAAATACAAAAAACCTCATATTATCGTATTTTGATCTAACGCAGGAACAGGATACAGTCCCTCTAGATACAAAGCGCTCTTTGCGGCGGCTTTGTGAACCTATATCTGGCGGGCTTTTCTATTGAAATATATTACAAAGTAAACCCCCGCTTTCCGATTGTCCGATTCAGCTCATTTTTACAACACTTCTTTCTCATGAGTTACCCACGACGTATACCGCGTTTCGTTTCAATACAGCAGAAATTACGACCGGTATGAGTATATCAGGAATTTGGGTCCGGAGTAAACCCCCCCCCCTTCTAATGAACCGATTTAGTTTATTTTTACAACACATATTTACCTGTAGATGACCACTACGAATACCAAGTTTCGTCGAAATACACCAAAAGTCACGGCTGGTAGTGGCGAATTGGTATTGTGGGTCCGGAGTAAACCCCCCCCCCCCTCCTAATGAACCGATTTAGTTTATTTTTACAACACATATTTACCTGTGGATTACCACTACGAATACCGAGTTTCGTCGAAATACACCAAAAATCACGGCTGGTAGTGGCGAATTGGGATTGTGGGTCCGGAGTAAACCCCTCCTCCTAATGAACCGATTTAGTTCATTTTTATATCTCACTTTTCTCTCTATATTACCACTACGAATACCAAGTTTTGTTGAAATATAACAAATATTACGGCTGACATGGTCAAATTAGTGTTTTGGGTTCGGGGTAAACCCCCCCTTCCGGTGGACCGACTTTGGTGGTTAACGAACTCGTTCAATCGTTTGCTAATTGAATGCTATATACTAAGTTTCGTGACGAAAAAACAAAAACGCTGGCCGCTATCATGTTAACAGACATATATATATATATATATATATATATATATATATATATATATATATTGTGGTGTTTTGGTTGGGTAAGAAAAAGAAAATTGATTATATTTTTAAGTTAATATAGGAAAAGTTGATTTGATATGTTTTTATTATATTTTCATTATATCTCAGGGTTCATTTAATATTACCAAACTCACCACATGCGGATTTAAATTTAATTTAATAAATTTCCTGAAAGAAAAGCATGAGAAATATTTTATTGGAACCACTTCTTACCATCTGTCCTTTTATGTGTTGAGACCATATTATATACCAGGAGATAGGTTCATTATAAATAAAATAGAGTTGGAAATAATTAACTTATATTGAATAAAAGATATAATTTAAGATTTTGCATGGCTGTGATATAAAAATAATATAAAAATTGCTTGACTCACATATTTGTATCAATGTTGGGTTATCTTAGAAAAATTAGAACATATTTAAAATATTATCTTATATATTAAAATATAAATATTGGCCATTATGAAATTTTAGATAGCTTTTAGAATTTATTTAAAAATTGGCAGTGAGTGAGTTATACTCAGCTTATTTTACGGATGATGTTCTGGAAGTGAAGAGGCAGGCTGCTTGTAGTTGTGTTGAGGAGATTGAGGGTCGGCTGCTAGATCTTGGAGTTGTGTCTGGCCATCATGTCCAGGTGAAGTGCTTGGTGTCGGCTGGCTCTGGTGGTGCAATGGGTGTGCTCTCGCCCTTGGCTGGCATTGGAGTGAGAGTGAGTGGTGGGGGAAGGCTCTTTTTATAGAGGCGTTACTCCCACCACACCAAGGGTGTCTGACTTCAGCGAGTTCCCTGGATTTTCCTGTTCATACTTGGAAACACCTCTATCGTTATCTTCCTGGGAACTTGTATACCTTATCGCTCCTAGCCGATACATTTGGACTCTTCTTTTATTTAACACTGCCTTTTTTTAAAAAAAATAAATACTGCCAAACTAAGCACTGCCAATTGCTATCCCTTTTATTACTTTTTTATTTATTTATTGATTGACAAAGGAGAATATTTGTGATGGACTTATGAAATATAACTTAGACTTTATTTTGAATAGGAATGCTACTCTTTGCTATGCCAGAAACTGACTCTTTCTAGAGCACCCCCTTTTATATCATTACAATATATATATATATATATATATATATATATATATATATATATATATATATATTTATATATATATATATATATATATATATATATATATATATTTATATATATATATAAATTTTAACGGGGGTCATTTTCGGTGTCTACTAGGTAGGATCGATAAAGATTTGAAGAAATTTTTCAAAAATTCCGTCATGAGTCCAACCTCAATGGCTACTTTCCTTCGGAGGAAAGTGCTAAAACAGAATCAGTATATTAGAGCTTGGGGTTTTCTCCACATAATTATAGTATTAAGCTGCCTAAATTGGTACGTTTTTAAGGACACCATCAGTGTCACTGCTGTATGCTTCATTAACAGTTGTATCCAGTATTCTGTGTCGTTTTGATTATTGGTTGTTCTCTCTTTAAAACTGGACATTTTTAATAATCATTCAGTTCCATAACAGGCCACGAGGGCCCTGAGGGGCAGATACTATAGAGGTATCTGATTCATGACCATATGGCACACTAGGGAAATAGTGTGGTCAGTTCTATGCCGGCCGCCTGATTTTCCCCTTGGCTGCTTCGACTGCTAGAGTCATTAGCACCAACCAAGGTACCCATTATTAAATTAATTAAAGGCTGGGTTGGCCTAGGGACGGTCAGGGAGGCCGAATTCAATCCATGAACGAATACACTAGATGAAAAAATCTTTAGTACTATGCTTGGGATTTGAACTCAGGCCTCCAGCTTATTAGTCCAGTGCTCTACCACTGAGCTAACCTCGCCCCCTTTATTAATTAATATAATTATATTATATAAGTAATAAGTTATGCTGCTCCTGCGTGTCAGCATTTTTTTCAGTTTATTATAACCTTGTTGATTACACTGGCCAACAAAAAATATTTTTGTAATGTTTCCTTCACTTCATGAGTCAAATCTTACTAATTTTGGGTTGAAAAAAAAAAAACGAATAATAATGTATATTTTAAACCATAAGTTTATCAACATTATAAATTAATTTGGATTTATTAAATAGTAGAAATGGATTTAGTAAATTTTTTAAGAGTTGAAAATTAATGGCAGAATACATGGGAGGTTGGATATTATTACCATCATGTGGATTTCATGCCTGTCTCTTGTAGGTGAGTTGTGGAGCATCCCTACACACACACCAACAGTAATCTACAAGCATTCATTAATTCCAACGGCCCTGATATCTTTGTTCCATTATAGAAATATCCTGATGGAATCTCTCACCGTGTTCATCACTCACCGCACCACAACTAGGAGGGAAAAGTCTAGATGAGAGTGGAGAAAATGAATTTTGAGAGACATGTTACGTTGCATCCAAGTTCATGATATTTTTGTAGAAGTATCCTCACCAACTGAACATAGTTATCTTCTCTTTTCTTCCCCGAAAAATCTTTAATAACTCCCTTGAACGCATTCCAAGCTTCCTTTTCTTTTCCCTCCAAAGCTCTGTCAAACACAGGATCCTTCACGAGATCCCGAATTTGTGGCCCAACAAAAACACCTCAAAAATCTAAAGGCCTCTTGGTTCATGCCTTTGACAAAGTTTTTCATCAAACCGAGTTTTATATGTAGAGGTGGAAGAAATATATCTTTCGGGTCGACGAGAGGCAGGGCAACAACAATTTTTTCACAAGGGCCAAGATTTCTTGCAGGCCAGTCTGTCTGAATGTAATGTGATTTCCTGTCCCTACTGTCCCACATACATAAAAAGCAGCAGTATTAATTATACCCCAGTTGCATTCCTAAAAGTATAGCGATGACCTTTAGATCACCACAGATTTTCCACCTTCGTTCAGCATATTTGATCGAGTGGAGGAAGGCTTTCATGTTTTTTTAAGTCTCATTCATGTATATAACCTCAAAATAGCTGTACAACGTTTGGTTTTCTCAGTTACAGATGTATCAACATCCAAAAACTAAATTTCTCAACAAAGTGAAAGTTGAGCATGTAAAAAGTGACATGTTACTGTATTTGAAAACAAGAGCTAATTGGTCATTTTCGGGGCGATTTTTGAACTCAGGGGGTGAAAATACATAAGAGTTGGGTATTTTTAAGCCCGAAACATATTCATTGTTGGTCAGTGTTATTAATAAATTTATAAAATCTGAGAGAATTACAACTGTTTACATGTGATGAGTGGTGAATCAGGCTGGAATTTTCCCTGTCATCTGTAATCTTCATGATTTCTTAGAACAACCTTCAAATATGATAAGTATTTGTGAAAAACAGCTCCCCGCTTCCTGTTGATCATCTGAAACTCTTGCCCTCATACAATCAAATACACAAAAATATATACCTGACTTTTCTCATGAAAGATATTATATGAAATTATAGATAACTATTGTGCATTATTACACATTCCCATATTCACAGAAATAAAGAGTATCAATATCCATATTTCTTATAAAAATTTATAATTTTGTAATTATGGGCCTTAACATGAAATTATAATTACCTGGCGTGTCTGGCTACACCTAGTTTATATTAAATAGCTGTTACCTGGCGTGCCCGGCTACACCTAGTTTATATTAAATAGCTGTTACCCAGCTACCATGCTACACGTACTTATATTAAATAGCTGGTACCCGGCGTGCCATCCTACATGTACTTTATATTAAATAGCTGTTACCTGGCGTGCCTGGATACACCTAGTTTATATTAAATAGCTGTTACCTGGGGTGCATGGCTACACCTACTTTATATTAAATAGCTGTTACCAGGTATGCCTGGCTACACCTACTTTATATAAATTAGCTATTACCCGGCGTGCCTGGCTACACCTACTATATATTAAATAGCTGTTACCAGGTATGCCTGGCTACACCTACTTTATATTAATTAGCTATTACCCGGCGTGCCTGGCTACACCTACTATATATTAAATAGCTGTTACCGGGGGGGGGGGGGCCTGGGTACACCTACTTTATATTAAATAGCTGTTACACGGGGTGCCTGGCTACACCTACTTTATATTAAATAGCTGTTATCCGGGGTGCCTAGCTACACCTACTTTATATTAGATAGCTGTTACCCGGCGTGCCTGGCTACACCTTCTTTATATTAAATAGCTGTTACCTGGCGTGCCATCCTACATGTACTTTATATTAAATAGCTGTTACCTGGCGTGCCAGGCTACACCTACTTTATATTAAATAGCTATTACCCGGCGTGCCTGGCTACACCTAGTTTATATTAAATAGCTGTTACCTGGGGTGCCTGGCTACATCTACTTTATATTAAATAGCTGTTACCTGGCATGCCTGGATACACCTAGTTTATATTAAATAGCTGTTACCTGGGGTGCATGGCTACACCTACTTTATATTAAATAGCTGTTACCAGGTGTGCCTGGCTACACCTACTTTATATTAATTAGCTATTACCCGGCGTGCCTGGCTAAACCTACTATATATTAAATAGCTGTTACCGGGGGGAGGGGGGGGCCTGGGTACACCTACTTTATATTAAATAGCTGTTACCCGGTGTGCCTGGCTACACCTACTTTATATTAAATAGCTGTTACACGGGGTGCCTGGCTACACCTACTTTATATTAAATAGCTGTTATCCGGGGTGCCTAGCTACACCTACTTTATATTAAATAGCTGTTACCCGGCGTGCCTGGCTACACCTTCTTTATATTATATAGCTGTTACCTGGTGTGCCTGGCTACACCTACTTTATATTAATTAGCTATTACCCGGCGTGCCTGGCTACACCTACTATATATTAAATAGCTGTTACCCGGGGTGCCTGGGTACACCTACTTTATATTAAATAGCTGTTACCCGGGGTGCCAGGCTACACCTACTTTATATTAAATAGCTGTTACCCGGGGTGCCTGGCTACACCTACTTTATATTAAATAGCTATTACCTGGTGTGCCATACTACATGTACTTTATATTAAATAGGTGTTACCCGGCGTGCCTGGATATACCTACTTTATATTAAATAGCTGTTACCTGGCGTGCCTGGATATACCTACTTTATATTAAATAGCTATTACCCGGCGTGCCTCACTACCCCTACTTTATATTAAATAGCTATTACCTGGTGTGCCATACTACATGTACTTTATATTAAATAGCTGTTACCCGGGGTGCCAGGCTACACCTACTTTATATTAAATAGCTGTTACCCGGGGTGCCTGGCTACACCTACTTTATATTAAATAGCTATTACCTGGTGTGCCATACTACATGTACTTTATATTAAATAGGTGTTACCCGGCGTGCCTGGATATACCTACTTTATATTAAATAGCTGTTACCTGGCGTGCCTGGATATACCTACTTTATATTAAATAGCTATTACCCGGCGTGCCTCACTACCCCTACTTTATATTAAATAGCTATTACCTGGTGTGCCATACTACATGTACTTTATATTAAATAGCTGTTACCCGGCTTGCCTGGATATACCTACTTGATATTAAATAGCTGTTATCCGGCGTGCCTGGATATACCTACTTTATATTAAATAGCTGTTACCCGGGGTGCCTGACTACCCCAACTTTATATTAAATAGCTATTACCCGGCATGCATTACTATATGTACTTTATATTAAATAGCTGTTACCCGGCTTGCCTGGATATACCTACTTTATATTAAATAGCTGTTACCTGGCGTGCCTGGATATACCTACTTTATATTAAATAGCTATTACCCGGCGTGCCTCACTACCCCTACTTTATATTAAATAGCTATTACCTGGTGTGCCATACTACATGTACTTTATATTAAATAGCTGTTACCCGGCTTGCCTGGATATACCTACTTGATATTAATTAGCTATTACCCGGCGTGCCTGGCTACACCTACTATATATTAAATAGCTGTTACCGGGGGGGGGGGCCTGGGTACACCTACTTTATATTAAATAGCTGTTACCCGGTGTGCCTGGCTACACCTACTTGATATTAAATAGCTGTTATCCGGCGTGCCTGGATATACCTACTTTATATTAAATAGCTGTTACCCGGCGTGCCTGGCTACCCCTACTTTATATTAAATAGCTGTTACCTGGCGTCCCTGGCTACACCTACTTTATATTAAATAGCTGTTACCCACCTACCATGCTACACGTACTTATATTAAATAGCTGGTACCCGGCGTGCCATCCTACATGTACTTTATATTAAATAGCTGTTACCTGGTGTGCCTGGCTACACCTACTTTATACTAAATAGCTATTACCCGGCATGCCTGGCTACACCTAGTTTATATTAAATAGCTGTTACCTGGGGTGCCTGGCTACACCTTCTTTATATTAAATAGCTGTTACCTGGCGTGCCTGGATACACCTAGTTTATATTAAATAGCTGTTACCTGGTGTGCCTAGCTACACCTACTTTATATTAAATAGCTGTTAGCTGGCGTGCCTGGCTACACCTACTTTATATTAATTAGCTATTACCCGGCGTGCCTGGCTACACCTACTATATATTAAATAGCTGTTACCCGGGGTGCCTGGGTACACCTACTTTATATTAAATAGCTGTTACCCGGGGTACCTGGCTACACCTACTTTATATTACATAGCTGTTACCCGGCGTGCTTGTCTACACCTACTTTATATTAACCCTAGACCGGGCGCGTCTATTAGAGTCACGTATCCGGGCGCGTGGTTGTCTTTGTCAACCACTACAGTTTTCTTTAACTTACGAGTATATACCCACTCTTAACCTTAACTATTATGCATTAACATAAATTTTTATTATTTTTATTGATATTAGGGGTTATATGACATAATAATAAAATAAATAATATTTAAAATTCAATTCAAGTTATTCAATAAATTCTTTAATCCGCATTACAAAATTTAACAAAAATCGCTCATTGAAGATTAATAATTAGAAAGTAAATATATATATTATATGTAAGATAAGACATACACATAGTAGTTATACAGAAATTATAACATTAATTGTTACAGTTCTTCATCAGAGATAATAGCACTCTCGTTTTCACAATTTACACATTTTATTCCATTTTTTGAGTGTGTTTTGCGTACAAAATTTTCACATAAACTACATTTCATAGTTGTAACCTTGTTACCTCCTCGGCCACAAAGAACGCATCTTCCTTTTGTAGTACCAATTTTTTTTATTGGTTCTTTATTGTCATTTATACAAAGTTTGTTCTTTAGATAAATGCGAATATCCGTTGGTAGTGTCAGTATGCGAGAGCGTTCAAGAAACCACTCTCTCATTAGTTGATAAGAAAGAGTTTTTAGAAACTGCCTTCGCATCACGCGATTTTCCACAGGTTTGTTGAAGATATGAATTACTCTTGCATTTATGCCACTTATATTTAGCAAGGTGTAAAACAGACACATTGTCCACCTATTGCTTTTCCTTGCAACTGAATATTTGGCTTCCATCTGGTCACAAGTGTCGACGCCTATTTTTGTCGCATTGTAATCTAATATTACGTCTGGCTTATTTGTCACTTCATCAACGGATGGAGAGGTGTGCATGGATGATAGCAGAATGACTGCTTTATTTTTTTTAGGCACATGAGATACCAACATCATTTCGAATTGGAAACCGAACCATGTTGTTGAAACTTGACGGTTCTTGTTCGGCAGAAATTGAGGTGGGATTTCACTCTTATTTTTTCTGAGTGTTCCTATTGTTGTGAATTTATTATCCAACAAACTAAACACTAGGTCGTATGACGTGTACCAATTATCGATAGTTAAATTTCGATTTCTACCCTTCAGGTGTTCTAATAATCTATGAACTATGTCAAATGGCTTATTAGAAAATTGATGTGGACCCGGTGGTTGCATACCACAGTAAAGTTTCAATTGTAGATGTGTAAAATGTTTTAGCATCATTGACAGCGTATAGTTTCAATCCATATTTCGCAGGTTTGCTTGGAATATATTGAATGAAACTACAACGTCCTCGGAAAGGAACTAATTTTTCATCGATTGTAATAAATTCGCTAGGGTTGTACGCAGTTTTACAATTTCTTACAAATGCATTTAGGAGGGAGCGAACAGCAGCCAAACGGTCAATCTTCTGTCTTTCGGTACGAGTATTTTTGTCGTCAAAGCGTAAGCACCTCAGTAAAAACAAAAATCTTTTTGATGACTGATATCTCCTCCACACTTGTATATTGTGCTCCTTTTATCCCTAATAAATACAGAAGGCCAATCAGTGCCATTACTTCACTCCTACTTGTCAATTTAGCATCACGTTCCCGGCTATAACCTATCTCATCACGTTTGTTGGTTATAAACATATTAGTAAAATTAACTATATCATCGATTATTTCAGTGCTTATAAATTGAAAAAAGCAATCAATTTCAGTAATAGCATTTTTTGCTTCCCCTTTTGGACCTGGTAATATTTTTACAATATTCTTTGATTTAGTACTAGATGAACTTTTGGTGAAAGCCGTCGTAGCCCACATAGTGTCGTCCTTTCCATAGAAAAAATCTGTGACCATCTCATCTTCAGAGGTTGTTTCCTTTTCAGAATTTATTTCTTGTTCGGTATCACTGTTATGTTCCTGGTCAGAATGACATACGATTTCATCTTCAGAGTCGGAAGAATCATACTCTGCTGGTCTGCCAGCACAAGCTCTAGCTTCTTTTTCCTCGTCTGATTGCTGTTTAAGCTCTTCTAAAATTTTAGGTATGTCTTCATTTTTAATAAAACGCGACCTAAAATAGTATAATCCGATTAAGAGAAGAGACGTGAAAATTATAATCAGCAAAAAACAGAAACTAAATTACTTACATGACCGGGCGCGTGGTTGACTTTGTCTACCAAAGCTGGATTCAAAGACTAAATAATGAAAAATATTGCAGATTTTCACTCTATTAAAGTCAAAATTGTACTGAAGGAAAAGGAAGGATGTTGGGCAAAGGTATTAGCGGCTGGAAGCGTCTGAGTCAGAATTTGTGGAAAATGGAAATGAAATCATTCGACTGGTTGACAAAAGCAACCAGCGCGCCCGGTCTAGGGTTAAATAGCTATTACCCGGCGTGCCTGACTACACCTACTTTATATTAAATAGCTGTTACCCGGGGTGCCTGGCTACACCTACTTTATATTAAATAGCTGTTACCCGGGGTGTTGGCTACACCTACTTTATATTAAATAGCTGTTACCCGGGGTGCCTGGCTACACCTACTTTATATTAAATAGCTGTTACCCGGGGTGCCTGGCTACACCTACTTTATATTAAATAGCTGTTAGGCGGCGTGCCATGCTACACCTAATATATATTAAATAGCTATTACCCTGCGTGCCTCACTACCCCTACTTTATATTAAATAGCTGTTACCCGGCGTGCCTGGATATACCTACTTTATATTAAATAGCTGTTATCCGGCGTGCCTGGATATACCTACTTTATATTAAATAGCTATTACCCGGCGTGCCTCACTACCCCTACTTTATATTAAATTGCTATTACCTGGTGTGCCATACTACATGTACTTTATGTTAAATAGATGTTACCCGGCGTGCCTGGATATACCTACTTTATATTAAATAGCTGTTACCTGGGGTGCCTGACTACCCCAACTTTATATTAAATAGCTATTACCCGGCGTGCCATACTATATGTACTTTATGTTAACTAGCTTTTACCCGGGGCGCATGACTACACCTACTTTATATTAAATAGCTGTTACCTGGTGTGCCTGCTACACGTACTTTATATTAAATAGCTGTTACCTGGCGTGCCTGGATATACCTATTTTATATTAAATAGCTGTTACCCGGGGTGCCATACTACATGTACTTTATATTAAATAGCTGTTAGGCAGCGTGCCATGCTACACCTACTTTATATTAAATAGCTATTACCTGGCATGCCTCACTACCCCTACTTTATATTAAGTAGCTATTACCTGGTGTGCCATACTACATGTACTTTATATTAAATAGCTGTTACCCGGGGTGTCTGGATACCCCTACTTTATATTAAATAGCTGTTACCCGGGGTGCCTGGCTAAACCTACTTTATATTAAATAGCTGTTACCCGGGGTGCCATACTACATGTACTTTATATTAAATAGCTGTTAGGCGGCGTGCCATGCTACACCTAATTTAAATTCAATAGCTATTACCCGGCGTGCCTCACTACCCCTACTTTATATTAAATAGCTATTACCTGGTGTGCCATACTACATGTACTTTATATTAAATAGCTGTTACCCGGCGTGCCTCACTACCCCTACTTTATATTAAATAGCTATTACCCGGTGTGCCATACTATATGTACTTTATGTTAAATAGCTGATACCTGGCGTGCCTGGCTACCCCTACTTTATATTAAATAGCTGTTACCTGGCGTGCCTGGCTACACCTACTTTATATTAAATAGCTGTTACCTGGCGTGCCTGGCTACACCTACTTTATATTAAATAGCTATTACCCGGGGCGCCTGGCTACACCTAATTTATATTAAATAGCTGTTACCTGGTGTGCCTGCTACACCTACTTTATATTAAATAGCTGTTACCTGGCGTGCCTGGATATACCTACTTTATTAGCACTTTCCTCCGAAGGAAAGTAGCTATTGAGGTTGGACTCATGACGGAATTTTTGTAAAATTTCTTCAAATCTTTATCGATCCTACCTAGTAGACACCGAAAATGACCCCCGTTAAAATTTATATATATCTATATATATATATATATATATGCATATATATATATATATATATGCATATATATATATATGTGTCTGTTAACACGATAGCGGCCAGAGTTTTTGTTTTTTCGTCACGAAACTTGGTATATAGCATTCAATTAGCAAACGATTGAACGAGTTCGTTAACCACCAAAGTCGGTCCACCGGAAGGGGGGGTTTACCCCGAACCCAAAACACTAATTTGCCAATTCAGCCGTAATATTTGTTATATTTCAACGAAACTTGGTATTCGTAGTGGTAATATAGAGAGAAAAGTGAGATATAAAAATGAACTAAATCGGTTCATTAGAAGGGGGGGTTTACTCCGGACCCACAATACCAATTCGCCACTACCAGCCGTGATTTTTGGTATATTTCGACGGAACTCGGTATTCGTAGTGGTAATCCACAGGTAAATAACTGTTGTAAAAATAAACTAAATCGGTTCATTAGGAGGGGGGGTTTACTCCGGACCCACAATACCAATTCGCCCCTACCAGCCGTGATTTTTGGTATATTTCGACGAAACTCGGCATTCGTAGTGGTAATCTACAGGTAAATATGTGTTGTAAAAATAAACTAAATCGGTTCATTAGAAGGGGGGGTTTACCCCTGACCCAAATTCCTAATATACTCATACCGGTCGTAATTTCTGCTGTATTGTAACAAAACGCGGTATACGTCATGGGTAACTCATGAGAAAGAAGTGTTGTAAAAATGAGCTGAATCGGTCAATCGGAAAGCGGGGGTTTAATTTGTAATATATTTCAATAGAAAAGCCCGTCAGACGTAGGTTCACAAAGCCGCCGCAAGGAGCGCTTTCTACCACTAGAGTGACTGTATCCTGTTCCTGCGTTAGATCAAAATACGATAATATGAGGTTTTTTGTATTTATTACGTAGTGTAATAGGTACCATGTGTAAACATAACTCTGGAAGCAAATTATTAATTGATCAGTTACTCATTACAAATTTAAAAGAGAACTATTCATGTTTTTATTTTATTTCTGTAGGATATTTTAAGCAAATTGTTCTGGAAAGCAATCTACACTACCCAAATTCTGAGGAAAGTGCTTAGTTATGCAGCTCCTGCGTGACGGACTTTTTTAAATAGCTGTTACCCGGGGTGTCTGGCTACCCCTACTTTATATTAAATAGCTGTTACCCTATCTGTGTGATAAGTTTGGTAAAAATGAGTGGAACAGTGTGGATTCTTGTAAGGAACAAACATACAAACAGGCACATGATTTTTTTTATATTTATATATACATATATATATATATATATATATATATATATATATATATATAAATATATATATATATATATATATATGCACATATATATATATATATATATATATATATATATATATATATATATATATATATATATATATATATATATATATATACACACAGTAGGGTTCCGCTTAACCGAGGTCCGATCAATCGAGATCCCGATTAACCGAGGTCTCAAGCCTGAGGGGGGGGGGGGGTGGCTATGTGTATATATATGAAGTTGAGCCAATGGCCATGACAGGAACTTAATCCCGATTCTCAAAAGAAATACAACTCTCAATTTGAGTCTCAAATCGTAGGATGGAAGCAGGTGTTGTGCGCAAAAACCCTGTCGTTAATTTCTTTCCAAGAATCACTTCCCTATGCATGCTGTTCGAAACTTTTTCTAGTAGCGGGTCCTGGAATATTTTGTTTACAGGTTCACTTACCCTTCTCACCTTTCCTTTATTCCCTTCTAAAAAAACTCTCGGTTACAGTTTGGTCAAGCTATGGATAACATCGTGAAGAAAAAACGTAAACGAGTGGTTGTGTCGCTCGAAAAAAAAATTAGAAGCGATTCATTGCTTACACAAGGGCGAGTCCTTAAAAAAAGTAGGAGAGGATTATGAAGTTGGAGAGAAGACTGTGGGTGACAGGAGGAGGAAGAGGAAACAATTGAAGACTACGTATATTAACCCTCCCATGCCCATGACTATTCTATTTATTTTTCTAATTTTTTTTTTTTTTTTTGCTTAAATGAGTTACTATGAAGTCAATTGAAGTAACTTTTAAGACATTTTAGTTATAAAACTGTCAATATGTAAATAACATATGGTCCCCTAGAGGCGACCCCCTGGTGACCTTGGGCACTGACTTTACAAGTATCAAAATCTGGTGTCTTTTAAAAATTCACTACATTTCATGAAAAAATCTTTATTTTACTGCAAGTAAATAATAATAAAATGCATAAGTAGATGATTAGTTGCCTATGATAAATATTGGTTTTAGAAAAAATTATTTATTCTGTGAAAATCGAAATAACAATGCGAATAAAGCCCATTGCAGCAGTCACTCATAAGTCTTACAATTCTTACAATGTGATTTTCTCGAATTGTTTCAGGGCAGCCAGTGTTTGGTATATTTAATTCTTGAAAGAGGTCTATAGTCCTAAAAAATTGTCCACATAAAGGTTGTAAGGGCCAAATCCTTAGAGTAACCGGGAAGACAGTTCAACTACTACAGATCCACCAAGCCGTAACTATTTTGCTAGGGCATTGTGGCCGCCTTGATAAGACAAAATTTTATAACCAAACCTTATGGGCGTGCCATGGCGAGATGCTCCTTACAGCTATTTTTGAGTTTCGAAAAATCCGTTGCATCTTATACACCATAGTTTTATTATACACCAATCTGTCGGATTTAAAATGTTCTCAGAACATTCTTATATTTTTGGCCGTCATGTAGCCTGTCTAAAGTAGTACATTTAATAAATGAATACTTTTTTTTCGATGGAAGTAAGATTCAAATTTCTGGAAAATGAGTATGAGTGGGAGTTTTCAACAATAATATTTATACTTTCTTTTCCAAACATCCTTTCAAACACATTCAATTGAAGATAAGTTACTGGAATTCCTGGAAATTGAGTATGAGTGGGAGTTTTCAACAATAATATTTATACTTTCTTTTCCAAACATCCTTTCAAACACATTCAATTGAAGATAAGTTACTGGAATTTTTGAATAATCCTTCTGTATAACCTCCATTCCCAGCTCTATTTGAAAATTTACATTCCTCTTCAAGCCATTCAATTCTGCATTTATAAGCTTTTTCGTGCCTTTAGTTACTCTAGATTTATTAGACATCGCTTTTTTTTACAGACCGTTATTTCTTTGTTGTCTGCGATTTTTATTCCTTATTTATATCGTTTAAAACTTCTAATAATTATAATTATTTTGTGAAACTGACTTTATCTCATTTTATTTTGTGAAAGTCAATTATTTCAAATATTAGAAGGTAGATATTTTATTGCCACCAATAAACAAATCAGAATTGATAAAGCCCCAGTGCCCAAAGTCCCCTAAGGGGGACCACTGAATTCAAAGAATACTTATGAACAGGGATTTAATCAAATTCTCTCAAACTTTATTTTATTTGATAAAAAAAATGTTCAGTAAATGATTTATACAGAAAGAAGTATAAAACTTAACCATTTTTTAGCCATAACAATGGAAAATGCAATGAAGATTCTAACCGGTTGTTATTTTGATTGTTGCAGTAACTTCAAATCCAATTATCGTTGTTATCTGTAACACTGGAGTTTTATAAATTTTCAGTAATGTAAATCAATTCATTATTTAACCATAGAAGTGAAAATCCTAAACCCCAACTTCTTGGAAAACTTTTAAACTAGTGTGAAAAAGTGGTCCCCTGTAGGGGACCTTGGGCATTGGAGGGTTAATCTGCATCCAAGGAGGATTCAACTTGTAGCTCTAAATTATAGAAGCCATCATGCGAGCTTTTAGAAGAGGCCCTTTTATTATGGCTTTTCCAGGGAAGACATCCGGATTCCCGGTAAGTGGTCCATTATTACAAGAAAAAGCATTGTCTCTAAATTAAAAATTAAACTTTCCTCTTGAGAAATTTGAAGCGAGTAAAGGTTGGCTTAATCGGTTCAAAAGCAGACACGGCATTAGGGCTGTCAGCATTTGCAGGAAAAAATTTTCAGCGGATACTGAATCTTCATCCAAATTTATTAATGATTTTGAATTGTTAATAAAAGCTTAAAATCTATGCGCAAAGTGCAAAGTGTTGCCTCAAAAAACTCTTGCGGCAAATACGGAAAAAACCTCGAGTGGTTTAAAAGGCATTAAAGACAGAGTCACTGTTTTGGTTTGTGCAAATGCAAGTGGGGAAGATAAATTAAAGTTAGTTTTAATTGGAAAATCTGCCAAACCCAGAGCCCTCAAACACATAAATATTAATAATCTGCCGGTTGTTTATAAAAATCAAAAATCTACATGGATGAGTGCTGAAATATCTGAGCAATGGTTTAAGCACCAGTTTGTACCTCATGTAAAACAATTTCTGGACGAAAAAAAAACTACCTCATCGAGCCCTGCTCCTAATTGATAATGCACCATCACATCCTGACGAGCGTGTCCTATGCAAGGGCGAAAAAAAATCAATGTTTTTCCCTGCAAATGTCACATCAATAATCCAGCCTATGGACCAAGGAGTAATTTCGGCCTTCAAACGATACTACAAAAAGAAGCTTTTGTCTGAAATGCTATTAGCAGAAAAGGAAGGGTTAATTCAAAAATTAATGAAAAATATCTATTAAGGATGTGATTTATATGGCTGCTGATTCTTGGCATTCTGTAACAAAAAGCACAGTAAATAAAGCCTGGAAAAACCTGTGGCCTCGAATTATCCATGATAGCCAGACACTTGACGAACCTCCAACAAATCAGCAGTTGTGCGATTTGTTAAAAGACCTCAACACCCCGGACATAATGAACTCCAAAGTTTTAGATTGTTTAAACGACGACACAATAAACAGAGCAACATTCCTTATGGAAGATGAAATTATTAATTAAGTAATGTAGTCCAATCCCAAAGAAGATGTTGAAGAAGACTTGGAAACCATTCCCCAAAAAATAAGTCATGAAGAGGGTTTCAATCTGCTTGACAGATACCTTCTCTATTTAGAAAGCAGAAGTAAAGTACCGCCAAATGATGAAACCACAATTAAAGATTTCTTTTTTAAAAAATAATCTCTTAATAATAGTCTCGGTTTCTGTTATTATTGTTTTTACTACATATTATTATTATTATTAAATATTAGTTTTTTGTAGCATATAAGTAGTTTTTATTAAAAAACAACCTACTATTGGTATGGTTCCGATTAAGCGATTATTTTGATTAACCTTGGCCCCCTGTATATATATATATATATATATATATATATATATATATATATATATATATATAGGGTTCCGATTAACCGAGTCGATGGGGGTCCAGGTTACCTCAGTTAATCAAAATAATTGCTTAATCGGAACCATATTACTATATTTACTGTATACATATATACAGTAAAACTTGGGACCCCTAGGGACTGATAAAAAAGTTCGAATTACAAAAGTTTTTTGAAAATAAAAGGCTATAAAATCGGACTTCATATTTTTACGCAGTTTTTAATTAAAAAAAAAAAATACATTTTATTTAAAGAAAACAAAAATTGAACAAATTGATGATTAAGTATATAAGAAATAAATAAATTTCCAAAAAAGTAAAAATAAAAGTGTATTGTTTTTGAAAAAAGTCTGAAATTTTTGTTTGCTTCTTTGATTGAAGCATTTAATGATTTAAAACTATTCTCACTGACATCATTTTTACTTCCTCTAAATCGTCTTAATTCCTTCATATACAAGAGTGATTGGACTGGACTCGGAATGGGTGTTTCCTGGGTTACTGTAGACTCATCTTCATCAGCTGATTCATCCTCTTCATCATCATGCTTCTGAGAAGCTTTGAATCTCATATTCGTATTCATTGACATTAATGAAATCTTCACAGGGTTATCCGACAGTCTGGAACTACGTCTTGTCATCCGTCCACTGGTTGGAAATCCTCAACAGAATCGATTCGACTTATTCCACTTTTGCCCGAGGGGGAATATATTGACAAGATTTAAGATCGGCCACCTCTATGTTCACTTCCCAATTCGAATTAAAGAATTAAATTCAAATTAACCACGATTTTTTTACATTGTTTATGCAGTAAATTCTATGGGCCGAGAGAAATTCAAATTAAACACCATTTCGAATTATGGAAGTTCGAATTATCCATGTTCCACTGTATGTATATATATATATATATATATATATATATATATATATATATATATATACACACACACACAAATTTAAACCACTGTCATATTATTGATCTATAGGATTTGAAACATGAAATTTTTGTGTTGGTACTTCCTGATTGCGTCATGAGGTCAACCTTATAAGCGGGTTTCCTCCCTATGGAAGGAGGTAGGAACCGCGCTAAAAGAGAGCAGAGGTGGTTTATCTGAAACAAATATTATAAGATTATTGTGTCAGATATTTATAGCAAATTTACAACAGCTGAACTGTTTATATTTATTGCAGCATAGAATGGGCTTAGTTTATTTTTTATGTTCTGTTTATTTGCAAGTTTCTCTGAATATTATTTATGGATTTGTTTTAGACAATGAAGAAGAAGTATTTTGTCTTAAGAGGAGATAGCGTAGATACAGCTGCCTCTCTAGAGTATTATGATAGTGAGAAGAAATTCAAGTCGAATCAAGCTCCTAAAAGGTATATACTATATTACAACTTGGTCACGAATATCGTAGACGTGAAGAAAATTTTCAAGACTCTGCCAACTCTTTCTTATTTCAAATATTCATCTTCTCTTTTTATAAAAGGAAGATATTTTAATAGGGGAATATTTGTTGTATTACAGGGTGTCTACTGCACGAAAATGTCATGAAATCAAAAATAGGGAACGAAAAAGTCATGAATTTTGAAAATATCTCACAATATTTGTTTAGTTAGTAACATTTTTAGAAATTTTTAATTATACTACCATTGTTCAATATTTATTGGGCTGCTAATCCTAAAGAAATTCTATAATTTTTAGTATCATCGTTTCTTAACTTTTAAAATTAATGTATCTATCCTCTTTAACATATGATGTACATTTTATACAGTTTTATTAATTGTTTTAAATGTATCTAAATTTGTAAGTTCACCCAGTTGCGGGCTCTAAAACCAAATAAATAAATTTGTAAGTTTATAGATATCTCGTCGATCCGGAAATCCATGTTAGGTTACAATTAATTTTAAGCTAAAAGGCTTCTAAGAATATTTTAATTAATTTTAGGAATAAGGCTTTTTCTTCTTGAGTGAAATTATTTTCTTTTTAATTAATGGACATAAAATTTGCATTTCAAGGCATGAAAATGTTATGAAGAAGTCATGAAATTGGCTTTTACAAAAGTAGTAGACGCCCTGGAAATATTTTATTGCCTACGGTCTTCTATTTTTATCTAATAATTATGTATATCTAAGTAAATATATCTAAATTATTTTTATTTAACTATACATCATGGGATATTTTATTTAATTGTCTTTACTCTTTGTAGTGATTTATTTTACATATTTAATTATAATTAGATTTGTTTCTAAAATCTTTTCAATTATTATGATAACATTATTGTCTTGGTTGAATTTCTTTGGGGCCCGATATTGCCATGATTTTTCTGACTATCCTTCTTTTTAGACTTTCTTTATAAACTACGCGTTTGACATGATGAAAAAGCATTTGTCAGGAATACTCTTCATTCGGAAGGCAAACGATAGTCAGCACAATGTTCACCTATTCTCATGGCTACTTTTTTCTAATTAAAGTTATAATTAGATATCTTATTTAATTACTTTTATGATTATCATGTTAATGCCTTTGCATATTTAAATTATAATTAGCCATTTAATTTAATTGTTTATCAATATTATCTAGGATCTGATATAGAAATACCATGTACTAGGAATGGGAATATTCGAACCAAAGTGCATTAGGATGATTAAAGATTATTTTCTTCAAATCAGATTTTACTTATAGTAGCCCTCTAGATAACTTGTTTAAATTTATAATAAAGTATAAACACGTTATCTAGGAGGCTACTATACTATAAGATGGGTAGAATTCAAAAAGATTGGGAGAACTTTCCAAAGCTTTATCTTTAATTCTGACTGCAACGTTTCAGACCTTATTGTTCTTCTTCATATCATTACATACTGCATATATTCTTCAGACAATTACACGTATTTTCAGGAGTCTAATAGTATAAAATCGAGAAAGTCAAAATTCTTTACTTCATATCCCATGTTGTTACTTAAGTAAAGTTCATTTTAACTTATAAATTTCGATACCCATAACTTAAGCTTGTCTTCAGGGTGCTTATGTTAAGGATATATATATATATATATATATATATATATATATATATATATATACACACACATACACATATAAACAAAAAAATATATATGCAGAGAATATTCTTTGTAAATTAATAAAAGTTGTGAAGATAGTGGAAGGATCTATTCAGATAAAAAAAGAGTAGAATTCAAAAGATGGGTAGAAGTTTCAAAAAAAATTTTTTTTTTTTAATTTATACTGCAACGTTTCAGATCTTAGTCTCCTTCTTAGATAGAATACAATATTGTTATGTTGAAAATATATTATCACTGTGAAATTCTTAATTAGTGAATATATTCAACAAATTAGGCAGCCTGGGAATAGTAGGGATTCGGCTAGGAAAACATCAATACGACTTTTGTAAATAATCTATATTCAGGATGTTTCAGAATTGTTTGGTTATATAGTGGATCAACTCCTTTTCCTGACATAATTCTCTTTGATCTTTCCCAACCTCTCCTGCTTGCTGTTTAGCTACGAATACCCCGGAAGATTCCAGCTTCTTTATATATATTCTCCATGGTCACTCAACTCCTAACTTTGCTCTTTCTCTAGTCATAGTTCATTGCTTTGTTGTATCTTAGTTATTATTAAAGATTGAAGATATCATTATTCTCTCTTCACTTGCACTTATGTCAGTTGAACTTTTTTGTTTTTGATAATCTGTCCTCCGGCAGGAATTTTATCATCCCACGGCTCGCTGGTAAAATTCCTCGCTGCACCCTGGATGTCGGCGCTAATGACCTAGATGTAGATGCGCCGTAAAATTTTAAAAAATTGTTGAATATGTTTACTAATTAAGAATTTCACAGTGTTAGTATATTTTCAATATAATATAGTTTATTCTATGATAATTCATTCCTAATACATAAAATATGTGAAATTGCAGAATATATGCCTGAAGAAGACGAATGAATGAATGAATAAAAAAAACTTTATTCTGGGACTTCGTCCCATAAGAATAAAAATAAATACTGTATAGGCTAGGTAATTCAACCTATAAAATGTATTGAATATTACTCTAAACCTGATTGCTTAGGGTGGTTCTATAAATAAATGAAAGTGGACTGTATTTGAATGAAAATAATTGAAATATATTAATGAAAATTTACATGGGTTGAGCTTAATGGTGGGGGTGGATCTGATAGTTGTTGGACTCACATAATTGTGTTTGAAATTTTAGTTTGTTGCTGGCCGGCCCTCTCTCCCTCCTCCCTCGCCAGGATAGTGTTCTTCTCCTACTCACTCATGATGAATACACGAAACGAGCGTAGGAAGGACTAAGATTGCCTTTTTCTTGGTAGATTGTCTTGAATAGATTGTATTTCACTTTCTCACACCATATGATTTATGTAGTGATTTATTGTTCAGCTGGATGTGTGATCCCTGAACAAGTACATATGGTTGAATAAACAAATTTAACTTAAAATATGACTATAAATAAAGAACAAACAAAATCAGAAAAAAAACGAATACAAATATTATTAGTAAAGTCTTAAATAATAAAATAAAACATAAGTAAATATGTAGATAAATTATAATTGGATTGGAGCAATGATGATATAATATTCAGAGGGGAATGAGAATATAATTAAATAGTTTAAAATAAATAAATAAATAATTAAATAAATATTAAAAAAATAAATAAATATTAAAAAATTATATAAATATTAAAGAAATGGGGGCTATAAAAGGATATGAATAAAAATAAATGCATAAACAAGAAAAGAAAACAACAACATAATTTACATAGCCAAACTGGTCTTGCCTGGTGGTCAAATCTTAAGAAGCGTCTTCCTGGGAGGATAGGTGAAAAGCAAAGAGGAAGGAGAGTGTCGAATCGAAAGAGGGATAGAGTTCCACAAGGCGGAGGCTCGGGAGATGAAGGCTGTTTTATGAGTGGGAAGCTGACTTGTGGGAGTAGGGAGGAGGTGACGGGAACGGTTAAATATTTTAAGGGTGGCTATGGAGCGATGATTGATTAGGGATAAGTGATTTTTCCAGGATAGGTTTTGGTGGAAAACAAGGCCCAGGTTCTTGGCAGAGGAGACATATTGAATAGGACTGGAGTGAATGGTGAAGGAAGGGAGGATAGGAAGGAGAGATTTCAAGAGGGGAGCTGAGCCTATCACTATCGCTTTGGACTTTTCAGCGTTCATCATTAATTTGTTGGTCTTGGCCCAAGCTATGATCCTGTCCAAGTCTTCCTGAATTTTTCTTGCTACTTCAAATAGCTCAGAGGGAGGGAAGGAAAGGTAGATTTGGGAATCATCGGCATACATGTGGAAGTTGCAAAATAGGATGGAGGATGGGAGATCGTTTATGTAGGATGCAAACAGTGTTGCAGATAGAGAGGATCCCTGTGCGACACCTCGGTCCAGTGTAAGGAAGGAGGATTGGGGTTTGTTTGGAATGACTACAAATTGGGAGCGGTTAGAGATTGAACCAGGTCAGAACACTATTAGAGAAAGAAAAAGATTGGAGTTTGGAAAGGAGTATGTTATGGTCAATGGTATCAAACACTTTACTGAAATCTAGGAGTATAAGGATGGAAATTCTTTTGAGATCAATAGCGGATTGGAGGTCGTGAGTAATTTTTAGAAGAGCGGATTGGGTGGAATATCCTGGACGAATGCCAGATTGGTGGGAGTTTAAGCGCTGTTGTAGAAAGGCGGATATTTGGGATTGGACGAGGCGTTCAAGCGGTTTAGAAAGATTGGAAAGGATAGAAATAGGACGGAAGCCTTATGAAGTCAGAAATACCGTAAAAATTGAAGAATTCTACCGATCTTATCTGAATATACCCTTCCATGATCTTCATTAATTATATTAATAACTTCCTGAAAAGAAGGTTGATCTGTTTTATAAATATCTTTCCTCCCATTTGTTAATCTCAAATTTCCATTAAACATATGACTTTTATTTTTATTCTCCATAGTGTGTGTGAGTAGTTCTGTTTATAGGTTATTTATTTATTTACTCTTTTTTTTTTCATTTTAGGAGTATTACATTGAAAACTTGTTTCAATATAAACAAGCGTACCGACACAAGGCACAAGTGGGTTGTTGCACTTTATACAAAGAAGGACTGTTTCTGTATCGTATTCGAGAGCGAAGAGGAAATGGAAGATTGGCTCAAGAGTTTAGTTGAGCTCCAATTAGGCCAAGCTATACCTGAAGGGGAACCTGTTCGGCCTAATTTTGGTGAGAAGAAGATTTTCAAGATGGATATTCTAGTTCTGAATATAGTCCGCTCCTCATGACTATCGTTGAGAATCAAACACTTCTCCTCAATGATTTTTATTTATCTAAGAACCTTATTATGTCAAGTTTTTATAACCTTCTTACTTAGTCTGCAATGATTCCTTTTGTTTTTCAATCACAAACGCTACTAATATAATAAAACTATCAGCAGAGTTGGTAAAACTGAAGTTTCACGTCCTACAAACCGATTTCTTAAACAATTGTCACAAAAATGTATTTTGATACTCTAAACATGAATACGTTAAAAAAAAAAACCTTCAAATTTAACTAGGAAAGAAGTTATTAAGCACTAAAGTTCACTGTTAGGAAGGTTATAAAACTAGGCGTCAACAGCGTATTTGTAAACACGCCCATGCGCAGATATGTAGCATTGGGAAACAGAGAACTCTCATTTGAAATGTTCATAATCCATTTATTCAAAAATATTGTTAATTTTAAGGGCATCCTCACCCGTCGTCACCTGTCGCTTAAGGGCATACGTGCCATGCGTTTCCGCTCGCTCAAGAAGGTATCAAAACCCCAGTCAATCCAACTCGCTAAAATTAATAGAATTCTATTAATGTTAGGTTTTGATATCTTCTTGAGCGAGCGTAGCGAGCGGAAACACATAGCATGTAAGCTTTAATGTCGTCCTAGACATTCTTCTAATCCTCCTAGACATCCCTCTTAGCTTTCTTCTTCTTCTTCTTGAGACAGGATGTTCGGTGGATACAAATCCCCAATCGCACCGAAAAATGCCTTTAAACTTAAAATTTGAGTAATTCTTCTCTATTGTGGACAAGAATAATAAATTCGTGCAACTTCATACCTATTCTTTTTTTTATAAAATAAGAGTATGTTGACAATTAAAGTTCAGCAGGCGCGAATTAGAACGAACTAATAATTATAAAGGCATTAGCTAATTATTAAGGGATTTCTGATATATAATACTTTTCATGAACGAAACAAGAAATGTGAAGAGTGTTTCATTATTTTAAAAAATGATTGTGAATAAATACCTGCTGATAAATTTAAATAATTGATGGTAAATTGCAATTAAACTTCTTTATTATGAACTTTTCCATACCCGCGCATGTTGACGAATTTAGTTGTTTACATTAGCTCTCATAACCCGCATAACAGTGAACTTTAGTGCTTAATAACTTCTTTCCTAGTTAAATGCGAAATTTTTTTTTTAACGTATTCGTGTTTAGTGCATCAAAATACATTTTTGTGAAAAGTGTTAAAGAAATCAGTTTGGAGGACGTGAAACTTCAGTTTTACCGCAGAGTTTTTACAACCACAAGTACACATTGTACTCAGCAAACATCAGCCGTTAAAAAAAATAAAAAAAAAAATGTATTGATAATTTACAATCTGAACAAATAAGTACAACATGTAAATTTGTTCAAAAAATAGCTACACACTGGATGAGATGAGGGGAGAAGGCAGACATTACTCTTACTCCCAATGACAGTTCAGGTATTACCTTATTTTATGCAAACTTGGTTGGACTATATACACTATTTCTTGCAATAAGTAAAGGGTATATCAGTGTCTCTGTGGAAAGTCAAGTGTGAGACGTAGAAAGGGCCGTTGAGGATTTTACAAAGGACTTTGGATTGGAAACATTGGATAATGTGTTAACAAAAATAGAATCAATATTTTTTGGCCAGAAAATTTCTTTCAGCAGTGCTACCAACATCATCTACATCTATTAGACCTAGGTTTTGAATTATTTTAACTATATAACATCTGTTCAGTTCTTTAATCGCCTAATTTAATAAATTTAACTTTAAAATCTTAAGAAATAGTAAAAAGTAGATGATATAGCTTTTTAAGTATCATATTTAGATTCACCTTAAAAACATAGGAATAAGACATTTTCAGTTAAAAACTTTTTTTCATTGTTGGCCTGTGTTTTATTTTTTTAAAATAATTTAAAAAGGTAAAATTGTGTTTCCCTGATGTTCAAAAATATATAGTATTACTATATATTTTACACTGTTCTAGCCGATGTGTGATATGATGTACACTGAAAAAAAAAAAGATGAAAGCCTCGGTTTCTTTTCCTTTCTTCATACATAATTGGAATTATGTATAATTACTTAAAATGGTGCTAATGACCTAGGTAGTCAAAGCACCTTAAAAAAAAAAAAAATTACTTAAAAATTTGTTTGTTGAGAATTCGCAACTATTTATAAAAAAACATATTATTACTACCATAATATTGTCAAGTTGTCCTCCTCCAGAAAGCACATTGCATACGACCTATTCTGCTACCCGTTGTTGCCTCTCTTCAGAGTACTAACTTCCTATAATCCAGGAGTCTCCTTATCGATATTTCCCTTGGGTCAAGATTGGTATCCTTTGTGTCACCAAAGTACCTAAAGCGTATATGATCAAGCTGTTCAGTCAGAGATGATGTGTATCGGCGTCTCTTCTTCTGCTCCACACTATCTGCAGGTGAGGGAGTCGACTAGCTTCATCCTATGAAGGTGCTTGTTCAAGTTACAGTGTCCTGTAATTATTCCAATAGCTTCCCGAAGTTCTACTTTGTTGAAGAGCTTCAGCTCCTTCCAGGCTTGTCCAGAAGGCTTTTGAATAAAGTATTTGGTATGCCTTAAAGCCTGGTTTTCCCACAGGTTTTGTTGCTTCCTATGTAGCCATTGGCAAATTGTAAATTTGAACAATGACGGTGGTGCCCCACAAAAGGGAGCAGGGCCTATTGGTGCTGTAGCGGCACCTCTTCCTGCAAGCAGGTCCGCCCTTTCATTGCCTGGGATTCCATTGTTCCCAGGTATCCACTGGATCTAGACACTGTTCCTATTCTTGGCCAATTCATTTAGTTCCATTTTATATTCCCTGACCAGTTTTGATGTTTAGAGCCTTACAGGCAGCTAAGCTGTCCGTAAGAAAATTAATCCTTTCCTTACTGCATTGTGTTCCTCTCAATTGAATTGTGGCAGCAAGGATTGCATATACCTCAGCCTGGAAGACCGACGGCTCCTTTCCTAAGGCAATGTGGGTGCCCCCCCCCATTGGCACCCACTATACCATATTCCTGAGCCAGTCCCCTCTGATGTCCTCGATCCATCTGTGTAGACGTTGAAACCATTGGGCATGTTCACTGGTGTGAACATGCCCAATGGAGCCACCATGGACACGCTCCACTCCAGTGTTGACCTTGAAGCTTCTACAGAAATCATATTCCGGGATGATTGTAGCCGAAGGAATACCTAATTCTGGCATTCTTTACATAATCCTAAAGATTCTTGAGTGCCCTTCCTGTGCCTGAGGCGTTCTGATCACCTTCAGAGAGGTCAGTCTATGAGCTGTGATCATGGCCATCCGAGCTACATGCAAGTGTAATGGTGGTATATCTAAGAGTGCTTCCAGGGCGAGAGTGGATGTTGAACCCCTTACCCCACCCATAAGGAGGCATCCTTGTCTTTGTATTCTATTCACTATGGCATGCATGTATTTCGTGCCCAATCGGTGCCACCAGACGAGTGCACCATAGGCAACAATTAGCCTGACTACGTACAGTTATAGCCATCTGGCAATGTGCGGTTTAAGCCCCCAGGTTCTACCGCACAGCCTCTTACATGTCCACAATGATAACGTGGCCTTCTTCCTTAAGTGTTCCAAGTGTATTTTCCAAGTTAGCTTAGTGTCCAGTAACACTCCTAAGTACTTCACTGAACTGCTTAGAGGAATAATAGTCTCTTCAATTCTTAAGGGTGCCATATTCCGGTCGTCGCTTTTAGTAAAAGGGACTGTCTTGTGTGCATTAA
Organism: Gonocerus acuteangulatus; assembly: GCA_946811695.1. Taxonomy (NCBI): domain Eukaryota; kingdom Metazoa; phylum Arthropoda; class Insecta; order Hemiptera; family Coreidae; genus Gonocerus; species Gonocerus acuteangulatus. Next base: position 167,884,686 of record OX328123.1, read on the forward strand.
TGCTGAGTCCTGACCTAGAGCACCAACTTATAACCCGTTTGAGTGCTTCGTTCATTAGGTGCGTTATCACTGTAGGTATACTGCCTCTAATTAATATGGCAAGGTCGTCAGCATAGCCCTGTGTATAGAAGCCTGCATTAGTTAGCTCCTTAATAATAGAGTTGACTACCAGGCACCACAGCCAGGAGATAGAACCCCTCCTTGTGGACATCCTCTTGTAGCTTTGACACGTATATTGGTCTTCCCCAGGTTGGCACAAACTATTCTTTCACTCAGCATAGACAGTGTCCATCTGGTGGTGATGGGATCAATGTTAAAGCTCCCCATAGCTTCTGCTATTGCGTTCAATGGGGTGTTATCGAATGCTCCCTCAATGTCCAGAAATGCTCCAAGAGCAATTTCCTTATTATTGACGGATTCTTCTATTTTCTGTACTAGACAGTGCAATGCGCTTTCACATTGTTTGCCAGATGTAGGCATACTGCGTTGTTTCTAATGGTACAGGCTTTAGAATTTTATCCCTGATGTGCCTGTCCACCGCCTTCTCTAGTGTCTTCAATAGGAAGGATGTCAGGCTTATTGGTCTGTAAGCTTTTGGATGATCGTGATGGTTTTTACCTTGCTTCGGTATAAACACAACACATACTTCTCTCCAATTAGTTGGTATGTACCTGTAGGCAAGGCTTCGTCTCAGGAGGTTAACACATTCACTGCCCATTAAAATTTTAAAACTTCCTCAGGAGCCAACAACTTTTTATCCTATTTTCATTAATAAATAGCTAAGAATATAAAGTGTAATGAGTTTAAATGCATTTCTAATGACGCTAACATCCGGTTTGAAGCACGCCCCGGGAGCCGGGGCGAGGGCACCGTGCCAAGTCTCACCCCGGTAGCCGGGGCGTGTGCACCAACTCTAGTCTCACACGTAACCTGAAATGGTTCGTATCATTGTCTGTGTTGGGCCTTCCATTGAAGAAATACCAATAAAGTGATATTTTACTTATGCCCAAGTTAATATAATATGCTTTTATTGCATAAATAAACACACCATATAGGTATAATTTATTTTGCGTTATTACTTTATTTTATTTATTTACAATTTTCCTAAATTATTAGTAAAACCAATAACTATTATTTATTATATACCTTCTGCTACTAATATTTTTCTAACTAACATACTATTCTAACAATTATTTATTCCTATACTTATACTAACACTAATTACTTATAGTTATGAAATTCCATAAAACGGGGCACTAAACTAAGTCCTGGTTTATTTGGACAATGATTACAATAATGGACAGTGTTTTTTCTAATTTTCTGTTTGTCCGATCAGTTTTTGCATCTCTTCCTAATTGTTTGCCCTCTGTAACCGGACCAGGTTCCAGCAAATGTACAAATACTGCTGGAACTGGATCTTGAATTTGAGGTGATCCGACAACTCGTGCTTCTATTATCGCCAACCAGAAGTCATAAAGGGTCATAGATTTGGCAGACTCTCTAAATTCGTAGTAAAAAAAAATTGAATTTATCAGCATTACTTGAAAAATGTACAATCTCAATTTTTTTCAATTTCTAATTCATCATCGGAGGCATTGAAAATTATATCATGGATTTCCTCTACTGTGGAAATAATACCATTCCGTCTCTTTTCTGTTTTCCTTAGTAAAAATAAAGAAGTTTTAATTACTGTAAAAATCTAAAATGAGTCCTGAATATTCAATAAATAAAAGTAAAATACCTTTTTCAGAACCTTCCCTTTTTAGGGCGATACCAGAACCTAGAAAATTGTATCAGAATATTTTATAAGAATGTTCCTAAATTTTTTCCTCCATTTTTATTATTTTATGATACAAATACTCATAGTTTCGTAACCTGAAGGAACAGAAGAGGAGATACTACTTTCTGTTGCGTACGTTTAGTCGGCCCAAAAGTAGGAGACACTTTTGGGCCGACTAGTCACTTTCCGTAAATCGATTTTCAGTAAACCGATAAATATATTATAAAAATGCAAAATATGACACTAAAACGCATAATTATTCCTTTAATTAAGTCATAATTAAAGCAACAGCATCTGTTATAACTGTTATGAAGACATGCATGTATTTTCCCTATGAACATTGCCTGGAACACCAGGCACTGTGCATAGGGAAAAGATGTAGAAAAAATATGGCTCAAAATAGTGTTTTATTCAGAAGCCAACAATCTTTAATGTAAAATTAAGGCAATTTTGCAATGAATAATAAATAAGGCAGACACTTTTAAGGGGCATAACATGTAAAAAGCAAAGCTGTTTTTTAATAAATAAAATAAAATTAATAAATGGTGTTAAATTCGTGCTGCCATTTAAACCAGAACAGCTGTTGAAGATCATGTGAGCAAGAGCCAATGAGAGCGCAGAAAACAACAACAACTGCCCCGATGATCAGTGCACTCACTCACTCTTATAGTGATCTTATAGTTTTACATGCAGCGTGTTTCAGTTTATCACAGGCTGAATTTATTTTCATGTTTGCTGATTACTAAACCTCACAAAAAGTGTCTCCCCTTTTGTAATTATTTTCAATTATGAATGAAGACTGTGTTTAAATCGCAGTGTGAAGAAATAAAATCAGTCACTATTAGAAAACAAGCAACTTCGTTTTTTTTTTTAAATGTTACCCCTCCTTAAAGTGTCTGCCTTATTTATTATTCATTATAGAATTACCTTAATTTTACATTAAAGATTGTTTGCTTCTGAATAAAACACTATTTTTGGGTCATATTTTTTTTACACCTTTCCCCTATGCACAGTACCTGGTTTTCCAAGATAAGTCTAGGAAACACATACTTACCTTTTTATCTACCCTAGAGACGCACTACAGCAAAATTTCAAGGTGCATAAAACACTTCATGAAACATGCGTAACCAGATCTTGGACTATACTATTATATCAAGAACTTATTGTCTAATAGCATTTTCAAAAGTTGGCTTACTACCCTTGTTATTAATTTTTATATTGTTAAAAAGAAAATAATCCAATAGGGTCTCACCTCTACTGTTGGTGTTAGTAGTGCCCCATATGATGTTGCGTGCATTGGCGTACATACCTAATGCTACCTAGGTGGTGGGATTTAAGATATTACACCATAGTTTCCAGTCCCTAATAATGAAAATGAATGAAAGTAATATTAAAATAAACTTTTACTGAAATGTGAATGTTGTAGATAGATTTACTAGATAATAACATCTCCTCCTACATGCGGCATGTATCTCCAGCGGTGTGCTTTCCTAAACCTCAACTTTTCCCTGAGATTACAGCCAGCTTCCTCAGTTGGTACATGAAGTTTGTTCGTTATCTGAAAGCAAAATCTCCATTACACTTTGTATTTTGGACATTAAATGTCCATTGTGGGGTGAGATTTTGCTTTCTGATAACGAACAAGCTTCATGTACCACCTGAGGAAGCTGGCTGTAATCTCGGGGAAAAGGTGAGGTTTAGGAAACCGCACCGCTGGAGAAACATGCCCGCATGTAAGAGGAGATGAAATTAACCAGCAAAGAAGTTTAAAAGAGAATAGATAATAACAATTGAAAACGATAAAATTCTTTTGATGTTAGAATATTACAATATACATATATATATATATATATATTTTTTTTTTCAGAGCATGTTTGGTGTGTGAAAGTCCTGAGTAAAGAACTTGGAAGCAAGAAGAACATTCTTGGACCATATCTCCTCTGCTTGACTGATACTTCACTCTCATTAGTTAAAGCTAACGAAGAGAGATATGAACCAATTGAGTTTTCTGTAAGTTATTTCTTATCTCTATTTTACTCTTTCTCTAATATCGCCGTAGATTTAGATCTAGCTTTAATTGAAACATTTTTTTTTTTTTTTTTTTTTTTATTCATGTTGCTAATCATTATACAGTGGAACATGGATAATTTGAACTTCCATATTAAAAATCATTTTTAATTCGAATATTTCTCTCAGCCCCTAGAATTTAGTGCATAAACAATTTTAAAAAAATGTGGTTAATTTGAATAAAATGTTGGATAATTCGAATTTTTTACGAGTCTGGACCTCCAATGGGAAGTAGAGAGAAAGGCGGCTGATCTTAAATCTTGTAAAAATATTCCCCCCTTAGGTAAGGATGCACCTACATTCGACCAATAGCCACTGATTGTCGGAAGAGAAACAAACACAAGCATCTCAATGGAAGTGTCTACATTGGTCGTGAACCGATGAACACCGATTTTCAGCCATTCAAACTTGTTTTTTCTGGACTGATATCAGATGACCGACACAAATGGTGCCAAACAACATATTGTGTTACAAAAACGTCTACAGTCTCTACATCATAACCATTTTCAATGCATTTTTTTTTTTTTTTTTTTTTTTTTTTTTTTTTTTTTTTTTTTTTTTAATGAGAGGTAATAACATTTAGAACAGCTTTGTCTAAATACGTGGAAAGATTTAAATTATTTTAAAATATGAATACTAATCCTTCTCTTACCATAGTGTAACAGTTAAAAATTAACTGTTATGCTGAGATTTGTTTTTCGGGACTAATATACTTCCGGAAGTTTGGTTGGCCCCTCAACTCCTCCTTTAAGCGTCCAACATTCAACCTAATCGAAGGTTTCTATGCTTATTAGGTGGTATTTCTTAAATTAATCACTCATTTTCACTTTACTACGAGGTCATTACTGACAAGCTTTGACTAAATCTGTCAAGGAATCTTTGATCGGGAGAAATACGGTTCCAATGTAGATGCAGCCTAAATCTTTGTTGGAAAATTATTTATTATTTATCTACTTAATCTTCAATTTCTCCAATTCATGTTTTTCATTAAATAAAATTTATGTATATTTTTTTTTTAATTAAAAACTGTGAAAATAAGAAGTTTGATTTTTTAGCCCTTTATTTTCAAAAACTTTTGTAATTTGAATTTGATATAATTTGAACTTTTTCATGAGTCCCTAGGGGTTGGAATTATCTAAGTTCTACTGTATCATCATCATAATGAAATAGGCTAATCTGGAACGAGATGTTGGACTGAATATTCTTAGTCAGCACAGTACCACCTCCTTGACAAAACATTAGATCAGACAGATGTAGTTGTTTTCTATATGACGGATGACTCTACTACTAGACTCTGCTTAATCATAGCGTACAGACAGACGTGTGTACTGCTCCTTGTGCAATCTTCAAGAGGAAGAAAACACTCTGCACTTTATTGCTCGATGTCCTGTAATGAAGGAATTCAGAAGAGCACATTACGGCAAGGATCTCCTCTCCGTGGAAGATGTTAAGTTGATCCTGGACAGAAGTAACTGGGACACAGTGTATAAATATTTAAATTATATTTACAAATACTGTCAATTTCTAATTAATCAGTTTAATTAGAAATTATAAAAGATTTAGTTTATACTTTTTGTTTACACGTATTAATATTCTGTTTGCTATTTAATTATTTGTATATTTATTCATTATAAATTTATTTATATTGTTATGATAATTTTTGTCACTAGGGATAACACACAAGATGACGCAGTTCCTGCGAGTCGGACTTTTTTGTTGTATTGCAACGAAACTTAGTATTCGTTGTGGCTATCTTAATAGAAAAATGTTTAGTAAAAGCAAACTAAATCCGTTCATTAGGAGGGGGTTTACTCTGGAACCAAATTACCAATTTGATAATTAACAGTTGCAATGGCCTAGAAGTCGATGCGTCGTAAAAAAAATAAAAACAAAAAAATTCTGTTGTATTATAATGAAATTCGGTATGCACCATTTCGGTAGCTAATAAAACAGAAGTTTGTTTCTTTTGTTGTGTTTAACGGCGTATCAACATTAGGGCTATTAACGCCCAGAAGTTTGTTGTTTTTTTTATGGCGCATCGACATCTGGGCCATTAGCGCCAACATCCAAGGAGCAGCAAGCAATTTTCTCAACGAGCATTGAGATGATAAAATTCCTGCCACTGGTGGGAATCAAACCCACCATCTCCCGCATAGAAAACTAAGGCGCTAGCCACTAGACCACGGGGAGACCCTGAGAAAGAAGTGTAAAAATGAACTCAATCGATTCATAAAAATTTGGGGTATACTCCGTATTATGTTCAAATTGAATTGCCGGCACACCAGCATTGGTTATAACTTCTACCTCAGTCTACACTACCCATATTCTGAAGAAGTGTTAGTTATGCAGCTTCTGCGTGACGGACTATTTTGTACTTATTGTTGTTTTGCAAAGCAGCAATTAGATATTAATGAAATATTAAATATTATTCTGGGAAATTTCATTATGAATCAATAATTATTATTGTTATATGTGTTGTTCTGAAGATACTCCTGCAAAAATCGGTTTGTCCTTTGTCAACCTTGAATTGGAAAGAGAAGTCCCCTGATCTCTATGGTTAGAATAGCAGAATCACTGTTTAGTCGAGTTGGCTGACAACACTAGCTATTGGTGAGCTTTAATAGGCTGTTAAGCATACACACACACACTTGCTATTGACAACTGCTCTAATCTATCTTTAGCAGCAGGAAACCCTTATTTGCTGGCACGTTTACACTTCCAATCTGAATCTATCGCCCACAAGAAGAAATTAGCTTTAAGTTGATATAAATAATAGTCGAATATACGTTATGTGTGCAAAAATGTTACTAAAAATTAATTAATTATAAATATTATAGTCTTCTGGTATTGATCGTGTCACTAACTTATTTCTATAATATTTGTAATGACTCGGACCGTGGAAGCCGACGAGTTTAATTAATTAATTATATTTCAATTAAATATACTTGCTGCCAAATTTTGACAGGCAACAGTGTATTCAGTTATTCATAATTTAATGAAAAAAAAAATAATATTTTGTTAAAATACTTGATGAGCGTAGTAATCTTGGAGCTGGATCTTAGACGATTATATCTGCTGAGCTGATTCATTCACTAGGGGAAGGTTAGACATTGAACAATTAGGCTGTAATAGTAGTTTAGGGCTGCTCAAGAGGCACCATAACTGTTGTGGAATTTGGTTTTAATAAAAGAATTGTGCAATAATAATAACAGCAGAATCATTCGGTGGCATGTATACCAAACATATGTGAACGAAATTGAAAATAGGGCACGAAAGTCATTTTGAATTTTGAAAATGATAAAATTTCAGTTTTACTGGAGTCTAACTTCCAAGCGCTCGTAATTGTCATTGCTTTCCTACGGCCACTCCCAGCCAGTATCTGCTTGTGGCAATAGCAATCAAGGCCCTATGAACGCTAAGCCCTATGGCCGCTTATTTCATTTTCAACATATTACAGAGTATACTCCAACTTCCCCAATGGATAGATTTTTTGTTTTCTTACAACACATTTTCCTCATTATGCCTATCGACTTTTGTTGGAAGAAAGTTAAACTAACTGCCAGTACAAGCAAATTAATAATTCAATTCTGGAGTAAATCCTCAATAATTGTTCTAATAGAACAATTTTGTTTATTTTCAAACCAAATTTTTCTTATTAGTTAGGCACGATATGTACCGAGTCTTGTTGCAATGGGCCAAACATTACTCATGGTATGGACAGTCAGGGTATCTACTGCACAAAATTGAAAATAAGGCACAAAAATCACGAAAAAGGTCATGAATTTTGAAACCATTTCATGAAATTTCAGTTTTACCAGAGTGTAACGTATAGTGTGTGCGACATAACTTTCCTTTGCTGTGGATGGGTAGGCACCTCTAGCTAATGATGACCTTGCTGGGTTGCCACTAGGCTGGATTGCCTACGCAGAGCAAGGGCTGGGAGGCTTGTATAAGTAGCAATGTCGAGCTTCTCTACGCTTTTCTAAGTGACAAGTTACATCTTTCACACTCTAATCCCGGGACGTACATGCATCGTAATTGTCGCTGTTCTCGTTCAGTGACACAATTCTATCTCCCTCCTCCATTCCCTTCCTCTTTTAGATTCCTTTCTTGCAGCATTTACACATCAAATATCTATTATTTACTTATTTTTTTCTTTTTTCTTTAATACTATTCAGAATTTTTCATGCAGACATAAAAATTGAAATTGTGCACACTTTAATTTAATAAATTATTTACATTGCCACTAAATATTCAGTTTGTAAAATTTTTAGAAATTTTGAATTCTGCTGCCATTGTTTAATATTTTTGAGGCTGCTAATTCCAGTCATTCTAAAAATTTTAGATTTTTTTTTTTTTTTTTTTTTTTTAAGATGCTTTGACATCTAAGCCATTAGTGACATCTAGAATTAAAGACTTATTTTGTACAGTTTTATTAATTGTTTTAAATGGATGTAAAATTGTAAGTTTATAGATATCACAGTAATTCGTGTAAGGTTACGAATACTTTTAAGCTAAAAGTTAAAGCTTTCTATTTTTTTTTTTTTAAGTGAAATTATTTTCTTTTTAATCGGCATGAAATTTTCATTTGAAGTCATGAAATTGGCTTTCACAAAAGTAGTAGACACCCTTAGGGATTATTCACGCTAGACCGTGCCGCGTCCGGGACGGGCCCCGGACGGGGCACGGACGGGACCCGGTTGCCAAGGCAGCATGCATGCTATAACCTATTCACGCTAGACCGTGCCCCGTCCGGGACGGGCCACGGACGGGACACGGTGAAACAATCACACCACTGTTTTTAATGGACTAGTTCACGCTAGACCGTGCCGGGTCCGGGCCGGGGCCGTGCCGAGCCCGTGTCCCGTCCGGGCCCCGTTGAGAAAGGGAAGTAGATATTCTTTCCCGTCCGTGCCCGGCCCGGGCCGGCTCCCTCTCTTGTTGGTTTATTTATTTATTTAACTAGCTGAATCCGCGAACTTCGTACCGCCTAAATAGCTACGCATCTTTGGAAATAACTAATAAATAAATTACATAAAATAAAAAAAAATCGTTTAGAGCTTCTGCTCAAATTCAGGAAAATAAATATGCTGTAGCTTCAGTTGATACTACAGTATAAATTACAGTCTTATTTTTCTTACATGGCTACTGCGCATGCGCGAACACCAGCGGACACGTTTGTGTAATTTTTTTTTAGTTTAGTGATCGGTTAAAGCATATTTATGCTAATATAAACTATATGATATGAGAATGTCTCTTCCAGAATGACCTGGACGGTGGGGGTCCTCCCTCCCTCCATAGGGAAAAAATCCGCTTATAAGGTTGACATCACGACGCAATCCGGAAGTGCCGAATACAAAATTTTGCATTTCATAACCCCTAGAGACCGAAAATAACGGTGGTTCAAATTTGTGTGTGCATATATATATATATATATATATATATATATATATATATATATATATATATATATATATATACATATATAAAATCAGCCCCGTAACAGGCCACGAGGGCCCTGAGGGGCAGATACTATAGAGGTATCTGATTCATGACCATACGGCATACTAGGGAGATAGTGTGGTTAGTACTATTCTCTGGCTACCTGATTTTCTTCTTAGCTGCTTCGACTGCTAGAGTCATTAGCACCAACCAAGGTACCCATTTTTAAATTAATTAAATGCTGTGTTGGACTAGGGACGGCCAGGGAGGCCGAATTTAACCCATGAACGAACACATTAGAAGAAAAAATCTTTAGTGCTTGCTCGAGATTTTAACTCAGGCCTCCAGCTTATTAGTCCAGTACTCAACCACTGAGCTAACCTCGCCCCCTAGCTTATTAGTCCAGTACTCTACCACTGAGCTAACCTCGCCCCCAGCTTATTAGTCCAGTACTCTACCACTGAGCTAACCTCGCCCCCTAGCTTATTAGTCCAGTACTCTACCACTGAGCTAACCTCGCCCCCATATATCTCTGTCTGTCTGTCATTTTGTTTGTTTCTTTGTTACTTATACAAATCCACACCGTTTGACCGATTTTGATCAAACTTAGAATGATGATAGGTCTTGATTCGAGAAATCTCCTAGACTAGGTCAAAAAAAATTCCAGCTGTCTGTCTGTACGTTTGTGCCTTATACAAATCCACACCGTTAGATCGATTTTTACCAAACTTGCCATACATGTATGTCTTGATACGTGGGTGTGATAGGGTAGGTCAAAGTCGTCTAGGAATCACAGTTGAGAGGTCACGGGCTCAAAACAGTTACTGATCCGTGTTATTACATTTTAATAATACTTATTTTGTTCCTAATTTATTTAGGCTGTTCTATATAAAGAAAGTAGGTGTAGCATGGGGTAACAGCTAGTATATGTATATATATATATATATATATATATATATATTATATATATATATATATATATATATATATATATATATATATATATAAATAGGGGAAGGTGTTGTACCTCTGACCGTCTTGTACCTTTGACCACCGAGGCTGTCGCGGCACGTAGCAACATTTTATAAATTTTGGTGTGATTAGTGTTTAGCTCCTTCAATAGAGGGCTTGTGTAACGTACTTTGGATATTTCAAGTCAAAGAATATTCTTGCAAAAAATACTTATCCATTTGTATTATAAAAATGCAAGTTATTTATTGATAACGGTTTGCCTAATAATTTTTTTTTGCATTACGTCTTTTTAGATGGAAATCATTTGACGAAGTAGCTATTACAAACATGGTGTAGCTTCTGAAATTTATTTATCTTAACCCTAACATTTTTAGCATGCTTTATAATTTGCGCTACCAGTATGTTGTACCTCTGACCACGACTAGGTGTTGTATCTTTGACCAGGTCAAAGGTACAACACACCTGAGTGATTTTTACATAATTCATTTTTTTTGTTCTTCTGCTACAATATCTTTTAAATTAATATTGGTTGCTTCAATTTTTCAAAGAACTTAAAAAATAATAAATTAAATAAGTTGAAGCTGGCTTTATTAATCCTCAGTGTAGTAGTTCAATCCTATCGCCCCTTATCGTTCCACTTGAAGTTGTAAGACCTCATCGAAAAGTGCAGACTAGGAAAATGTCAAATAGGGGCCGGCCTAAAGGGAAAACTCGTATTCCGACAGATATTCCTGAAAAGCTAATTATTGAAAGTGAAAAAACGAAACAAAAGCACCACTCTAAACGTAAGAAACCATACACAGATGAACCCCTTCCTTAAAAATTGGTAAATAAAAAGAAAATTATTCTAATAACAATTCAGATTTTGATACTGACACCGAAATTTCTCCAGGAGAAAGTGACGTTTATCTGTCTAATGCATGTCGTGAACTAAGTCAATGAACCAGCAACAATTTGAAAAAAAGGAGTTAAAAATAAAAGTAAAAAGACTATTACATATTTAGTCGCAGAGATCTGTGGTATTAAATGTCCAATGTTTAAGATCCAATATTTGAAAAAACAAACTTTAAGTGACAAGTTTACGAGAGAAGATGAAAATTTGTTTGATATTGATGTTGAAGACATTGTGGCTAAACTTCCATACCCTACTATTCCTAGTGGATCTGCTTGACAGTTAAAACGTTTATCGATTGGACTGGATTTTTCAGCATATTAAGCATAACATAATATCAATAATAGCTTTTATTATGCTTACACCCATGTCCTGTATTTATTAAACTTACAATTATTTATAATATTACTCAATACAATTTTTTTTCTGCACTGCTGTGTTGTTTTTAGGTGGTCAGTGGTACAACACCCCGTGGTCAAAGGTACAACTACATGTTGTACCTTTGACCACTGTACGATTATTTTTTTACGAATTAATAAAAAAAATTAAATGTAAAGTTAGAACCTTGAAAAAATTATATATGATAAACAATATAATACTAATTACAACCAAATAAAAAAAATGAATTTACCATTAATATTCAAGCTGAAAAAAATTCAATTGTGCAAAGTGGTCAAAGGTACAACACCTTCCCATATAATATATATATATATATATATATATATATATATATATATATATATATATATATATATGTCTGTTCGCGGTTTCCTTGTCTTAAATGGTCTGATTTTCATGAAATTTGGTATAAAAATCGTTCGTCTAATTTGAAAGATCAAGTTTGTTAACGAACAGAAGATGGTTTTTGAAGCGAAATTCGCGCGAAAAAAATTTACGCTTACATCACATGCATGTAAGTACTCGTTTTATAGGCTTCTTGAGCTAGTAAATGACTGGAACCGGATAAAGCAATAGCATTAACCGTTTCCAAGAAAATCGGAAAAATAGTTGTTACATCAAGTTTTTGGTTTGGTTACATAGAATCATGGTACTAGACTAAAATATTTACTGCATGTTTGAATTTCTTTTATTTATTTCTTATTCTGTTATTCGGGACACAATGTCTACTAGTAAGATAAAAAAAGAAAGTATTACGACGAAGAAAGTACGATTAAATTATGTAAAATAAATAGAAATTGTAAAACACTTAAAAAACTTTTAATAGTCAATAAAAAATCACAATGAAAATTACGTTTTCTTATTATTATATCTACTTGTTATATTACATTTTACTTTTAATTGCCTATTCTAAATTAAGTTTCATTTGTATTGTAGTATATTATGGTACGCGATAATTTTTCTTTGATTACCTGGCGCGTAAACAAACAGAGCAGCTGGTTTTCCAGCACGGGAACAGGCAACATACAATTGACCATGTGAGAAACATGGGTTTTCTAAATGAATACCAATAACACATAATGACTGCCCCTGGAATTTGTTTATAGTCCAACTGAGTTCATAGGTCCAATAGCAACACAGCTGCAGGCACTGTAATGAATTCACAGCAGCTCGATTCAAACTTGCACCATTATTAGTCGAATGTCGCACTTCACGGGTCTGTCTTAACCGAATTCTTTCACGTTTATTGCGATCTTCACGTTCCTGGGCAGTACAATAACATTGATATTTAATTTGATTCTTTGCATTTCGGGTTCATCTGCCTAAATTTGTCCGACGCCTTATAGGAGGCATATTTAGTAAGTCACAAACACACAACACTTTAGTAATTTTATAGAAACTTGTGGCTTTTAGATTTACTAATATTATAGATGCACAGCAAAGAGATGTTTACATTTCAAGTGACATTTTACCACAGACAATTTATATTTAATTATAGACAATTTCTTTCTGGCTAATGTTACCATCGTATAAATGAAGGGCTGAGTGCCAAAAACTAGTAATAACTAAAAAAATCTGAAAAACATTAGTGTTGATGACTTAATTGACTTAAATTGCTCCAATTGAAATCATTTTTGTCACCAACACAATGTATTTTAGATTCTATTTACTTTAAATTCGATTTTTTAAGTATTTTCTAATTTCGGGTTAGTCACCTTAGGCAATGAGCCCTTCAAATATTGACGTATTTACAATTGAGTACACTAATGTCACTCAATTGTTTTGCTTTCCCTGAACCTCTTCACTAACACTAAAACTTTGTGGTATGGTATTAAATTTGAAATTGACTTGTATTTGATTTTGTATGGGAATATAGAAAAGTGGGTTCTTTTTTTTTCCTCGTTAACGCAAATATAAATTAATTTAAATTGCATTATTACCTTTTTGACCTAGCCAGTGCATTCCCCGGACCATGACCTACCTGTGTGCCAAGTTTGATCAAAAACGGTCATTTTTTGTGTAGAACGAAATGCAGACAGACAGCTGATAGGCAATGTTTACCTAGTCTATGCCATTTCCCTGAACAAGACCTACCTGTGCGCCAATTTTGGTCCAAATAGATCAAATGTTCTCAATTTGTGTATAGAACAAAATGCAGAGATACAGCTGATAGACGATGTTGACCTAGTCCATGCCATTTCCTGGAAGAATATATCTACCTGTCTATCAATTTTGTTCATAATTGTTGAAGTGGTATGAATTTGTGTAAGGAATAAAAATGCAGAGAGACAGCTGATAGACGATGTTGACCTAGTCCATGCCATTTCCTGGAAGAGTATATCTACCTGTCTATCAATTTTGGTCATAATTGTTGAAGTGGTATGAATTTGTGTAAGGAATAAAAATGCAGAGAGACAGCTGATAGACGATGTTGACCTAGTCTAGGCCACTTCCCCGACTATGACCTACCTGTGTGCCAAGTTTGATCAAAAACGGTCAAATATTGTCAATTTTTGAACAAAATGCAGAAAGGCAGCTGATGGGCTATTTGGACCTAGCCTGTGATACTTCCCGGAAATATACTTACCTGTGTGCCAATGTTGGTGGAAATCGATCAAATGGTGTGAATTTTTTGTAAGACACAAAAATGCAGAGAGACAGCTGATAGACGATGTTGACCTAGTCTAGGCCACTTCCCCGACTATGACCTACCTGTGTGCCAAGTTTGATCAAAAACGGTCAAATATTGTCAATTTTTGAACAAAATGCAGAAAGGCAGCTGATGGGCTATTTGGACCTAGCCTGTGATTCTTCCCGGAAATATACTTACCTGTGTGCCAATGTTGGTGGAAATCGATCAAATGGTGTGAATTTTTTGTAAGACACAAAAATGCAGAGAGACAGCTGATAGACGATGTTGACCTAGTCTAGGCCACTTCCCCGACTATGACCTACCTGTGTGCCAAGTTTGATCAAAAACGGTCAAATATTGTCAATTTTTGAACAAAATGCAGAAAGGCAGCTGATGGGCTATTTGGACCTAGCCTGTGATACTTCCCGGAAATATACTTACCTGTGTGCCAATGTTGGTGGAAATCGATCAAATGGTGTGAATTTTTTGTAAGACACAAAAATGCAGAGAGACAGCTGATAGACGATGTTGACATAGTCTATGCCATTTCCCGGGCCAAGACCTACCTGTCCCGTGTGCCAAGTTTGATCATAAACTGTCAAATCATGTGGATTTGTTTAAGGAATAAACAGTTAGGCAAACAGCCGATAGACGATTTTGAACAAGCCTAACATTCTTCAAGTATAAAGACCCATCTGTGTCTCTAGTTTAGTCACAATTGGTCAAACGGTGTACATTCCTATAATGAACAAACAGACATACAGACAGCTGATTGAAGATTTTGACCTAGTCTAAGCCACTTTCCGGTAAAAAACCTACCTTTGTGCAAAGTGTAGTCAAAATTGGCCAAACTGTGTGTATTTGTATAAGGAAAAAACAGACAGACAGACATCTGATAGACGATTTTAAACCATCCTGTGACACTCCCCGAATAAACACGTAGTTATTTCCGAAGATTCGTAGCTATTTAGGCGGTACGAAGTTCGCGGATTCAGCTAGTTAAACAAATCAATAAAAAAACAAAAGAGGGAGCCGGCCCGGGCCGGGCCCGGACGGGAAAGAATGTCGACGTGCCTTTCTCACCGGGGCCCGGACGGGACACGGGCTCGGCACGGCCCCGGCCCGGTCTAGCGTGAACTAGTCCATTAAAAACAGTGGTGTGATTGTTTCACCGTGTCCCGTCCGTGCCCCGTACGGGGCCCGTCCCGGACGTGGCACGGTCTAGCGTGAATAGGCCTTTACACATTTATAATTTGGGTATTTTTCATTTTCTCATTCAAATTAAATACTTGAAGGGTGTATTGCATACACCGCGATATTGTTTTGAGATGTAATCAATTTCTAATTTTAGGTGTTTTTTTTTTTAGTTACAGAAAATCAGGCGGTGTGGACATTTTGATACTTTCTTCTATATGGAGTTAGGTCAGTGCACTGTGACTGGAGCAGGGCATCTTTGGATGGAGACTGGAGACAGCAATATTGCTGAAAACATGCACACTACCATTTTCAAGTGAGGGCATTTATATTCTACCCTCTAATATATCCACCTTTAACTAATATTCACATATATTTGTATTAGTTTCTTTCATTTACAGTTTTAGATTTAGTAATACTCGTCAAAGTTTTGTAAGAATATGGGATAATACAATAATCCTTTACTTTATTAGGAAAACAATTAGAAAATACACAGACAAGGTCTAAGAACTGTGTAAATTGAGTTTGAGTCGCAGGCAAAATAAGCTATCAATATTTCAGGATATTTGTATGTTTTCTTAAATATCTCGAAAAAAATTGAGAAATTGTGGTAAGTGGAAGGGAACCATTCCAAAGCATAGGCAGGAATTAAAAGTTAAAATCTTCTAAAGTGATGGTTTTCTTGCGTTGAACATTTGTTTGAGTTTGTTTTTCATTGCATATTTTTTATTCTTTTAGCAGTAAAATGATCCCACTAGTAAAAGAAGATATATAACTTAAACGTTTAACTCAAATGTTTAGAGGTAAAAAGAAAACTTAAATAAATAATAAAATAAAGTTTTTCTACAATTTGAAATTTTAAGGGAGGAAATTATATCAACGTTTTCATGCACGCAGAGAGAAAGGCAAGAATAGCTTTGTAACTAGGGCCCGGGCCGGTAGAGAGATCGCTGTAACGCACGATCGGCCAGCCCGTACTTCCCGTCGGAAGTATAATATAATATATTTCGAATAGATATAAATTGAATAATAGTTGTAGTATATAAAAATAAAATTATAAAATTATTTCAATAAAAATCATTAGTTTAGCCTAAAATAAATTTGATAATCATAATATTTAAAATAAATATATAAATAAAATACTATATTTATATAATCAAATAAGTAAGCTATCAAAATTTAAAAAATAATGTCATACACTTATATTATTGCCAATATTCTGTACTCTGTATTCCGAAACTCCAAATTAAAAATTTCAATTATAAAATTTATATTTTATACCGGACTAAAAACATTTTTTTTTTTTTTTTTTTTAGACAGGAGTGCAAATGTAATGATATATTACATTCATGAAAACCTTTTTGAATTCAAATAGCCATTGAGAGCTTGAAAAGCCAGCGCAAACCACAAATCCTAATATACTAATAACATCGTATTATATACGATCTAAATTTATAATATTTCTGGACCATACTGATATACAATAGGTATAGATTAAATGTTCAGTCAAGCAATAATAAATTAATCATTTTAAAATTACAAAATAATAATTATTATCTAAATTATAAACCGACAAAATGCACTAGGCGATGGGAAGAATGCGTCAGCTTTTTCCCGCCAACAGCTCTCAGTCTAAGTCTAGCCCACCACGGAGTACAGAGTCTCAAGTACAGTCTATGTCCATCCTCAGTGGAGTAAGGAGTCTTACAGTATACAAGAGTGCAAACCTTCTTATGTGTTGTTTTTATATGTGTGAGTTTATTTACTGGTTTAATCAAGAATACTAATGGTGAATACATATCCTGCTGAAAAAGGAATTAATTGAAAATTTATTGAAGTGCAGAACATTTGGACTCTTGTTAAAAGACTCTATTCATTAAAAGGTAAAACTTATATTTTCTAATTGTATTGATTTTTTTATTCTTTCTTTGGTAATACATTTGTATTGGTATTTGTATTTCAGTATTGTTTGGAAATACGTATTTGTTTAGTATTCATTCACTCGGAACTTTTTATCCCTGAGATAAAAATAATAATTTAACTATCCTAATAATTAAATTCTCTATATAAAAACTTTCATAACATTTAATGGCGACCCAACGTGGCGCATCCTTTTAATAAAATAACGTAACAATTTATTTTAAAATATAACTTGTTAAATAATATAAAAAGTATTCTTAAAAATAAATATAAATATTCCACTAATGTGAACATTGGACTTGCATTTCCTTGGAAAGTTTTTAATTTGAGGCACGATTCCATGATCTTATTGATGCTATTTTTAGCGCGGTTCTTCCCTCCCTTCATAGGGAGGAACCCCGCTTATAAGGTTGATCTCATGAAACAATCCGGAAGTGCCGACTAGAAAATTTTGCGTTTCAGGACCCCTAGAGACCGAAAATAACGTTGGTTCAAATTTGTATATATATATATATATATATATATATATATATATATATATATATATATATATATATGTCTGTTCGCGGTTTTCCGGCCCCACTAATAGTCCGATTTTGATGAAATTTGGTACAAAAATCTTTCATCTAATTTGAAAGGTCAAGTTCGTTAACCAGGAGAATCCGCCCACCGGAACATGGTTTTTGGAGCGAATGTCGTGCGAAAAAAATCGTTCCGCTTACTTCATATGCATGTAAGTACTCGTTTTATAGGTTTCTTGGCCTAGGAAAACGAATGAAACCATTTATAAGGCGATAGCTTTAACCGTTTCTGAGAAAATTGGAAAAATAGTTGCTGAATAACGTTTTTGGTTTTGGTACTTAAAATCATGGGATTCGGTTGAAACATTTTCTGCATGTTCGGATTTCATCAAAACTAATATATTAAACTTTTGGTTACGTTTGGAGTTAAGGAAGGGTTAGAATAAAATATGTTATGAACAGACATGAAAAGTTTTGGGAACTTTGTATACTTTCATTAATATCTTGAACACGGTTGGGAAATTTTGATAAGTGGATAGGAACTATTTGAAAGCTTTCTAAATTCTCTACAAAAAAGATTCTGAAACAATTTTTGATTTGGTGATGTCAATCGAATAAATAAGTGCTTAACACTTCAAATACGTCTGTTTAGTTCTTATGAACGGGTTTTTGTCGTTCTTTTTGTAATTTTTGTCTCTTTCCCTTAGTTTGTTATTGCTTTTTATTTTTGTAATTTCTTATGTTAGGAAAATGTATTTGTGTGTAAAACAGGATAGGTAAAATGAGACAAATTTTCTGTTGCTAGAAATAATGAAAAGTTTTGGGAACTTCGTATACTTTCATTAATATCTCGAAAACGGTTGAAAATTAGGGCAGCGAAAGGTTACCATTCGAAAGCTTACTAAATGGTCTAGAAAAAAGGTTCTGAAGAAAGTTGTGAACAAGTGATGTCAATCGGAGAAATAAGTGCTTAAACTAAGAAGTAATTGATTTCGTTTATTCGAACGGTTCTTTTTGTCTGTTTTTATTCCTTGTTTTTTTAATTGCTTATAGTTGGATAATGTATTTGACAATAAAACAGATTAAGTAAAATAAGAAAAACAATTCATTGTTAGAAATATAGCTTGCCAAGAGAAGGAGATTCGATGACGTCTTTTGAATATTTTCAATTGCCTATATGCTGTTGGTTTTTTATTTTATTTTTTAATTGATTTTTTTTGTAGAATTATTACTATAGTAGAAGAACACAAGAAAATGTGAATTTTTTTTATATTTTTCAATGCATTCAACGTATGAAATAGGTATCTCTAGAAGAGGATTCTGGGGTCTGGCTGACCCGACCAGGTAAAGTCATAAATCCCTTTGAACAAAGGCCGAACCAAATATTATCTGTTTCTATTCTAAGCTTTTCAAATGACAAAAGGGATATGAACGGAACCGCGCTAAGATGTTGTCCTGCGATTCGGACTTTTTCTTAATTTACTCTTGATAATGTTCGTGCTTGAAAATAATTGTTTATATGAATATGTAGACCCAAATAAGCAAATATATATATATATATATATATATATATATATATATATATATATATATATAAAATCTAGTAAGTATAACGTACCTATTCGAAAGCTCATTAAATTTCCTACAAAAATGGTTCCTATGGAATTAACCTTTAGGCTGTGTAATGCATGTAGGGCTAGATGGTACTGTGGTGGGGGCTAGCGGAGCGCCTGGAGTGCCCCGTGTGCTGAATACTTTCCTCACACGATGTTTCCTCGGAAGATTCATTCTTCCCTCTTCTCTTGTACTTTGCATTCCACTTCTTCCAGGTGTTTCCCCAACAGAAACATTTTGGGATAAATAATCAGAACCCTCATCGTCATCTCAAGAAAACTCCACTTCACTTTCGCTCACACGGGTAAAAGTTCTAACAATTCTTGTCCAGAATAAATTTTCTTAGAAATATTTACACAAACCATTGTTCACTTGAAAAGCTCAAAATATACTAGAGAAATATGCAGAGTAAATTGCAGGTAAAGAGAAACAGTGGTTTTTGCCTGTAAAAAAGGGAGGGAGCAGAAATACGTACAAGAAGGCTAAGTAGTTGGAAGCTAAAGTGATAAAAGTGAAATCCTATGCCCTCTATCGGCTTTGAAGGACACTGCAGCTTCTATAAACAGCCTACAGATGGCAATAGTTGAAGGACTGGTATAATAGCTCGTAGCAGCTAAGCGCAGAAGAAGCCGGACTAATATAATAGTCGGTAGCACCCGGGGCAGTGCAACCACTGGACTGATATATCAGTCCGTAGCAGCCTAAGGGTTAAAATTACTGACCGTGAGTATATCAAATTGTTGCTCGCTCCGTATAAAATGTTCCAGCTGACGATCTTTATACCATTTCCAAAGCAGCTGATGATGATATTTCTTATTGTCAACACGTCTAAAATGAACAGGCAAAGTTTCATTTTTTAGGAAATGTTTTGAAAAATTATATTTTTTAACCGAGAAACATGTTTGCAAGCCCCTATCTGTGCTTTTGTTGCTTTCTACAAATGTGTCCTTTTTTATAGGTTTGCTTTTTAAAAATTGTTACTCCTATCTTACAAGGGGAGATATTAAATAATATACTGTGCCTGTTAAAAATTCTGAGTAAGAACTGGCAGCCGAGGTGAACACGTTCCCACATTTTTGACAATATAAGACTAAACTAGCAGTTTTTCTAATACTGCTCAATATTTCTTTAGGAGCATCCTGCAGATCAAATTGAATCAGTATTTGCCCAAGTATTGATACCGTTTTCTTGGATTTATCCTAATTTTTTCAAATTTGGAAGAAAAAATAAATTGTATTATGTGATGGATCTGAAAATAAAAAAAATAAATATCTTTGGAATCGGCAAATTTCGGCAAACTAAATTGTCCTCAGTACATTATACTTGAGGTAAACTTTAAGCTCTAAAAAACTTGGGATGTTTTCAGATGAAGTTTTTTTTGCTATGGTCTATCAAAATGTTGTACTTATTAAAAATATCAAAGATCAATGTATATCAATATGACTGAATTACTCGGCGATGGAAGCAAATATATCGATGAGATATTGAACTACCTAAACAAGACCAACTTACTAACCAGATTATAGCATAAAGTACGTGAAAACAATCCACGGAGAATTTTTTATATATACCATTATTATTTATACAAAAATATACCATTATTTATTAATATAAAATATATTGTATAATTTGATAATATATCCCACTATTTTTATGATAAAAGAAATATGTAGAATAGTATTCTCCTATGTTTAGAAGTAGTATAAGCAATTAAATATAGTGTAAATATAATGTAGATTTGTAATAAATATAATGTATATTTGTATACTTTTATGTATATATATAAAGAATAATACGTTTGCATCTTATTGCAACTATGTATATATTTATTTATATGCGTATGTATATATATGTAATGATTGTTCTGAGCAAGTCGCTACAGTTGTGAAAAGCTCTTAAAATAAATATAAAAAAAAAAAAAAATGTAGTCGTTAGACTTTCTCCTGCCAAGCATTTGAGAACATCCAATGGGATGACTGTATTTACAACATTCTAGAAAATCACAGTAAAGAAGTGTCCCAATGATTGTCAAGGAATCGTAACCTTGCATTTAGGGCCTAAATTAATAGTTAACATTAAGATAATTGATGTTTACTTATTTTCCCTTAGCGCCTGCTGCAGCTGTTCAAAGAAGGAATCTTCTCTACAACCAAAGTCAAGAAATCGTTCCTCCTCTGCAAATGAAGCTTTAAAACCAAATTTATTAGTACAACGAATGCATCCAGGTGAGTTTTTAAGATTAACCAATTATTGATACTAATAAGTCTTGTTAAATATCACGTCTCCTCTTGCATATTATTGACCAGTTTATCTAAGAGGAGTTCCATTGTTCCCGTCCAAGAAACATTTACTAAGCTGCCCAATTTAAAACGACCCATTTGTAAACAAAGCGTGGCTTTAAGTTTGTTGTTTGATTTTTTTATTTGGCTATTGTGAAACACAATATAGATATATATACTTGAGAGAGCCAAATTAAGTTACTTACATTTGAATATCATACCTAAATATCATTCTTGTTGCGAAATTATTTGTTTATTAGATATGGATATGACTTGCTATCTTTGATTAACCTTTATGCTGCTTGGACTCCTGGCTGGTAGATGTGCGGGACAGCCAGCTCTTTCTCAATCCCTTTCTCCTGACTTGCTATCTTTGATTAACCTTAATGCTGCTTGGACTCCTGGCTGGTAGATGTGCGGGACAGCCAGCTCTTTCTCAATCCCTTTCTCCTGACTTAATTTTGATGTGTTAGTAGCTTTAACAGCTTATTTTTAAAACTGTTTTATGGGAATAAATTATTAATAATAATTGAAACTGGAAACAGTACTGTTTGATGATGTCAGGAATTATATTATGTTCATTAAAAAATAATGCCTAATTTTTTTATTATTTTAAACTGAATAAAAATATAACAACAAGACTAAAAACACAAGAAATACACTTTATTAGTAAAGCAGTAGGAAGACAAAGCCAATATAATGGCTCTTAGCTCTCCAATTATTCATTTGTGACTTTGAAATCATATTTTTTTAAATATCATTACGGTTATTTAATTTGACACTATTCATTTTCTCAGAATTATTCTATTTCCAAATCGTCTGTGATGAGTTTTTACACTATCATTGAAAATCTCATTATTATTATTGTTGTTATAATTATTTACCCAAGAGCTGAAATAAAAGTTAATAACCTAGAGAGTTAGGTCTGCTAGTAAATTTGCTATTGTCATAGCTTGTGATAGAAATTGTTGTCATAGGCGTCGGTCAGAGCTTTTGACATAAGCACACCATTCGCAGGACTGTTGTGGTTACTGAATTTAGTTAGAGGAGTAAAAATATTTATTACTATTATCAGCTAAAATTTTTAAATTAAGAAGGGCACTCCAGGTAATTGCGTTAAATAAATTACTTAGGTGATCCTTATATATTATCCTTATTCTACAATACTTCTGCAATATTGTTACTACTTCAATATTTGATTCAGAATGACATGTGTTGGAGCAGGTAGTGGTTCAAAATAAGCTGTTCCTATCCTGGCTACCATCCCCTAAATGGTTCGAAAGAACAGGAGTAAAAGATAAATAAAAACACCGGTATGCTTTGACCTGTATATAATTTTAATGAGCAACATAGAAATTAAAAAAATAATATTGAATGCCCTTTAAATTTTCAATTATCTTTATACAATTATATGAAATTGTTAATAATCATAAAAATTACCTTATATTTTATTCAATTTTAATAATTGAATAATAATCAAATAATAAAAGAAAATTATTTGGGAAAAATATTAATTATTTTAACCCAAAGAAAACATAATTAAATGTAAACAAATTTCTAAATTTAATTTTAACTCGTGAATTATAGTAATTAATAAATAATGTACACCTTATTTTTAAATTTGATATAAAAAAAATGAAGTAAACAATTAAATTACTTTTTAAATTTAATGTAAATAAGGGGGGGGGGGATTAAGTACTTAAATGATGCAGATTTGTGCCTGAAAAGGCTTAAACAAGCATAAAAAAGGGAAATTATTCACATGAGACAAAAAAATAAGTGCCCTAGCCTGGATTTGAACCGCCACCACACCAGAGAGCCTGTTGACCATGACTGAGCTCACCACCTTCTTAGATATATTTGATTCATCCCTTGCAGGACATTATTATGTCTCCAAATTCTAAGAAAACACGATATGAATACAAAAATGTGGCACTGCGGCAAATAAATGAAGACTTAACAGCCCCAAAGACATTGAAATTCTTATTAGAACCTGGATGACAAACACCCTGGTTGAGAACTCATATTTGAGCTATGAATAAAGTTCATTGCAGATTGATGCTAAGATGACTATGGCAATCATCAGTGTAGGTAGGAAGTTTCAGATGCGCCAACCAAACTTAGATGTGGCGAAAAGATGAACAAATTACATGAGCAACATTAAATGTGTCGTGGCCATATTGCCCTAGAAAAACCGACTCCTGATAAAAAAAAGCCTAAATGAAGTCGAGAGTAGCCGAGCCGAGCGAAACTTCGCATGAAATACACAAGCACCACTTAAATCCTAACCACTTTTATAACAAACTGATATTTACACATATTTGCATAAATAATGTATGTTGCCTCAACAATATGGTTATGTAAAAAACCCAGTGACTGTCTCTAGAAATAAAAGTTAGTCATTAGTGCTTTTGGATTTAATCTTCGTCTTCAGTCTCCTCATTAGAGATATCTGTGTTATACGAAACCTGCAAACGCATCTTTATACGAGGTGCACAGACAAAATATATTATCAATGTTGAATTTGACCTCCACCCTCTGGCATATCACAAATTAATTATTTTTTCAGTAAACAAGTGATGTTTAAACAATATTTTAGTTTAATTTTTTTTTTCATATATAAATAAAAATTTAAAAAAACATGTTTTCTATTATGCCATTATCACATACCATCTACTGGTTGCCATGCTTTCTTTGTTCCTATGGTGAAGAGTCCATTCCAGTAAGAATTCGACACGAGCAGGTTTTGATGAACCCAAAATGTTAAGGTTTCCCAGCCTGATTTTAGCGTGGTTCCTCCCTCCCTCCATAGGAAGGAACCCCGCTTATAAGGTTTATCTCATGACGCAATCCAGAAGTGCCGACTAGAAAATTTTGCGTTTCAAAACCCCTAGAGACCGAAAATAACGGTGGTGCAAATTTGTGTGTGTGTGTGTGTGTGTGTGTATATATATATATATATATATATATATATATATATATATATTTGTCTGTTCGCGCTCTGGATGCCTCAAAAATGGTCTGATTTTGATTAAATTTGGTACATAAATCTTTCGTCTAATTTGAAAGGTCATTAGTGGTGGATATATTAATAGAAAAATATGGGAGGGATTAGTGGCATGACACTATTGCCTATAGTATCACTATTATAGCTTATTTTGATAGACAAAAGCATTAGCTTTAATTTGATACCAAGAACAGCCGGATTTGTTGAAAAAAAAGTGAAACACAAATGTTTTTCAAAACTGTTATCAGAAAGGCAGTAACCAAAATCATGCAAAAAACAAGAATTTCAAAAAAATTCCCCCTGGTTCAATTTTTGATAAAAAAAATCTGAAAAAATTAATTTGAGATTATCTCATACATCTCTATTCATGAAAAAATTTTGAAAAATATCTGAGACATGACGGCACATAGCACTGGGCGTTTTGACATGAAATGACCCCTGAGTAATTTTTTTATTGTTAAACTTTTATGTTCTTCTGTTTGTAAAATCATACAGACAAATTGGATTGAAAATGGCTTATAGCCAAAACGTTTCCACGACAAAAATGTAATTAAAATACAAAACTATTGAAGACTTAATAAGCTGTTACCAACTACCTAGAACATCTTAGTTTTCAATTCAACTTAGGATCTACAACATATATATATATACACACACACATACATTCATATACATTTGTCCTCCTTAAATGGGCGGAATGTTGGTTGCTACCAATTTGGCATGGTCATATCCAGAAGACTTTAAAGGCTTTCTCTTGTTCTATTTGCTGAATCTTCTCATAATTTATTAGCCTCACCTTGCGATAATGTAAAGCTACTAATTGTTTTTCTACATTTGTTTTTTTAAATTAAAAATGGTGGAAGGGCGGACGGAAAGTTACTCCCATGATTGTCGGCCCCCATTGCTGAGATCGGAAATCGTTAACTTATGACACTTTGTAAGTGGAAGATTCCCATGCTGATAGAATAATCTCAGCCTTAGGAAACTGTTCTGGTTGCCTAATTATCTACGGTTCCTTAGCTTTCTAGGAAAATATCCTTTTTCTGCCTCTTCCCTTCGAGTAGATATATAATATAATAGATTATAATATAATTTTTGAGCAAAAGTAGCAATAAGCTAGAAAAATAGCTTTCCAAATGACACTAGGAATAAGCATAATATGGAAACACAATAAAAGGCATGTTACAATGCCTCCGAGTCTGAATTTTTTTTTTAGCTCTTCCATAGAAGTTGATGGACTACAATCCAGCCTTTTCTACTCCATTTAGTTAAAATGCTTTTCTTTTAATTAGAAGTAGCTTGAAACGTCTTAACTTAGCTATCAGTAGACATCATGCTTTGGTGTAATGTTTCGATAAATATGAGTTGTAAATATATAAATAAAGTTGAGCGTTAAATTTGATGGTAATTGATAAAAGTTATGAAAATGTTGGAATGGTGTCTTCATATCTGATGAGATGATTTGTATTCAAAAAGATAGGTGGAACTTTCCAAATTACATATTTAATTCTTACTGCCGTATTTCACACCTATTGTTCTTCTTCGGGAATCTCTTCTGTAATTATAAAATATTTATACAATATTGGTTATGATATATCATACAATTTGTTATGTTTTGTTGAAAATATACCAACATTGTGAAAATATGGACATAATTAATAATTGTACTTAAAACAATACATAATTATTAATATTAAATCATATCTTCAGCCAATATCAGGAATAACTGGGAGCCTAATAGTAGAAAATAAAGGTATTTAAATTCTTTAAATAACAAGGCATGTTTTAAGTTGGGTTATTTATATCTACAAAGAATATTTCCATAACAGGGTGTCTACTGTACGAAATTGAAAATAGAGTATGAAAATAATGATAAAGTCATGAATTTGGAAACCATGTCACAAAATTTCAGTTTGCCAGGGTCCGGGACTTCTGAGCATTGTTAATTGTTGCCGTTTTTGTGCGGGGACGCAATGTTATCTGCCTCCCCCACCCCCATGCTCTGTTAGATTCCTTTCTTATAGGATTTACACATCAATGGCAAAAAAGCTGATTAACCAAAACTGCAAAGAAATACCAAGACTCTTCGGAAAAATTATTACTTTGAAGACATTATCCTTTATTTACATATATTTTTATTTATTCATATTCAGAATTTTTCATGCAGACTTGAATATTGAAATTGTGTACACTGATTTACTAAATTATGTACATTGTCAATAAATATTTAGTTAGTAATACTATTTTTAGACATTTTGAATTCTGAAGACAAGGTATAGTTGGGATTCGGCTAGGAGAAAAACGTCAGACTTTCAGGAAGAAATCTGTATTTGGACGTTTCGGCTGCACATTGGCAGCCTTCTTCAGCTAAAAAATACAACTTATAAGTAAAAAAATAAATATACAACTTGTAAGTAAAAAACAGGCAGAAATGAGTGTAGTATATACATCAAGACAATAAATTTTAACCAATCTTATTTTTAAACAATGAAAATACGGTAGTTGGAAAGTAAACAGCATGTAGAAAGTAGTAAGTAAACAGTACAAAAAAGGAACATTATTCATAAGTGAGAAAAAACAATCTATTCTATAAGTGAATACAATTTATAATAATTAATATATAGATACGTACCACTAGAGAATGCCTAGGGGGGAGGGAGGAAGACCTCGAGAACAACTTAGGTAACCATGGTTGAATGTATGAGGGACAGCAACTACACAGGGGGTTTTATAGTTTTGACTGGGGGAGGGGTGAGGAAGCGGTATGTCGGTGAAGATGAAAGAAGTGCAATTGCTAGGTTGTAAAAGCGGGTTGTAAAGGTGTTAAGAGTAGTTTCCAACTACTGTATTTTCATTGTTTAAAAATAAGATTGGTTAAAATTTTAACCAATCTTATTTTTAAACAATGAAAATACAGTAGTTGGAAACTACTCTTAACACCTTTACAACCCGCTTTTACAACCTAGCAATTGCACTTCTTTCATCTTCACCGACATACCGCTTCCTCACCCCTCCCCCAGTCAAAACTATAAAACCCCCTGTGTAGTTGCTGTCCCTCATACATTCAACCATGGTTACCTAAGTTGTTCTCGAGGTCTTCCTCCCTCCCCCCTAGGCATTCTCTAGTGGTACGTATCTATATATTAATTATTATAAATTGTATTCACTTATAGAATAGATTGTTTTTTCTCACTTATGAATAATGTTCCTTTTTTGTACTGTTTACTTACTACTTTCTACATGCTGTTTACTTTCCAACTACCGTATTTTCATTGTTTAAAAATAAGATTGGTTAAAATTTATTGTCTTGATGTATATACTACACTCATTTCTGCCTGTTTTTTACTTACAAGTTGTATATTTATTTTTTTACTTATAAGTTGTATTTTTTAGCTGAAGAAGGCTGCCTATGTGCAGCCGAAACGTCCAAATACAGATTTCTTCCTGAAAGTCTGACGTTTTTCTCCTAGCCGAATCCCAACTTTACCTTGTCTTCGTATCTCTGCAACGGCTAACTATCTCCATCTTCATTTTGAATTCTTTTACCACCAATATTTTTGAGGCTTTTAATTCCATATTCATTTTAAGATGTTTACTAGCATAGTTTCTTCGCTTCTAAAATTAATGTAACTATCCACTTTAACATATGATGTACATTTTTTACAGTTTTATTAATTGTTTTAAACGTGAGGGTTAACACTCCATGCCAAGGGTTGTGGGTTCGATTCCCACTAGGGGTGGTGGCTTTTCTTTTGGAAAAAGAAAAGGCATCACCGCTATCCTGGCTGGAAAAGGGTGGTAACCTATAGATAACCCGTCCTAAAATTCATAGTTAATAATAAATGGACATTAAAATTTTTAAAAAAATTGTTTTAAATGTATGATAATTTGTAAGTTTATTGATTTCTCGTCGATCCGGTAATCCACGTAAGGTTACATATAATGTTAAGCTAAAGGTTAAGGTTTTTTCTTATTAAGTGAAATTATATTCTATTTAAATGAACAAGAAATTTTCATTTCAAGTCATGAAATTGGCTTTCGTGAAAGTAGTAGACAGCCTACATTTTAATTAACACTTAAAGCGTAACATCTCGTGTTTCAACATTTAGAGGAACATGCGTCTATCTGACGGGGTACCCATATTTCTCATAAACAGTCTGTTATTTGGTAGTTTTTTATCTGTTTCCTTAACAAAATTAAATGTGAAGATTGCTTATGAATGTTTAATTAATATAAATCACCCCCAAATAAAGAAAAAAAAATCTTGATGAACTCATAAAAAATTATAAATAAATAACAATTATTAAAACAAATTTATTTGGAACATAATCATGTATAGAGAAAAAAAAAATATTTGAAAGAATAAGAAAAATGAATAAACAAGAAGAATTAGCATTGTTTCTTCATAAATAAAATAGGAACTTGAGTATGTACCCCCCCCCCCTCAAACAAAGAAACTGTACAATTTTATGGAATCTCTATCTAGTCAGCAATGTTGCCATACAAAAACATTTTGTTCTATGCCAGTAAGGTTGCAAAACAATTATATACGGAGACATTACTCTAATAGGGAGTTTACATAAATATTGCACAATTTTCTTGAGCATTCGAAACAATTGGTGGTCCCACAATTGACACATTTATAGGCTGTCATTCTGTTCTTCTGATATGGGCAATATCTGCATGTCTTATTTTTTTTTTTTCTAGTTTTTCAGTTCTCGTGTTCGCCAAAAGGTCTCCTGATTTTGCTTTTTCTATTATAGCTCTTGAAGTAGATGGGTTGGGTCTCATGTCTACATAGATTGAGCTGAAGGTTCATGGCCCAGGGAGTTTTCAATCAACACTCTCAAGACCAATGGTAGATTTAGGATAGTAAGATCATCTTTCAGTTTTGAAATTGTCGTTTTTCAAGATCACTCACGTCCAAAAGTCACAATAAACTCTCGACCCCACTCCCGGATCAACACTGAGGACTCCTTCTGGCCCCTAACCTCCTTGGTCTACATTGGGCATCACCGCAAGAATAAATGCAAACTACATCCGGCAGACAGACAGAGGTTCCGCTTTAAGTGTTAATATTTAGGATGTATTTTACTAATTTAAGTTGGTATTTAAACATGTTTAAAAGATATAATTTAAAATATAATTACCTACAAAAAATGATACCCTTAAATAAAGCATTAAATAACTAAATAATAATTATAATGGAAAAATTCTTTATAATTTTTACTTTTAATATTTTCACAATGTTTGGATACATTCAACTTAACATAATACATTTTTTCATAATTCATCACCAATATTATATAAAATATGTACAATTACAGAATATATGCCTGAAGAAGGACAATAAGGTCCAAAACGTCGCAGTAAGAATTAAATATAAAATTTTAACTGCCTGGGAAAAATATAAAGTGCTGCCCATCTGATTTGAATTCTACGAATCTTATTAAGTAGTAATGTTCCACTGATAAAAGGTGAATTTGCAGAATTGAGGCGCAGAGAAGATTCTATTAAAATTGTAGTGACTGAATAGGGCTGGGTCTAAGGAGATCGTAGACACAACTTCACTCGGACAATCTCATTTCTATTTCAAGGCTGGAATGTTGAGTTATTAACTTGTCATCCTACCTTGTCTACACACAATCATGGATCATTATCCATAATTTATAAAAGGAAAAGTAATCAATGGTTTTCAGTTCTTAACCATTTAAGGTGCAATCATCGGAAAACAAATTAAAAAACAAGTCATGCTAAATAATGACTCCTATTGGCTGCTAAAACACACCCTACATTCATTTCAAAATCAAACTTTTCATTTTTTTTTTTAAAACGGCCTGAGCCGGTTATGCGCTATAAGGGTATATGTAATACGTACTTGAATGCAAACCGGCATGACACAAGTCTAGGCATTTCCCACGTTGCGGCCGCGATCTTTCACACTTATAATGGGATTTCTTACATGTGTTAGTTGCGTTGTCTGGATTCTTTGCCTACTTATTTTCTGAATTTCTATAAAATTTGATCATTAGCCCGTTTACTCAAATTAAAATTTGCGAAGAAATATTTTTACTCTTTGAGGCATTTATAATTACATAAAGCAGCAAGGAAATAAATAAACTGTGATAAAAACAATCCGTTCTCCTAGGCAAAATTAGAATGTGGTTTCTCGCTCTTTGCGGTAAATATCCATATTTAATGCATATCCTGTCTCACTACAGCAAAAAAACCATACTTTCGTCTAATAACATCCTAGCGACATATTCTAGAAAGATAAAGTAACACGAAATAGTATTTCACATAGATATACGAATTTTGTACGTACATTGTGCAAGGAAATCACTGATAACACTTGAGAGGGTGATGCGAGTTTGGGTACGCTAGGCACCGGAAGACAACAAATGCCGTTAAAGTACCGCTATGTAGGCTGCCACGGGGTAGAAAGGAGCTGGAAGGGTTGGAAATAGATCTAGCAGTCCAAGGATATCAATTAGAACATGAAGCTATTAGAATCGGCGCCGCGGACGAATTTTTGAACTTCCGACAGCTTAAGCCATCTCTGCCCCTTAAAGGGTTAAGGGCTAATACTCGACCTTCTCTGCTCAAAATCAGTCATTTTCTACAATTTATGGATAACAAATAAATCAATATTTGTCAATTCTTTATATAATAATTTTTATATGGGATGTTAAAGTAACCAAAACAAATTTTTTAATTCTTCAAAAACAAAATGGTGGCGCTTTGTCTGACGAATGAAAACCCTCTTTTTTCACTGCCAATAGTCTGCATGTGGCAATTTTTAATCTTGAAAGAAAAACTAAAATTATTTTTAAAGAAAAAAGTTAAATGTAGTAAATTATGTAGGATTTTTAAGAAATATTAATTTTTTTTGAAAATGCTGACGAATTCTTCATTTTCTATTAAAAAATCCGGCAAAAAATTTGTCATAAAATCGTAATAATTCAATGAATGGAAAAATCCCTCTGTCCTTTACTAATTTTTTAATTGATAAAACATGATTTAATCAAAAAATGTTTGTTTTTTTTTTTTTTCAAAAAATAGTAATATGACTCCTTAAGACCTTAAGCTGTATTTAATTACGTTTCTGTGACATTAGTGTGTATGTTGTTGTATGATGAGTTAATAGAAAGCGAGCTAATCTAGTTAATAGTTAATTTCTAGAGGTTAAGATCAAGGAAACCATCTGGGGCTGAGTTTGTTCTACCTGCGCCTCAACAAAACCTCAAAACTTCCTTTAACATTTCTTCGATTGTGATTCCTTCTTTCCGACTCAGAAATTTGTCTCTGTTCCCTCTTGATGAGTCGAGCATAAGACAAGAGCAGTGACGTTGAACATGATAATTTAATGGAATATGAATGCATAAACTATCTTACTCTATGATATAACCAGGTAAAGAAATTGTCATCAGAAAGTTTTAAACCTGTATTGTCCGAGTTCAAAGGTTTTAATAAAAAAAAAAAATAGATTGAAACTTTTTCCACTTGGATAAAATTATGGCCATTCAAACTGTCTTAAAGATCTTACCAGAAACTGGGAAGATCTTTTTTTGCATTTTAGTTGAGCAAATTCACTTTTTATTTTAGTTTTCAGGACTTTTTCCTACCATACATTACATTAAGTAATTAAAAACATATCACTTGATGAAAAGTTTATTATTAATTTTGTGGTTATTAATGTATTTAATTTTTAAAAAATATACATCTGTTTGTCTTCTTTAGAGTGCATTTTAATTTGACCATTTGTGTTTAATAACCATTTGTGTGCCTTAGAGATTAGTCGTGTTGTTGAGTGTTGTGTGTTGTGGTGTTGGTATTTAGGGACGTTTGGAAGTACAGCTAGCGGTGCTAATCACCAGAGAACATACTCATTCCCTCTCTCGCCAGGACCTCCCACCCGAAGGGCTAGCACAGGCACCAGGCCAAATACTCGTACTGTATCTGCATTCACCTCTCATATCTGTATGTATTATTCCATATATTTATATTTTTAATGTACATTTATGTCCCTGTATTAATTCACTCCAATAATGGGTAAAGGATATTGCTAGGATGCATGTTTTTCTTTAACGCTTGATTGTGCCCAAGCAGCCTGAGGGACTGCCAGAAGCTAACCGAGTCTCCACTCCAGTACTCCAGTGCACAAGCATTCCCTCGGATCGCTAAGCTTTAGAGAAGAAAATATTCTCTCCATCCCTAGTATTGATATTAAACTTAGGATAAACTATGCAGAGGAAATGTATTGAGACAAACAGGACGAAGATATATTTCCACATAGGCACCATTTACTGCAATACATGTTTTGTGTCGTATGCTTGCCTTGAAAATTGCAAAAGATCAATAATTAATAAAACAGATCTGGATTTATACATGATTTTTATTATAAATTAAGAGGCTGAGTGGCTGTGAATATTACTGAACACTCCGAGGCTAAGGTCGTTGGTTTGTCTAGGGATAGTGCCTTTTCTGTCGAATATCTTTTTGACCCTTTAGAAACTGTACGATAGATGTGTCCTTTAGATAGCCTAGACCTGTCGAATTCAAACAGTTACTGCCCATCCTCGTTTGGCTAATCCACTAAAGCAGCCCCTCTCGTCTGCCATCCATAACGTGACTCTCCCCTACTTTACCGTTACAACTACCCAATGTATTTTCTGAAATATTTGTTTCTATTTGTGTATTGCTGTATTTGATCCCCTAATTTCAAAAAAATCCATTGTACCAGTTCTTGTAAAAGAACGAACCATTTTTAATAATGAAGCTGTATAAATATTATAAAAAGCATATCAGCTATTTTTTTCTTTTAACATATATTTCTTTTATAATTTCAAAATATAATGGAATAGGTATATTATTCACAAGCATCAAAAATCATAATTATTTAACTAAACATTTTCCAGCTTCTTTTTTGATACTTGAAATTGGGCCAACAATTATTTATTTTTCATCTGAATTATATCTGCTTCGGTACAGTAGACACAGTAGTAAAGAATTCGATTTTGAGAACTGGAGGCGATGGTGAAGAGTTACCTGCAGACGACTTAACTCATCTGGAGGCTGTAAAGGATTAACAGAGCTATTGCTTCAGATAGATAGCACTGCATTATATTTATCTGGCATTGCCTTATAAGGTAGCTAATCTAGAGCTTCCCCTAGGATTTGAATTTAATAAATCACTGTGAATTACACAAGATGGGTGATATAATTTACAACTCATTATCTTTAAAAATAGCACAGTAGCCATGTGAGTTACATTGGATGAAGGAACGTGTAGAGAGTAGATGAACGGGATTCAAACTCTTGCATTTTCAAAGAAAGACCTTTTATTTTTCCAACCTGTTAAACATTTAGGCATTTTAACTTCTTCCCTGGGTGATTCCATCTCCTCTTATGCTCTGGGATAAGTTATCAGAAATACCTTTTTCTAAACCATACATTTATTCTGCTTTAAAGATGTTATATTCATGTATTGTAAGATGGTTTTTCTGGTACCTGAAAGCATCAGCATTCACATTACCTTACAGGAATCGCAAAATGTTACAGTTGAGGAAGCGTGTACTAATCCCGGAGAAAATGTTAGCATACTGCTGAAATGTTTACTGTGGATTGAGAGATAACCTGTTCTCTTGAAATATTGCAATAAAACCCCAATTCAAAAATCTCACATTACTTTATTGTGGTTTTAAATATTTTTAATTTTATCAACTAAAGTTTTGTGCAACATATAATAAAGTGTTTCTGTAATTTATAGGTAATGGAGGGCTAGAGTTTGGTTGAGTAATAGAACACTCGACTCATGTCCTTGAAAACAGAATTTAATTTCAAAACTCAGAGCTCACGGAATGATTTAATCTTCTAGTATCTTGACTCGAGGGTCGTAATCGGGATCAAATCTCTAGACCCACCCAGTCCTTATTGGGTATCTGCAAAGGGGGGAATCAAGCAGCTAGGGCAATATACTATATACACTATCTTGCTATTATGCCATATGGTCAAGATTCAGATACCTCTACAGTATCTGGGCCCTCATCGCCAGTAGCGGGACTAACATTTTCTTTTTTTCTTGAGCTAACAGAAAACAAGAATTACTATCCTTTGATCTGTTTTTGAAGTGAAATCTCTTTTTCCTCCCTTTCTTCCTTTCCTTTCTAACTTCGTTTTTCCGTTCATTTTGGAATAACGTTTTAAAATATGGTTTTGTGCTATGCATGTATTTACAGCTTTTTGTAACAGTAAGATCAATTTCTCTCTTGAAGTAGTTGTCAAATCCCTCCCTCCTGTACATCATTATTTACATTTAATTACTATTGACGGATCAATATAAGACTGGGTTATGTGTCATTAGTTTGCTTTCTGAGATAATTCGAGCTGTGGAATTGTCTTAAAGCTAGCCATCATTTACCAGACAACTAAAACATTCTACAGATTTTATCATTAATAAATTCATCAATTCCTTACACAGTCAAAGTATTCATTTGATGCTAATTATCCTCAAACTACAAAATTCTCACATAGCTCCTCCTTCTATGCCTTTATTTGATTAATTTAGGGAGTTTAAAAATAAACCTGTTTCATAATAACTTCTCTACTGATATATATATATGTATATATATATATATATATATATATATATATATATATATATATATATATAGGATGGCCCAAATAAGCAGGCCACGAGAGAAATAACTATTAAACGGTTTGAGATATCAAAATTTTTCAAAGAGGCAAAGTTGTAGTTCTCGTCGAGATCTATAAAACAGTGCCCTCGGAAATGAGAAAATAACACTTCTAAGGGCTCAAATAGGCCTTTGAAGGGAAGGTTTTCCTCCTTACCCATATTTTGCATTATATTTTTAAAACGTACTAACAAAACAAGGAAGAACCATGCCAACGGGGTTTCGATACGTTAAGTAGTTCTCTGTAAAAATACATTTTCATTTGCATGTACTCCTCATCTGAAATTCCAAAAAAAGGCACTTGAATTATTTAAAAAGTATTCTTGTTAAGGTAGGGGCAATTCAGCTTAGGAGAATGTGTTTAGCACTCAAAAAAATGATTCGCAGTAGTGGAAACTAAAAAATAAGATACTTATAAATTGGAGCTTTGTCAAAATTACAGATCACAAATGATGGTTGATTTTTTTTATTTTTTTTTGCAATAAATACAATTTTTAATGCTGAGCACATTCTCCTAAGCTGAATTAGCCCTTCCTTAACAAAAATACTATTTAAATAAATTCAAGTGCCTTTTTTTGGAATTTCAGATGAGGAATATCTCAAACCGTTTAGTAGTTATTTCTCTTGTGGCCCGCTTATCTGGGCCACCCTGTATATATATATATATATATATATATATATATATATATATATATATATACACATGTATTACTTACATTTATTTATTTGTCACTCTCTCACAGGCTGAATAATGATCTGATTTTAATGAAATATGGTACAAATATATTTCTTCTAATTTGAAAGGTTAAGTTTGTTCACCAGTAGAATCCGACCACTGGATCATGATTTTTGGAGCAAAATTCGTGTGAAAAAAATCGTAACACTGAAGTTTTTGAGTTAATATGCTTGTAGGTAATCTTTTTATAGGTTTTCAAACATAGGAAAATTTGGGATCTTTGTATATTTTCTAAAATAACTCGAAAATGGTTGGGAAATTGTGGTAAGTGGAAGGTGGCCATCTGAAAGCTTACTGAATTGTCTAAAAAAAAGATTCTGAAGTAATTTTCGATGGGACGATGTAAATCAAATAAATAAGTGCTAAAAATGTCGAAAATGTTAGATTTGTTGCTTTGAACAGTTTTTGTGTTTGATTTTCTCAGTTTTTTATTTCCAGGCTTTCCGAATGACACTAGGCATAAGAACGTTGTGGAAACTCGTTAAAATGATGCAGGTCCAGTGAATCGGGTTTATATTTCCTCCAAGTCCTTGCAGCTTAATGTTCAAATCAATCGACTAAGATACATTCTCAAGATCAGCATAATTGTCTCATCTTTAAAATCATTCATCATTCACCTGACTCATTTTTCTTCTCTTTTTTTTAACTTATCCAGTATACTGGTTATATTAAAAATATTGTTATAATAAAAATAAAAATTTATTAGCCACGCATTGATGCGCCAAAAAGTAATATTTAATTTTAAAAATTATTTATCTCAGGGGTTCGGGCTCAAATAAAGTAAATGAGAACAGAGATAATTCTGTGTTGGATAAATTTAAATGTAAACAAAAAACTCATCGATAAGTTACATCCATGGAGTTGGACAAACAAACATTACCTGGTATAAAGCTGCAGACAGCGTATGTTGGGATATCTTCTCTCAATTACCTGGTATAAAGCTGCAGACAGCGTATGTTGGGATATCTTCTCTCAATTACCTGGTATAAAGCTGCAGACAGCGTATGTTGGGATATCTTATCTCAATTACCTGTTATAAAGCTGCAGACAGCGTATGTTGGGATATCTTCTCTCAATTACCTGTTATAAAGCTGCAGACAGCGTATGTTGGGATATCTTATCTCAATTACCTGGTATAAAGCTGCAGACAGCGTATGTTGGGATATCTTCTCTCAATTACCTGGTATAAAGCTGCAGACAGCGTATGTTGGGATATCTTATCTCAATTACCTGGTATAAAGCAGCAGACAGCGTATGTTGGGATATCTTATCTCAATTACCTGTTATAAAGCTGCAGACAGCGTATGTTGGGATATCTTCTCTCAATTACCTGGTATAAAGCTGCAGACAGCTTATGTTGGGATATCTTATCTCAATTACCTGGTATAAAGCTGTAGACAGCGTATGTTGGGATATCTTCTCTCAATTACCTGGTATAAAGCAGCAGACAACGTATGTTGGGATATCTTATCTCAATTACCTGGTATAAAGCTGCAGGCAGCGTATGTTGGGATATCTTATCTCAATTACCTGGTATAAAGCTGCAGACAGCGTATGTTGGGATATCTTCTCTCAATTACCTGGTATAAAGCTGCAGACAGCTTATGTTGGGATATCTTATCTCAATTACCTGGTATAAAGCTGTAGACAGCGTATGTTGGGATATCTTCTCTCAATTACCTGGTATAAAGCAGCAGACAACGTATGTTGGGATATCTTCTCTCAATTACCTGGTATAAAGCTGCAGACAGCGTATGTTGGGATATCTTCTCTCAATTACCTGGTATAAAGCTGCAGACAGCGTATGTTGGGATATCTTCTCTCAATTACCTGGTATAAAGCTGCAGACAGCGTATGTTGGGATATCTTATCTCAATTACCTGGTATAAAGCTGCAGACAGCGTATGTTGGGATATCTTATCTCAATTACCTGTTATAAAGCTGCAGACAGCGTATGTTGGGATATCTTCTCTCAATTACCTGGTATAAAGCTGCAGACAGCGTATGTTGGGATATCTTATCTCAATTACCTGGTATAAAGCTGTAGACAGCGTATGTTGGGATATCTTATCTCAATTACCTGGTATAAAGCTGCAGGCAGCGTATGTTGGGATATCTTATCTCAATTACCTGGTATAAAGCTGCAGACAGCGTATGTTGGGATATCTTATCTCAATTACCTGGTATAAAGCTGCAGACAGCGTATGTTGGGATATCTTCTCTCAATTACCTGGTATAAAGCTGCAGACATCGTATGTTGGGATATCTTCTCTCAGTTACCTGGTATAAAGCTGCAGACAGCGTATGTTGGGATATCTTCTCTCAATTACCTGGTATAAAGCTGCAGACAGCGTATGTTGGGATATCTTCTCTCAATTACCTGGTATAAAGCTGCAGACAGCTTATGTTGGGATATCTTCTCTCAATTACCTGGTATAAAGCTGCAGACAGCATATGTTGGGATATCTTATCTCAATTACCTGTTATAAAGCTGCAGACAGCGTATGTTGGGATATCTTATCTCAATTACCTGTTATAAAGCTGCAGACAGCGTATGTTGGGATATCTTCTCTCAATTACCTGGTATAAAGCTGCAGACAGCTTATGTTGGGATATCTTATCTCAATTACCTGGTATAAAGCTGTAGACAGCGTATGTTGGGATATCTTCTCTCAATTACCTGGTATAAAGCAGCAGACAACGTATGTTGGGATATCTTCTCTCAATTACCTGGTATAAAGCTGCAGACAGCGTATGTTGGGATATCTTCTCTCAATTACCTGGTATAAAGCTGCAGACAGCGTATGTTGGGATATCTTCTCTCAATTACCTGGTATAAAGCTGCAGACAGCTTATGTTGGGATATCTTCTCTCAATTACCTGGTATAAAGCTGCAGACAGCGTATGTTGGGATATCTTATCTCAATTACCTGGTATAAAGCTGCAGGCAGCGTATGTTGGGATATCTTATCTCAATTACCTGGTATAAAGCTGCAGACAGCGTATGTTGGGATATCTTATCTCAATTACCTGGTATAAAGCTGCAGACAGCGTATGTTGGGATATCTT
The DNA here is from genome assembly GCA_946811695.1 of Gonocerus acuteangulatus. NCBI lineage: Eukaryota > Metazoa > Arthropoda > Insecta > Hemiptera > Coreidae > Gonocerus > Gonocerus acuteangulatus. The sequence goes on from OX328123.1 coordinate 167,923,907, forward strand.
CTCTCAATTACCTGGTATAAAGCTGCAGACATCGTATGTTGGGATATCTTCTCTCAGTTACCTGGTATAAAGCTGCAGACAGCGTATGTTGGGATATCTTCTCTCAATTACCTGGTATAAAGCTGCAGACAGCGTATGTTGGGATATCTTCTCTCAATTACCTGGTATAAAGCTGCAGACAGCTTATGTTGGGATATCTTCTCTCAATTACCTGGTATAAAGCTGCAGACAGCGTATGTTGGGATATCTTCTCTCTATTACCTGGTATAAAGCTGCAGACAGCGTATGTTGGGATATCTTCTCTCAATTACCTGGTATAAAGCTGCAGACAGCGTATGTTGGGATATCTTCTCTCAATTACCTGGTATAAAGCTGCAGACAGCGTATGTTGGTATATCTTCTCTCAATTACCTGGTATAAAGCTGCAGACAGCTTATGTTGGGATATCTTCTCTCAATTACCTGGTATAAAGCTGCAGACAGCGTATGTTGGGATATCTTCTCTCTATTACCTGGTATAAAGCTGCAGACAGCGTATGTTGGGATTTCTTCTCTCAATTACTTCTGATGACGAACAAATAAATGTTCTTTCTTCAACTAGCCAATCACTGTCTAGGACTATAGCGTCATTAGAACTGCACGCGAGTAGAGCTTCATACCAACTGCATCCGACTAGGTCTCCATTGTAACTTACTGAGGCTAGAGCTTCATGAGAACTGTCTAGGACTGGAGCTTCTTTAGAACTGAACTGGCTAAGTTTCTTGGCGGGAAAATCCAACCGGTAACCAGTGCTACCTGTATAGGCTGCTAGACATCATAATAGAATAATATTTGCTTATCCCAGCAATGAATTTAACATATTAATGAGTCTTTTGGATATCTTCAGAATTTTCTGTTAATTTTGGATGTAAATTAATATAAGACAATTTAATTTGTTTTTTTTATTTTCCTCGAACCTTGTGTTCGTCTTTAACAGTTATTCGAATTTAGAACTTTTAATTTCTAATGTAAAATATCATTACAATATATTACCAAAAAGAAAACTTTTTTTAACCAGTTCATTGGCGAAGAATTTACTTACTTTTTACAGTTGCCTGTGACACAGACTTTTTATAGTAATCCATAAAGAAAGATAATATTTTTAATCACTTACCTACATTTTATTTGTGATTTTTAATCACTTACCTACATTTTAATTGTGATTTTTAATCACTTACCTACATTTTATTTGTGATTAATTGGGGGGAAAGTGGCGCTAATGACCTTGATGTAGATGCGCCGTAAAAAAAAAAAAAAAAAAAAAAAAAAAATTGGGGGGAAAACGTGGGAAAGCGTTTATATTATTCATTTAAAATATTCTTAATCATTATGTCCCGTTTGTGCATGATAATAATAATTCCAGTAATATTAAGTTTCTTTTTTAAAAAAAGTAATAGGTATTCATGATAGAGAATATTAATGACAATAAATAAGTTTAATATTAATTTTGTTTTCCAGTGATGTCAAGCAGAGAACGAAGTGATTCAATGCCATCTAGAAACCGCACTACCAGTGAGGGAGGACCACACTTCCCTCATCTCTCATCGACTCATCCACGCCCACACTCTATGTACAATAAATGTGTGAGCTGTTCTCCACCTATCAACTCCAGCCCTGTGAGGTAACTAATTTACCCCTTGGAAGGACAGGAAAAAGCATTATATGACAGTTGTAGCCGGAACGAACTGATAAGTTATTTTTAGAATTTATTCAATTATTCACAAAGGACCTAATATACAGGGGTCAAAAATTCAAGTTGATTTTTATTTTTAAGAAGTTTAAATTAAACTTACAATTTTTATTTTATTTTATTTTTTTTATCTTATTAGTAGTTTTTATTGAACATTAACTTTTTCATTATGAAAGTGTTTTTTATAAAGTTATTTTAAAACTTTTATCCTTATACAAGTTTTTTCATACAAGTTCACTACAAACAATTCTTGTGAGACTTAAGCGGCCCCTACACAGTCAGTAATAATGACATTACCTTATCAAAATGACAGTAATAATGATAGTGTAAGGTGGAAAAAGTTGGAATGACGAACAGTAATGATCTGAATCCGGATTTTCTGATCTCGGCTTCATCATTACTGAAAGTGGAAGGGATACTGTCATTAGTAATGATGGTGTAGGGAGCGCTACATCATTAATACGTCATTACTCAGTCTATCTCGAGCTGTAACTAGGTGAAACAGATGTAAAGGTTTAACTAGATTGAGTAGAAAGGGCAAAAAATAAGATGAATTGAAATGTATGACTCTACCTTGGTAACATTATAGTTATGAAATAGTTTTAAAAATAATATATATATATATATATATATATATATATATATATATATATAAACTCGATTGACACCCCACTTCACTTTTCTTCCCCAATTTTTGAAATTTAAAAATGAAACTTGTTGGGTCTTAACATGGTTAAAATTTTTATATTAATTTAGTCTTAAAAAGATGTAAAGGTGTAACTAGATTGAGTAGGGTTTCAATCGTGGCATCATTCATACGAAAATAGTTTTTGTAATCATCTGGATCAGAGTTTCGAATTTCATTCAACAACAAAACGTGAGAATACTGTTCACGTTTTTTCAGCCACTCCTTCATCCACCTTGAATGCTTCACAAGTTTTTTTGTGGCTAGTGCCGCAATTATAGCTACACAGGCGACTTTGCGAGGATCCATTATTAAAAAAACGCTTTTGTCACGGAGATCACAATGCATACTGAAGAAATGTAATGACATTAAAAATGATCTGTGAAATGACGGTGTAAGGTTTACATTGTAATGATGATATGGAATGACGAGAGTTATTCAGTAATGACATTACTGATAATGTCATTATTGTGTAGGGGCCGCTTTATGAATAAGTCTCACAATAATTGTTTGTAGGTTTTTTAATAAATTGTGTAAAGTTTTTTTTGCCTACAAACTTTATACGAATATAAAGTTTGTAGGCAAAAAAAAACTTTCAAAAATCCAAAAATTTATTGTCATAGATTACAATTTTTGAAATATGTGAATTGCTTTTAAAATACAAAATTAACTTTAAGAATATGAAATCAATATAATATATTGATGGAGCGTAATATAAATACATTGAATATATACTTAATTATTATAGAAATATAATGTACAACATCGTTACTCAACAACTTTTATTTATAACAACCAAAGGCTGTTGTTGAACTCACACTTGAATTGTAATTGTTCAGAAAGTTCTTGTGTGAATTTTTTGAAGGAAAACTGTTATCATGCCCCTCATTCCAATTTATGTTACACTGTTTTATATTGTTCATTGGCTTTTAAGGGCTGAACATATTTAGATCCCAAGAAATGACATTTAGATCGATCCCACCTAACAGAGTGAAAATAAAGAAGCAAAACCTGGCCAACTTCACTTGTCTTAAGAAATGGATTTGCTTTTAAGAAAATGGCGTTTCAAATCTTTGAGAATATAATACATAATTCGCCTTTGGTCGAAGAAAAGAAACTATTTGCTTAGAAGATAAAACATACAATGGTTGTTCTTTTTTTTTTCTTTTTTTTTTTTTTTTTTTTTTACGTGTTTCCTCCCTCCTTCCCTCCATAATCTATGATATATATATATATATATATACATATACATATATATATATATATATATATATATATATATATATATATATATATATATATATATATATATATATACATATACTATCATAGTACAGTGACATAAATGCAAAAACTTCAATTTGACAGGAAAGTTAAAAAAACTATTTGAAGTTGTATAAATGAAAAGAGTTTAAGTGCTAGAAAATAATGTTATATTGAGTGTTTGTAGAATACATACTCTACTTTCAATTACCAGCTATTTGGATCAGCCTGATTTCTACCCTTAAGTACAGTTACGTCATTGTTTCTCTAAAACTATTCGTTGTTCTATAAGACCCATTTTTTTTACTCATACATTTTTTTATACCAAAAATAATAGCAGAAATAAGCACCCCAAAAAAACTCTAATGTGGTGAAAATCATTGATAACAAAAAATAATGATTTTTCCCAGCCTGAAGGAGACTACATATTTGTAAGCGAAAAAGTAACATGACGTTTTGAAATTCAATATCTCCTCTTGAGATAATCCCATTTTTAATTCATTGAAATCCTTAAAAAGAAGAAAGTCTCCTTGTTCTAACCATATAAATGACTATTGTATTATATCGAAATGTACTGCAAAAAATGGTTCCCAAAATAAAAATAAAATGTTAACTTTTTTGCATATAACGTCAATCCCAGAACACGTAGGAAGGAAATGTGCCACATTATGGCCTTTATCGACCCTCCAAGTTTGGTTTGAATCGGGTAAATATTCTTTGAAATATGGCCAGATTCTTGAATCTTTAACAAACTTATAAGGGCCCTCCCACTTAGTGAAATTTAAAATACTTTTTTTATTTTTGTAATATTCACAAAATCTGAATTTAGGGGGTTTTTCATGTGCAAAAAATGAATATGACATCCGTTTTTAAATAAAAAATTGCTTCACGTTAAGTTCTTGATGGCACATTTTGTTTTTGGCTATATGGCTTAAATACACTTTACTTAAAACTGCCTTTATTTTTACATAACCCAACATAACATAGCTGAAAAACATATGTAATAAATAAACCTTTTTGTAACTAAGCAACCGCAAATATCGATAGAATGCACGGCTGTCCGACGAAAGTCTCGTACAACTCAAATGCAACGCAACTGCAACCGCGGGCCCACGGTTGCATGTGACTGGTTTCAAACTGGTTTGAAATTGTCAAAAACAAGTTGCGTCGAGTGAGCCTGCCCATTGAAATACATTGCCGTGGTCTCAAAACAGTTGCGCGTGCAACTGGAGTTGCAAACGAGTTGCATTGTGTGCGATGGGCCTTAACATGTGATTGGTTTCAGGCTAATTTGAAATTGTCAAAAACCAGTTGCGTCATGTGCGCCTGTCCATTGAAATACATTGCCGAAGTCACAAAACAGTTGCGCGTGCAACTAGTTTGCAACTGGAGTTGCAAAACAGTCTCACCGTGTGCACTGGGCCTAAGCAATCAGGAATTAGTTGCGATTCGGCTAAGAAAATATAGGTATATCTGTACGATGGTTACTTAAGTGTTAACTTAAGTCTTTCTCTGCCTCCCGGCACTTTCATTGCTGATGAAGGCTACCAAAGAGTAGCCGAAACGTCCTTAATTCCGATTTTATACAAAAATCATATTGATGTGTTCTTAGCCGAATCCCAACTAAGTCCTGATTGCTTATCACCTCGATGGCTAACTAACTAATCTTCATGATTAACTGTTTCTATTCTATGCTTTGCAAATGACACTAGAGATAAGAATGGACATTCACTAAGATGATGCAGTTCCTGCGACTGGGATTTCGCGTGTTTCCTTAAGTTACATACTTTTTGAACCGCTTAGTATGAATATTAAAATCAATTATTAAATATTCTGATTGTATATTTGTAGTCCTGCATCAGTAACTTGCTCGACTGACTCTGCTGGATCTTCGCTGTCGATGGATGGTGATGTAGTGGATGGGCCTTGGGAAGATTCTAGGTATGGTCCTTCTCTCACCCCTGAGGAACCAGTCATTCTCGAGGAGAATCCTGATGATTACTCTATATGGCCAGGTACACGCTCATTCTTACATTATTTAAACATTCCTTTATTGCTCATGTCTAAAGAAGATTCAAGAGAAAAAGAACAGTAGGATGAGAAAGTTTAAATCCTCTACAGAAGAAATAGGACCAATGCAATACTTAGATATTAGAATACTTAGGTAAATTATGAAGGTTCAAATTGTCACGGTATGTATGTAGTTTTTATTTCCTAAAGAAAAATCAGAAAAACTTAAGGCATATATTAATTGCAAGTAATGCAGTCTATAGGCCCAGTGGGTGACTAGTTATGTTTAAAAAACCTAACAACGTCCTTGTTTTGACTGGATGAGCCAGCGAATAGTATGTGCTAGTAGTAAACTTGGGGGGAGATCAAAAATATCGAACAGTGGTATTATTAATTGCAACAGGACACTCAATAAGATTGTGGTTCCACTATTAATGTAATTACTGCACTCTTTCAAACTTATTATTTTCAACTATTTGTATCTTTAACATTTAATTACTTGCCTTGGGTAATTGAACCGAATCTATTTGTTTATTCGATCTTTGCCATTTAATTATTTCTAATTGTCTGCCACTTCCATTGTTATCTCCTAGCATTTTGACGACAATGTAGTTTGTCTTAGATATCAATAAATCCTTGAATGAATGAAAAAAATACTTTATTCTGGGACATCGTCCCATAAGAATAAAAATAAATTCAAATAAACAATAAACAAATTTAACCTAAAAATATGAATATAAATAAAGAAAAAACAAAAGTATAAAAAAAAACTAATACAAATATTATAAGTGAGCCTTAAATAATAAAATGAAATATAAGTAAATATGTACATAAATTATAATTGGATTGGGGCAATGATGATACAATGTTCAGAGGGGGATGGGAATATAATTAAATAGTTAAAAATAAACAAATAAATATTTAAAAAATATTAAAGAAATATTAAAGAAATTGGGGCTATAAAAAGATATGAATAAGAATAAATACATAAACACGAGAGGAAAACAACAATATAATTTACAAAGGTAATCTAGTCTTCCTGGTGGTCAAATCTTAAGAAGCGTCTTCCTGGAAGGATTGGAGAAAAGCAAAGAGGCGGGATTTAAATACAGGTACGGAAGGAGATTGTCAAATGGAAAGAGGGATAGAGTTCCAGAAGGAGGAGGCTCGGGAGATGAAGGAACGGTCAAAGAAGGCTGTTTTATGAGTGGGAGGATAGAGATCGGAGGGACGGGAGCGGGTACCACGGGAATGGACAAAAGATTTAAATTGAAGGAGGTTGTAGATATAGGAAGGAGATTTGGAAGAAATGGTTTGGCAAAGGAAGGACCCTTGGAAGTATTGTCGTCGAAATGATGGAAATAGCCACTTCAACTCAGAATACCCGTGTGAAATATGGGCATCCCTGGGGGTATCGAGGATAAATGTGAGAAAACTGTTCATTAATCGCTTAAGACGATCCTCAAGCTCCCCAGTGAGCCCTCCATACACCAGGCAACCATAGTCGAAGTGGGGGAACACAAGAGAAGATACAAGAAGCTGACGTGTAGGAGTAGGGAGAAGGTGACAGGAATGGTTAAATAATTTAAGGGTGGCTATGGAGCGACGAGTGATTAGGGAAAGTGATTTTTCCTGGATAGGTTTTGGTTAAAACAAGGCCCAGGTTCTTGGCAGAGGAAACATATTGAATAGGACTGGAGTCGATGGTGAAGGAAGGGAGGATAGGAGGGAGAGATTTCAAGAGGGGAGCTTGAAATCGCTTTCCTTGGGCGGAAAAAATAAATCAGCTATGATGATTCCTTTTTAGAATTCTACAAAAGGAGTAATAGTCACCAATAACCCGAACATTATGTTTCGCCCCCGTCTGCAAAATATAATGTTGGGCAACGCACCAAGAGATGGGCTTAGGCTACATTATTTCTTTTAATGAATCTCAGCGCTAGAAACACATGTGTTGTTTACAAAAGCATTACTGGATTCTGGAAAGCAGATGGAAAGAAAAGCTTTTTAAAAAGGCTTAGGTCATTAATTAGTGAAGAATTATGGTATCTTTTGGTCGCAAATTCTTGTTCTACCTAGGCCTCTCAAACAATAGATTATGAGATGTATGAACAAGTAAAGATGAAGCAGAAAGAAAACGAAAAGGTATACTTTTTGACCTTTCGCTAAAGACAATAAATATTCTTCATTTTGTGACACATGCAGCAAAGGTGTATGTATGCACAGAACATTGTTCACTTGTTCATAATTCATATAAGCCTTAAGTTTTTCTGATTTTTCCTTATTAAATAAAAACTAAACAAAATTTAATTTTGTAAACGTTCTTATTTTCACATCTTCAACTTCAATTCAGAACTATTCTTTTTAAGGAAATTTTGATAAGTATTGTATTATTTTAATAAACAACAAGTATTTCAATAACTATTAGTGTTCATAGTTATTTTTTTTAAATTACATTACCTAAAACAATCAATTTAAAATATGGGTCACAGGGGACCCGACGCCACTAGTTATGGTGGGTTTTTTGACCTCCCCCCATTTCACCACTACTACATAACACCCCCTCCCCCATCTGCCCCTTCCTCAACCCCCCAGTCCACTCAAAAATGTATAAAACCTAGGAAAAATGTTTGAAACGGGCTGTAATGGTTTGTGCTATTCGCCAGGCCCAAGAAGGACGTTGTTTGGTTTTTAAAGATAACTAGTCACCCACTGGGCCTATAGACTTCAAATTGCACTTCAATTGAAGCTAATAAAATTTACTATAACTTTCATTCTCAGAAGAATTTTGTAAGATGATTATTCCGGCCTACATATCCCTCCAAACACGCCTGATAGTTAAATTGTACGTGAATCAATTCAATTTATTTGCTTTTGAGTTACAACTCGTAGCACTTATATAATTTTGTTAGTAACTATGTTAGTAATATTAAATTATTCATAGGTGAGGTTACAAAAATAAAAATAAAACACTAATATAAAACATTAACACAATGTAAGTTCTCTACTTCATATAATTATGTGAAAAAAAAAATATAAATGAAGCAATTAAAATAAAATATATATAGCTATTCTTAGCTCTTATTTAAAGTAAATGATATTTAATAGTAATAGGCTTTTATTTATGATATTACAATTATTACTATTACAATTATTACTATTACTAAATAATTATTATTATTCTTTATTTACATTTTAATCGTTCAGTATTTCTGACCTTAGTTTAATTTTTTTTTTTTTTTTTTTTTACGGCGCATCTACATCTAGGTCATTAGCGCCGACATCCCGGGTGCAGCGAGGAATTTTACCAGCGAGCCATGGGATGATAAAATTCCTGCCGGAGGTAGGGAATCGAACCCACCATCTCCCGCTTATGAATCCAAGGTGCTAGCCATTAGACCACGGGAGACCCCCCTTAGTTTAAATATCTTCAAAATAAAGCTGGCAAATCTGACAAACGTTTCTTTGCTATTACTATTGAGAATTGCAAGAAATGTATTCTCTTCAGTGGGTGGAATGGTAGATGGTAATAATGTTTGTCGGATGTTGTCATAAGCAGGACAGTAGAGTAGGATGTGGTATATGGCTTCTTCAACTGTATTATTACATAGAGTGCACAAGAGTCTAGGGTTGATGGTGTAGTGTTTGTCGGATGTTGTCATAAGCAGGACAGTAGTGTAGGATGTGGTATATGGTTTCTTCAAATGTATTATTACATAGAGTACACAAGAGTCTAGGGTTGATGGTGTAGTGTTTGTCGGATGTTGTCATAAGCAGGACAGTAGAGTAGGATGTGGTATATGGCTTCTTGAACTGTATTATTACATAGAGTGCACAAGAGTCTAGTGTTGATGGTGCAGTGTTTGTCGGATGTTGTCATTAACAGGACAGTAGAGTAGGATGTGGTATATGGTTTCTTCAACTGTATTATTACATAGATTACACAAGAGTCTAGGGTTGATGGTGTAGTGTTTGTCGGATGTTGTCATAAGCAGGACAGTAGAATAGGATGTGGTATATGGTTTCTTCAACTGTATCATTACATAGAGTGCACAAGAGTCTAGGGTTGATGGTGCAGTGTTTGTCGGATGTTGTCATAAGCAGGACAGTAGAATAGGATGTGGTATATGGTTTCTTCAACTGTATTATTACATAGATTACACAAGAGTCTAGGGTTGATGGTGTAGTGTTTGTCGGGTGTTGTCATAAGCAGGACAGTAGAATAGGATGTGGTATATGGTTTCTTCAACTGTATTATTACATAGATTATTCAAGAGTCTAGGGTTGATGGTGTATTTGATGGACTTGGAGGGGAATCTGATGGCATATTTGCTGCATGTTCTGAGTTGGATAATTATTTTGAGAATGGGAAATGGTAAGTCTTGTAGTAAATAGTTTTGAGGGTCACCGGGAACTATTGAACAATTTTTATATAAGCAACTGAAGTTTGAGTTTTGTTTTTTAGAAAAATCATTTTTTTATTAGGTTGTCTTTGTATTTAATTGTTATCGCCTTTATATTGTTCTCAATAATATTTGAATTTTGGGTTAACCAGATATTATGAAAATCGCCGTTAAAGGCCTGATAGTTAAATTGTGTACTTTTTGGGAAAAGTAGCCAAACTTTGAACAGCTGTATCTCAGAAGTTATTCTACCTAAAAAGTTTATTTTAGCACCACAAGTTTTTAAATTTTATCTACTTTTAAAAAGCAAAGAATACAAATTGTTTTAGGATGCACGGTTTAGGACCTATAAGCAAAAAACAAAAAAATGTCCAAAAATTTTAATGTTTTTTGTCTGTTGCGCAGTTAGCACAGGTCTTTCGAAGCTGACAAATTGGGCACACACTACTGGGGTGGCCCCGAACAATTCCCAAAAAAATCAGTGTTAAGCCTTTTTTTGTCTTAGGTGACTGGATTATACAGGGTGTCCCAAATAAGACGGCTCAAACTAATTTTGCGGCCAAATGGTTGCTATGAGAAAAAAATGCCAGAGGTAAAAGTTGTAGGGCTTGACCTAAGCTTTCTAAATATGTCGATTATTCAACATATTGTTATAATAAAATTAAAAATTATATTTTTAATAATTTATTTACGTTACGCCTCTACGTTGGGAGCCAAAATGTTATAATAAAATTAACAATTATAAAATAGCCACACGTTGATGTGCCAAAATGTTATAATTTAAATAAAAAGAATTAATTAAAATATTTGAATTAGAGAATTGCGCCACATTGGTTCGACAAAATGTATAATATTTAATTTTAAAAACTCTTTATCTCAGGGGTCGGGTTCGAGTCCAGTAAAGTAAAACAGAGATAATTTTAAATAATAAAAAACAAAAGACTCATGGATAAGCTACATCCAGGGATATGGATAAACAAGCATTACCTGATATAAAGCCAGCTTGGTATTAACTGCATAGGACAGGATCTTCTTTACCACTGTATTTCCATTAACAGACTGAGCCTAGGCTTCATGAACACTGACGACCATATGATGAGACTAGCTGTGCACTGAACTAGAGCTGCCTTAGGACTGACTGTAGTTTCTCTTGAACTGACTGTATCTTCTTTTCAACTGAACAGCACTTATGAGACTGGAGCTTCGTTTCCACAGACTGAACTCAACTATATGTGACTGTATCTTCCATTTTAACTCAACTGCACGTATGAGACTAGCTCTTCCATTTTAACTCAACAAACTGCCCATATGAGACTGTATCTTCCATTCCACTGAATTCAACTGTATGAGACTGGATCTTCTTTTCCACTGAACTGCACGTGTGAGACTGGATCTTCTTTTCCACTGAACTGCTTTTAACAGACAGAACTAACTTTCATGGCGGGAGCGTCCTACCGGTATCCAATGCTACCTGTATAGACTGCTAGACAAATATAACAAATAATATTTGTTTGTCCCAATGAATTTAACATATCAATGAGCTTTTTGATTTTCCGTATTTTCTGTGTTAATTTTAAAACTTTTAAATATGTAATGTAAAATATCATTACAATATTGACCGTGCATGTGCGCTTGGCGCTAGATGAAATGTTGGGTTTTGCAGATGACCCCTACTATTATGCACACCATTTTAAAGGGAATTAAAAAACAAACCCTTTGCTGTAAACCGTACTTCGATATCTTTAAAGTCAAATGAGTTTCGTTCGATTCAAATTTTATTATTTTAAATTAAAACTATTTTTTGAAGCACTTACAGAGGTCGGTTATGAATGTGTGATACGACTTTAAGATTTTTTTCCTCTACTTTCTGAAAAAAATATGGCCGATCCTCTAAAAGAAATATTTTTCCTAATAACTTTAATAAAATTGAAAATAAGGCATATTTTTTAAGTATTTATTCTTTAGGGATTAACTAAGCTAAATCTGATCATTCATGTTATCTATCTAATCCTTTGGATCCGATATTCCTTATTGGATTATGGTTCATTATTTTGCTTTTGTTCATTATTAGTGTAATATTCGCTTTCAACCATGAAATTCACAACTTGTGAGATTGTGGATATGATTATTTTTTTCGGGGAGTGTAGACGTAAAGCTCGGATGGCTGCTCAACTTTACGCGCAGTATTACCCAAACCAAATTCATCCGTCTACAAAAACGATTTTGCGTCTGGTGTCAGTCGCCCGACAAGGACATTTCTCTTTCACCAGAAGACATCATTGAAGAGACCAGGACATCATCTTGGATCTTGTTAGGAGAAATCCCCCCATCAGTGTTCGGGATATTGCCAGAGAAACACGGATTTCAAGAAGAAATGTCCACAGTACACTCCAGTGCAGTAAGTATCTCCCTTTTCACATATCCTTGCATCAAGACCTTTCAAATAGGGATATGGAAGTGAGGGAGGAATACTGCAGCTGATGAATCAACTCCTTACGGCAAAACGGGATATTCATGAGGAATGTTCACTTCACTGATGAAGCCACATTTGTGAGTGATGGGTCCGTGAACTGGCATAGCTCACATTATTGGTCCATGAATAACCCTCACTGGATAAGGAAGCTAGACCACCAGTATCGGTGGTCAGTAAACGTTTGGTGCAGGATTCTGGGCAGTAAAATTAGTAAATTAGGAAGTTTTGAAACTGCAAGATAAGAGCTTTCTTTAAAATTTATTATTTAACCTATCACTGAAATGATAGTTATCACTTAAATTGTACGTCTTAAATGAAAAATCACACTAAATACTTAAAAACGAAGACAAGGTATAGTTGGGATTCGGCTAGGAGAAAAACGTCAGACTTTCAGGAAGAAATCTGTATTTGGACGTTTTGGCTGCACATTGGCAGCCTTCTTCAGCTAAAAAATACAACTTATAAGTAAAAAAAAATAAATATACAACTTGTAAGTAAAAAACAGGCAGAAATGAGTGTAGTATATACATCAAGACAATAAATTTTAACCAATCTTATTTTTAAACAATGAAAATACGGTAGTTGGAAAGTAAACAGCATGTAGAAAGTAGTAAGTAAACAGTACAAAAAACTAATCAGTACAAAAAAGGAACATTTTTCATATAGTGAGAAAAAACAATCTATTCTATAAGTGAATACAATTTATAATAATTAATATGTAGATACGTACCACTAGAGAATGCCTAGGGGGGAGGGAGGAAGACCTCGAGAACAACTTAGGTAACCATGGTTGAATGTATGAGGGACAGCAACTACACAGGGGGTTTTATAGTTTTGACTGGGGGAGGGGTGAGGAAGCGGTATGTCGGTGAATATGAAAGAAGTGCAATTGCTAGGTTGTAAAAGCGGGTTGTAAAGGTGTTAAGAGTTTTGGGACACACAAGTAAAAAAATTGTCTGGAGCCTGGGAACAAAGATAAAAAGGAGGTCAGGACAATTTATGGAAGACGGCAGAGTAAGCAGGGGAGATGTTTTGTTTGTCGGTTTTGTAATTAATGTTATTGGGGTTTAAGTTAATGTGGACACATTCGGAAATCTGTCGTTTTTTGGTGTTTCGTTCAGTGTTTTTTTGTTATGGCGTGTTTTGCGAGGGCGGATTTGTGGATTTATTTGTTTTTTATTGTCCGTTTGTGTTGTGTTATGCGGGGGGTTTTGTGTACCAGTTGTACAGTGTGATGATAGTTCCTATCATCACAAACTGGTACACAAAACCTACTTATTCTGGACGTTTACTCAACTTCCACTCCTCCCATCCTTACCACATGAAAATCAATGTAGCTCGAAACCTTCTTCGCCGCGCCCTTTCTTTATCCCATGAGTCCTTCCACAATGAAAACTTGAAAAGAGCTACCGAAATATTAACACTAAACCAATTCCCCCCCAACCTCATAAACCGGCTTATAAAGCAAATAAAATCCCAATCCTTCAATGCCACCTCCCCCAATACCTCTCTTGACTCCTCCCCCCAGATATTTCGTTCCCTGACATACACACCAGGACTGACTGAAAAAACTCACAAAGACTTTAAAAAAAGCCATCCCATCACTAAACTTTGGGTTAAAAACCACTAACAAACTTACTACATTGTACACTAAACTCAAAGATCCCATTCCCTATGACTGCACCACCCACTGCGTTTACCAAATACCCTGCCAAGCCCCCTCCTGTAATGCAGTATACTTAGGTGAAACCAAAAATTATATTCACTCCCGCATAACACAACACAAACAGACAATAAAAAACAAAGAAATCCACAAATCCGCCCTCGCAAAACACACCATAACAAAAAAACACACTTTCAACTTTGACGACACTCCACAGAACGAAACACCAAAAAACGACAGATTACCGAATGTGTCCACATTAACTTAAACCCCAATAACATTAATTACAAAACCGACAAACAAAACATCTCCCCTGCTTACTCCGCCGTCTTCCATAAATTGTCCTGACCTCCTTTTTATCTTTGTTCCCAGGCTCCAGACAATTTTTCTACTTGTGTGTCCCAAAACTCTTAACACCTTTACAACCCGCTTTTACAACCTAGCAATTGCACTTCTTTCATCTTCACCGACATACCGCTTCCTCACCCCTCCCCCAGTCAAAACTATAAAACACCCTGTGTAGTTGCTGTCCCTCACACATTCAAACATGGTTACCTAAGTTGTTCTCGAGGTCTTCCTCCCTCCCCCCTAGGCAGTCTCTAGTGGTACGTATCTATATATTAATTATTGTAAATTGTATTCACTTATAGAATAGATTGTTTTTTCTCACTATATGAAAAATGTTCCTTTTTTGTATTGATTAGTTTTTTGTACTGTTTACTTACTACTTTCTACATGCTGTTTACTTTCCAACTACTGTATTTTCATTGTTTAAAAATAAGATTGGTTAAAATTTATTGTCTTGATGTATATACTACACTCATTTCTGCCTCTTTTTTACTTACAAGTTGTATATTTATTTTTTTTACTTATAAGTTGTATTTTTTAGCTGAAGAAGGCCTCCTATGTGCAGCCGAAACGTCCAAATACAGATTTCTTCCTGAAAGTCTGACGTTTTTCTCCTAGCCGAATCCCAACTATACCTTGTCTTCGTATCTCTGCAACGGCTAACTATCTCCATCTTCACTATAAATACTTAAAAAATATGCCTTATTTTCAATTTTATTAAAGTTATTAAGAACAATATTTCTTTTAGAGGATCAGCCTATTTTTTTCAGAAAGTTAAGGAAAAAATACCTTAATGTCATGTATCACACATTCATAACCGACCTCTGTAAGTGCTTCCAAAAAATCGTTTTAATTTAAAACAATGAATTTTGAATCGCACGAAACTCTTTTTATTTTAAAGATATCGAAGTGCGGTTTGCAGCAAAGGGTTTGTTTTTTAATTCCTTGTTCCTTTAAAATGATGTGCATAATAATAGGGGTCATCTGCAAACCCCAACATTTCATCTAGGCCAAGCACACATGCGCGGCCAATATGTTAAATAATTGACATATTTAGAAAGCTTAGGTCAAGCCCTACAACATTTGCCTGTGACATTTTTTTCTCAGACCAACCGTTTGGCCGATTATTTAGTTTGAGCCATCTTATTTGGGATACCCTGTACATTTGTTTTTAATTTTCCTATTTTTATAACCTTCCTCATACTGTTACAACTGAAGTTATCATTATTTCGTATTTTATAGCAAAGATTTAACAGATGGGAGAATGGAATTTTATCCATAAGCACATATTTACAGTTGATTTTAACAGTAAAATGAATATGCTAATAAAACAAGATACTTCAAATGACAACACATTTTTGGTTGTTTGAAATAGAGCGTTATGAGCTGTAGACGAAGAATAAGTAAGTTTTCAGTACATTATTGTATTAACTTATTCAGCCTTCCTCAAGAATTAGGATTAAGAATTATCCGCTTCTGTGTAAGTTGACTGCTGTCAGTTTCCTGTGCTTTGTGATGCCTAATCTATTCCATTTCTTCGAGATGTACGGAACCGCGCTAAGATGACGCAGTTCCTGCGAGTCGGACTTTTTTAGAAATAGTATCTGTTCTGGAGCTCATGCATCAGAAAGAGAAGAGGATTCTTTTGTACTTTATTTATCATTTTCATATACACATATATGTCTAGTGGCTAGCGCCTTGGATTCATAAGTGGGAGATGGTGAATTCGATCCCCACCTCCGGCAGGAATTTTCTCATCTCAGGGCTCGCTGAGAAAATTCCTCGCTGCACCCTGGATGTCGGTGCTAATGACCTAGATGTAGATGCGCCATAACAAAAAAAAAAAAAAAAAAAAAAAAAAAAAAAAAAAAAAAAAAAAAAAACATTGAAAGGGAAAATACTTGAGCTATCAATGGTTTTTGGTCAATATGTCGGTTTCGAATCCAGTAAAAAAGGATGCAACTTAAAAATGTACTGTATAATAGTAGGGTTAGTTTAAAATAATAATTATTACCATAACTTTAAATTCCATTTGTTTATTAATATAAGAAACATTTTATTCAGGTGAAGATGAAAAGTTGAATAATTACATGTCTATGGAGCCTTCATTTAGTCTTCCAATTCACTCGAACTCTTCGTTGAATCGGAAGCATTCGCCGAATCCTAGCAGCAGTGGTTTCAAATCGGATTCTCCTTCTCAGGTATTGAAGACTCGCTTTTTTTTTTATTTATTTTTTACTCAGATTTTAGAATGTCATGTTATAATATAATTGGGATGTATAATTTCAGAGGTATTTTTTTATTTACAACTTTCAAAACTGCTTCCTGCTATGCTTAAGATACCTTCTTTCTCATCCACAATCATAAGTATTTCTTAATGAATGAAATTATGGAAGATTTTCTTCAAATTATCAATGATTAGTTATGGAAAAAAGTATTTATTATTTAGTAATCGGTCGTCACAGGGAGTACCTTGGTATTGATACTTGGGAAAACAGGCAAAATTAGTTCCGTGCACTATGATTATCTCCTAAGACTCTTGGTTAGTATAAATAAGTCCCTAACTCACGGCCTTCATAGGTTCAGGCTTATAAAGATGTGGGGGTCTTGGCATCTCGTAAAATAGTGTGTTTTATCTGTCAATTCAACTTACGATAATTCAATGAAGTATCTTCCATCTCGAAGGCGTAGGCTGTAATTATATATTATTTGAAGTGCTCCTGAAGAGGAAGGAGTAGTGAAGAATGTGAATGTTTTTGTTTGACTTTCACCTTCCGCCATATATCTGAAAGATCAAATCGCAAGTAAAGTCTTTTTTGTCAAACATCAACAAATAAATATTTAAGTATTAACTTAAATATTATCAAAATGCATCAATTGTACGCCAAGACCCTGTTTACATTAATGTCTCTGAACATATTTTCCACAGCCTTAATTTTCTAATTTTCAGTACCAAAAATGGACACATTGGAGTCAAATTTTGATCAGAAAAATTGGGTTTTAGGGATCCAGCGAAATAAAAGTTATAAAAATGGTGTTAGGGTATATTAAGAATCTGAATGTACCCTTACAACATGTGAAATTCAGATGAGATGGGTTAAATTAAAAAGAGTGGTAGCACCTTCCAAATTTATTGCAATGTTTGGACTTCATCGACTTTCTCCAGGCATAATTCTGTAATTTCACATATTTGATTTAATGTTGAATTACCATAAAATGGACTGTGTTATATTGAAATATACTAACACAGTGAAATTATTAATTAGTGAAGTTAATCAAATATTATATTCAAACATTAGATAATATTAATATCAAGTCATAGCTTCTAGCCACTATAAGTAAAGCAATAAGCTGTGAGCTTGACAGTAGTAGTTGTATAAAATCAAGAGATATAAATCTATATATATAAAAATCACATGTCTGTCTGTTTGTTTATTTATTTATTTGTTTGTTTGTTTGTTTGTTCCTTATACAAATCTACACCGTTTGACCGATATTGACCAAACTTGGCACACATGTAAGCGGTAGGTCGTATTCTTGATACGAGAAATCTCCTAGGCTAGGGCAAAATAGTCAAATTTCAAAATTTGGTCAAAAAGTCAAAAGTTTTGTTCAAGAAAAATTGGCTACACTTTACCATTCAGATTGTGATGGCCATTTTGAATCGACTGTCCATTTGTACTACTGGCCTCTGTCGGCTGTTAGATGAAGTGCTGTTGTGCTGGCCTCTGCCGGTAACATTATGAACTAAAACAAATTCACATCGTTTGACCGATTTTCGTAACTGGGTATAGACAAAGGTGTAGCATGGCACACTGGGTAACAGCTAGTTGTTAATATAATGAACCACATAAGACTGGCCCAACTTAGTCTACAAATTATAAGAATATAAGAATATTTCCATCGCAGTAAATAATCATGATTTAATATACTAATTCAAGGTGATATTTAAACAATTTTTATTGAACAATGAGGTGTAATAATTATTTTTAAGATTATAAATTATAAGATATAAGATACATTTTAGTAAATAAACTTTTTTTTTAAAGACATAACTATAAGTAAATTTCTGGAATACATGGAGGTATAAACTTAATTCTAGATACATATATAATACAGAATAGAAAATGAAATCATTTTTTTTTTTTTTTAATGACCATTATGTGATTGACTTTGATTGGAATGATATTGGTGTTGCAGGGATCTGGTGTGGATCTGTGTAGCCCTTACGACTCCTCTCCGCTTGACTCTACTGGAAACTACTTACCCATGAGTCCAGGTATAGGGGAAACTCTTTTATTTTATTATATTTCTTAATATATTTT
>OX328123.1:167943004-168280504 GCA_946811695.1 Gonocerus acuteangulatus
TTAACCCAGGGATTGTTTTTGTATGTGTCATACATTGTCTGAATATTTTATTTATCATTTATCCAATAAATGATTTTTCTTTTTATTGTATAACTTTTAGTGCCATTCTACTTGCATGCTTTTTCATTTACATATTCCACTTAGTGATTTATCTATCACATTAAAATATGTTTATCAACACCATTCACTGAAAATTCAGAATAAATTCAGGTTGAGCCAGTATAGGTTCAGGTGGTGATTCTACAGCTCATTAGTTAAAAAAAGTTCCTTTAGGCTGACGACCAATTCCCCACCATTTCGAAGACATTTACCATTTTCTGATTTTTTGGTGATCTTCAAATTCTAATTAAATATGGTGTTAAATATTCGATGTTTTGATGAGCAGTATGATTTTACGGATCCTACTGTTATTATCAAACTAAGGGGAAAAGTTAAACCCTTACCAGTCTCAGTCTTTATTCCATAAACTGTCCATACGGTCCTAACCCGAGCAGGGACCGGCATAAACACAGTCCGTGTCCGTATTCTATGGAATTGCACATTTTGTTTTAGTTGTCATAAAAATACGATAAATACATATTTACTTTCAACATTTCATTTTTAATAACAAGGAAAAGTAATTTATACAAATATACAGATAAATATTTCGAAAGTTAGCTATACTTTTCGAGGGAATAACACTCTCCCAATGTAATAAGATGGATTTCTTTATGTGTAATTCTAGCAAAATCTTTAAAATATCTTCGCACTCCATTTCAAAATACACTAGTTAATATTTGTACCATAAAATGATAGAAGAATAAGATAGATGAGGGTAAAACAACAGATGAAATCGTAGCGACGACTAGCACAAACAACTAGACGTCACTTCAAGACTCTGTGATTCATACGGCACCTATCTCTTTTCGAAACGATTCCTTCCTCTTTGGAATTAAAATGAACAGCTGATCATCTAGAATAGTAAGCCGTATTAAAAGTATGCCTAGAAGCTCTAGAAAAAGGACTAGAGAGGGAGGAATTCTATGCCGAGCAGGGACAGGCATAGGACCTCTAGCGCTAACTACTCTTGCCGCTCCCTGCATGGGTTAGGACCGCTAAGGGCTAAAAATTTTATTTTCAACAAAAGCCTGTTCATATAGATCGATGAGTTCAATTGTGCAATCGCCAACTTCTGGGAGGGATATTTCCAAATTTCTCTACAGGTCCACCATTTCCAAATAGCTATTTAAATGAATACTCCAATTACGTGAATCAATAAAAATTGAGTATGTCTTATTTAGGAACAGGGAAGGCTTTGAATAATGTTGATTAATACTGAGCCAAAGACTGAATATAACTTAAAGCAGACATAAACTGGAGAGAAACTTTGTTCAGTAGTTAGATTAAAAAAGATAAGATTTTTCCCGCAGAGTTGCTCCATTGGAATATAGATCATGCCCCTATCTCATGGAACTCTACAATCTATAGCTTATAGAAAGTAAACATTTTACATAAATGAGTGTTATGAAGATTAGGATTAGGATCGGGTTTTAGAGCAAGTAACTTTTTGGTTCTTACGCCCGAATTATGATGATGTCAGAAGAGTGTGTCCAAATAAGATGGGTAGAACTTTACAAAGTTTATATTTAATTCTTATTATGACGTTTTATTAATTTTTAGTTTTCTGTTATTCTTTTGTTTAAAGAATTTAATTGAACCAGTGACCATTTCAGGACCTTGGTAGTGAAAGGGTCAATCTGAATAATCAACTTTTTTTCTGAGCCAGAAAGGCAATACGCAACACGATACTTTGTCTTGTTTTTCTGGTTTGCCTTTAGTTCTCTAGCACCATCATCTATGAAAAATTCAGTGTCTGATTTTCCTAGAGGAAAAAGGACGAAATCCTGGTCTAAAACTCCCCTCCTAGCATTTTGTTCACTCGTATAATTTAAAATTAAAACATTGAATTTCAATTGCATACTTTTTCAATCGGATTTATGAATCAGTATTCCATAGAGTAAACATTCACCTTCGCTGTCCTTAAGTCCTTTCAGAACTTTGACTTAGATTTCCAAACATCCGGATTTCGGGATTCACTCTTTCTCTTCCAAGGTCCTGATTTGAAACTAAAGGAAAGGGCATTTCTTACAGGAAATGTGACACTCTTAACAATGGTCTGTTCGCCATTCCTCCATTTCATATATTTTAGAGATGAAACAACTTATTATTTAGTAAGAATCTGATTAGAAAATGATGAAGAAATCAGGAAAGGATAGATTTATTTAAAATGGTGTAGAACTGGACGATTGCCTGTGGTTGATGAACCCTCACTCCTGGAGCCTGTAAATATCTTCTTGAATTTTGAGCTATGATTAAACTGTCAAACTCAGGATTTTAGTATTGAGTATTATATAAAGCTGATTAGATAAATACCGTACCTTGTTAATAAAGTATGTTAAATAAATTGTAAGCGAGTGATTAGCTCTGTAATAAAATGCGTCGGTGCCATGACTACTAATCTACAACCGAAAGTTCTACAACGACCGTGTTCATCTATACGTCCAAACTATAGCCTTTTCTATTCTAATTAATCTCTATAGAATTGTATAAACATTATATTGAGCTTTAACTGATTAGACAATTTTGCTAATTTAATGCTTCAATGTATTATTGAGCCTTATAGGTTCTTCTTTCAGGTAAATGATCTTCTTTATCACATGGTATGTCGCCTCTGTTAAACTTTACAATTTAAGGTAGTATAATTAAAAAAAAAAAAAAAAAAAAAAAAAAAGGAAAAAATGTAATGAAGCTTAAAGCTTATTTACTGTTTAAACAAAGTGTTAATATATATTTGTAGTTTAATTTTAGAAAAAGAAGTTAAATTAGGTTAAATTAAATTTAAATTGTTATGTTTTGATTAATTTTACACCCTAAATGGAATGTTGGTATAGATGGATGGTTGGCCAATCAGTGGCCCCTTCATGCCAACTTTAGTGTAATATTAGAGCCCTAATGTTTCTAATGTCAGCCCAATTATGTGGTTGTTTCGTCTCTCTTTTTTTTCTTTTCTTTTTGTCTCTGTATCTTAAGCATTTATTTAATTATATTGTTTTTATTAATAAGTACCCGTTAAGGCAAGTCAATCCGGAAAGTTCCTGTGTAATTTATAGATAAATTTAGTTGCTCTATATTCTCTTTTTTCATGATGAGGGATTTTCCTTTACTTTATATAATTCTGTTTTTATTGGGTATTATAAAATGTGAACTCTTTCAGTTATTATAATTTAATTATTTATTACAATATTTATTATCATAAGTAATTTAATTTAATTCTAAAGCTTTATGGGCGTTTGTATTATTTATACTCTTAGGCAAACATGTTCCTTCAATCTTGTTAAATACAAGAGTATCTAAAATTGTATTAGGTTGTTTTGATCTACTGTGTAATATATTGATGTAATAATAATATATCTACATACATACATACACATACATACATACACACACATACATACAAAATAAAGTATTAAATCTATCATTGTAAAGAATCTAAGGTCGACTATTTACTTTTGCTTTATTATATTCCTCTTAGGCAAATTTAATTGTGGTCAATCCTCAGGCAATAATTTTAGAAGTAAAAGACGATATAGTACTTGATTTAATTTACATTCCAATAAAGTAAATACTAATTGAAATTCTCTCATTACGCGCTGAGTAAAGTGTTCATTTATCCTGGCGCGATCAGAGCAGGGGCCTACGTAGAGAGTTCATTTAACACATTTATTGTTGCCATAGACAAGTACTTGTTTTAATGTAGGTGACCAAATATAGTTCTAGTCAGTAGTTTGAAGGCCCTTACTTGCTCACAATGCTATTATTAAAATGTCGATTCATTGCTCAAAATAGTATGCATTAGAAATTTAAGATAATGTGCTAAGTCTTATTTCACTAAAATTGAAACAAACCAGGGTCTTTATTTTGTTATATTTTATTTAACCAGAGGCAGAGGGGTTCAAATATTACATTCTATTCAAATTATTTATTTGTTCCATTCTTGATTAATTATTTTTGAGAATTGTCTGATAAGTTAAAAAAAAAAAAAAAAAATGACATAAATCAAAAATTTGTATACCAGTTATAGTCTGCTTGTTATACTCTTGAATGAAATTGCTTCTCAAAGGCAAGTTTTTTTCTTTTAAAAAGTTATGTTGTTTATAAATATATATATAAAAACCCACATGTAAATATATCTTTTATAGTATATGTTATGCCAAATCTGCAAGTTACAAATCTGTACAATTTTTTTGAAACAGATCATTGTTTTTAGGTTTATATAAATATATGTACATTAGTAGACTTTATACATTAATATTTTTATAAATTTTTGTTTGAAAGTTGAACTTAAATGCTTTCACAATTTTTAGCTTCTCACCCATGAGCAGCTAGCTTCTCACCCATGAGCAGCTAGCTTCTCACCCATGAGCAGCTAGCTTCTCACCCATGAGCAGCTAGCTAAAAAGTCAGGCATCTATATATATTGAACTCTAAGCCTTCTGTTTAATCATATTTCTAATTACATGTAAACAAAATGAAAATAAACATTTATATGCTCAAAATTATTTTCTTTGTTCAATTTAAAAAAAAAAAAAAAATAACTGTCTCTGTTACATGTTATATTTACTCTAAAATAAATTTGTTCCGGACATATAAAATAATGAACAATAAAGTTGATTAGAATATATTTTAACTATCCCAAAATTATCTTGTTATTTATAAACATTTATAAAACTGTTTTCAAAGCTGCCCAATTGTTATTACTCGAGTGTTTGTCTGTTTCATAAATGCACTTATACTGATTTGTTGCAAGAGATCTTCTGCTCATTCATGCCTGTACACCGAAAATGTAGGAATGAGTATTTTCGTCTGTTTCTGCCTATGAGGTTTATTGTGGAGCAGCATTATACCAAAATCTTGATGAATTAAATACTGTATTCGCCTTTATCTGCTCATTCATACGGTAAATAAAGTGTTATCCATAACCTTCATTAGTCATCCTTACAGGCAATATAGTATTTGCTTTGTCAATATTTTGAATACAAAATATAATTTCAATGTACATTACTTATAAGGAATATAAATATAAAGGTATTATGATACATGAACATTTAATATTTAATGTCTATTGTTACCATATATCATAACTGCCGAAAATTCCGATAAAGAGACTGTATTTACATATGACTAAATAAATAAGCTAAGTCTCTTATATATTTTTTTCTTTTCCCTTATATTACCTTGAAGAGTGAATTCTGAATTTCAGGCAAATCCCTTTTAGCTTTCTCATCCCTTCATTCTTTAAGATGGTGTAATAGGTGGGGTGCAGTCACATAGTAAATAAAACTACTGTATAACAAAAAGAGTTGTATTTTTGCTGACGTTTCGGCTTGACATTCAAGCCTTTTTCAGGGCTGTAATCAGTTATGGACAAGGTAAATACTAATAATAATTATTTATTTGTATGTATATATATATATATATATATATAGATAGATAGATAGATATATATATACATACATACATACAGATACAGTGAAACCTCTTTATAGTGGACACCATTGGGTCTGTAAAAAATGTCCGTTATTGAGAGGTGTCCTTTATTGGGAGGTTAATGAAATCCACCTTTTAAAAAACAGTTCACAACAGTCTCCTTTTAAAAAAAAATAAATAATTTTAACATTTATTAGATGCATCTGTGGGTGGCATGTCGCGTTGTCCATAAACAAAATTACACGCCGTTTTTGACATCCCATTTTCTGATCGAAAGTATTTAGCCATTACTCATTATAGGTGTTGTCATCCATGCTTTTAGCACTTTCCTCCGAAGGATAGTAGCTATTAAGGTTGGACTCATGACGGAATTTTTAAAAAATTTCTTCAAATCTTTATCGATCCTACCTAGTAGACACCGAAAATGACCCCCGTTAAAATTTAGGTATATATATATATATATATATATATATATATATATATATATATATATATATTTATATTTATGTGTCTGTTAACACGATAGCGGCCAGAGTTTTTGTTTTTGCGTCACTAAACTTGGTATATAGCATTCAATTAGCAAACGATTGAACGAGTTCGTTAACCACCAAAGTCGGTCCACCGGAGAGAGAAAAGCGAGATATAAAAAAAGTCCGACTCGCAGGAACTGCGTCATCTTAGCGCGGTTCCATTCATATCCCTAGTTCATTTTGTAGACTTAGAAAGAAACAGTTATTACTTTGTTTAGATCATTCCTAATGCAAACAAATATGAAAAAAAAAAACAAGATTTGCGGCTAGGGATGAAACTATCCTAAGCAGAAATGACTCTTTCCGCCGTCGCAAGTTTCGGTCTACGAAGACTCTTCTACAAATATATTTCTAATTTACTTAACTTGCAGTGCTAACATATCCATTTTACTTTTAAATGCAATTAAACAAAATAAAATTGTACATGCAAATGAGAAAGTAGTGTTATTTTTTATTGAACTACGGCCACATACAACCACAAAATATAATTATATTTCTAGTTTAGCATTTGGCTGCATGACTTCCTACAGGTAAAGGTAAGTGTCAGCTGTCCTAGAATGCTTGATGAGAACAATGAATCTTGATTTATGAAGTGCAATAAAAGCCTACCTGAAGCCGGCCTACTACCTCGACCCGGACTGACTTTACACGGAGAATATTTACGTTTTCAGTTCTGTTACAGGTTCAGAGAATTTGTATTTATTCCCCTGTTTTATTGAGAAATACATCCTCCTACTAGAAGCAATAACAAAGTAACAAGAAATAAAAACAGACAAAAAGAACCTTATAAATAAACGAAATCAATTATCGTTTATCAAACTTCTAAGTTTTATGTACTTATTTCTCCGTTTGACATCGCCTAATCAAAACTTACTTCAGAACCTGTTTTCTAGAGCATTTAGTAAGCTTTCGAATGGTAACCATCCGTTTACCAAGATTCTCAACCGTTTTCGAGATATTAAGGAAAGTATACGAAGTTTCCAAAGCTTTTCATCTCTATTAATAAATTATTTTAATTTAACCCTTCCTTAACTCCAAACGTAAGTAAATTTTCAGCATACTAGTTTTGATGAAATTAGAACATGCAGAAAATGTTTCAACTGAATCCCATAATTCGAAGTACCAAAATCAAAGACAAAAAGAACCGTTCGAATAAACGAAATCAATTACTTCAAAGTTTAAGCACTTATTTATCCGATTGACATCGCTTATTCAAAACTTTCTTTAGAACCTTTTTTGTAGACCATTTAGTAAGCTTTCGAATGGTAACCTTTCGCTTCCCAAGATTGTCAACGGTTTTCGAGATATTAACGAAAGTATAAAAGGTTACCAAAACTTTTCTTGTCTGTTAATAAAATATTTTATTCTAGCCCTTCCTTTACTCCAAACGTAACCAAAATTTCAACATATTAGTGTTGATAAAATTCGAACATGCAGAAAATGTTTCAACTGAATCCCATAAATCAAAGACAAAAAGAACAGTTCGAATAAGCGAAATCAGTTACTTTAAAGTTTTAAGCACTTATTTCTCCGATTGACATCGCCTAATCAAAAATAGTTTTAGAATCATTTTTGTAGAGAATTTAGTAAGCTTTCAAATAGTTTCTATCCACTTACCACGATTTCCCAACCGTGTTCGAGATATTAATGAAAGTATACGAAGTTCCCAAAACTTTTCATGTCTGTTCATAAAATATTTTATTCTAACCCTTCCTTAACTCCAAACGTAACATAACTTTCAACATATTAGTTTTAATGAAAGTAGAACATGCAGATAATGTTTCAACTGAATCCCGTGATTATAAGTACCCAAACCAAAAACGGTATTCAAAAACTATTTTTCCAATTTTCTCGAAAACGGTTAAAGCTATCGCCTTGAAAATGGTTTCATTCGTTTTCCTAGCCCAAGAAGCCTATAAAAAGAGTACTTACAAGCTTATGAACTCAAAAACGTAAGCGTTACGATTTTTTCTGCGCGAATTTCGCCCCAAACGCCATCTTCCAGTGGGCGGATTTTGCTGGTTAACGAACTTGACCTTTCAAATTGGACGACTGATTTTTGTACCAAATTTCATCAAAATCGGACCATCAGGGAAGCCAGAAATGAGCGAACAAACAAATATATATATATATATATATATATATATATATATATATATATATATATATATATATATAAATAAATATATACATATATATATATATATATATATATATATATATATATATATATATATATATAAATAAATATATACATATACATATATATATATATATATATATATATATATATATATATATATATATATATATATATATACAAATTTGAACCACCGTTATCTTCGGTCTCTAGGGGTTCTGAAATGCGAAATTTTCTAGTCGGCACTTCCGGATTGTTTCATTGTATCAACCTTATAAGCGGGGTTCCTCCCTATGGGGGAGGGAGGAACCGCGCTAAAATGAACTAAATCGGGTCATTAGAAGGGGGGGGGGGTTTACTCCGGGCCCACAATACCAATTCGCCACTACCAGCCGTGATTTTTGGTATATTTCGACGAAACTCGGTATTCGTAGTGGTAATCTACAGGCAACTATGTGTTGTAAAAATAAACTAAATCGGTTCATTAGAAGGGGGGGTTTACTCCGGACCCAAATTCCTAATATACTCATACCGGTCGTACAATTTCTGCTGTATTGTAACGAAACGCGGTATACATCGTGGGTAACTCATGAGAAAGAAGTGTTGTAAAAATTAGCTGAATCGTTCAATCGGAAAGCGGGGGTTTAATTTGTAATATATTTCAATAGAAAAGCCCGCCAGACGTAGGCTCACAAAGCCTCCGCAAGGAGCGCTTTCTACCACTAGAGTGACTGTATCCTGTTCCTGCGTTAGATCAAAATACGATAATATGAGGTTTTTGGTATTTATTACGTAGTGTAATAGGTACCATGTGTAAACATAACTCTGGAAGCAAATTAATAATTGATCAGTTACTCATTACAAATTTATAAGAGAACTATTCATGTTTTTATTTTATTTATGTAGGATATTTTAAGCAAATTGTTCTGGAAAGCAGTCTACACTACCCAAATTCTGAGGAAAGTGCTTAGTTATGCAGCTCCTGCGTGACGCACTTTTTTGTTAGCTTGCCAAGGTATTCTTGAAGTATTAACGTTAATATTTTTAAAACAACGTGGTTTTAATGATTTACCGATTATTTACGGCTGTTCAAAATCGCCTTCGATATTTACGCACAACATAACAGTTAAACGATCTTTGCTTTGTTTGTCTTCTGTTTACGTTTCCCCTTTTAGAATCATTGTCTTGTTTGGCAGGGCCCGAAAAAATAAAGCCGTTTCATCAAAATTAAATATATTTTTAGCCTCATAGTCATGGCAAATGTAAACCTATATGTTTTTCCAATCTTGAACTAAATCAACAATAACCGATGCACTTTCATCACATATCGTTCTAAAAACTACGCGAAGTTTGACGTCTGTGTTTTGCCGACGTCAAACTTCGCCCCCAGATCTCTAACACAAAGCTATAAACTATCATACACTTTAAAAACTTCCACTTTATTTTTTAGAGTTACACGCTTTCTTTTCGGAGTTCATGAATAAAACCTGCTGAATACTTTCCTTCACGGGAATGTGCTAAAAGCCAAACAGCTCCTCACGAATCATTGTGACGTCATATCACAACATAGCATCTTTGGTAGACATTTTAAGTCCAGTGATACTCTATGCTTAAGACCACTGTGAGTGGAGTTTGGAAGAGGAGTTGTTTGACAGCTCTCTCGACACTCACTATCTAGTCCCATTATTTCGGTTTGAAGAGCAGTACTCGAGTTATTTCTGATTTTAATACGTACTAAAGCTGTAACGATAAGAGCAAAAACTTTTTGATGATATCGGATAAGATTTTAGATCGAAATTATTGATATTTTTCAGGTGAGTGGACTTTCCTTTTGTCACTACGGTTTATTTTAGGGATACTCTCAACAAAAACATAAACAAATTTAACATTTCTGTTCTTTGTATACGTTTTCTCCGCCATATGAAAGAGATATTATGAAGATATATTTGATCTAACTGAATTTTTAAATAATATGACATACTTTATAAGACTGTTTTATTTAAAACATTTTGTTTCTATTGCAGTTGTTTTGTTTAATGTAAAAGGATAAGACAATTAAATTTTGAAATTGCATTATTGTGTTTGGAGCCTCATTATGGTTCTTGCCATTAATTCGATTAATACCATAAACACATTAATTGTATTTTATTTATTTTTTTAGGAATTGGCTTGATATGTAGGCTTGATTGAACCATTAGGTTTCTTATATTATGGGGTATTGTGTTCAAGAAATCATTACTTGGTAAGTAGCTGGTTATTTCATGGTAATACCTTTGTTTCTATATACCTTTTCTCTCTGGCAACTTTTCCTTTTAGGTATCAGAAGAAGATCGGAACATATGATAAACAAGAATGGGAAAAAACTGTGGAAGGAAGAATTTTGAGCAATATCACCCATGTGCCTAAGAAGAAAACAGTGAAACTTAAAACTGAGCTTATAGATGTGGACCTTGTCCGAGGTTAAGTAGATTATCATTCAATTATTATCAATAAAGAAAGGGATATTATCATAATTTTAACATCAGAGGAATCCATGGGACATTACTATATGATTTCGTCAGTGTTCTTGCCAAATGCTCATTTGTACATTTCTTAACCCTTCTCGCTCTGAACTATGAGTTAACTCGTGTTCGACTTGCAGGGCCCCAGACGCTTCACACGAATTAACTCATGTTCCACTGCTTGTACCCCAGACGCTTCACACGAATTAACTCATGTTCCACTGCTTGTACCCCAGACGCTTCACACGAGTTAACTCGTGGCCCTTATTTTACTTCTCCAGCCTAGTGCTATTAGCTCATATATAATCAGCGAGGCCTAATAAGAATAAGGAGTGTCCTCAGCTTCATTAAATGAACGTCAGAGATCAATGTCTGATAATTGAAGCATCTAAAGAAGTCGTAATGAAATAATACATTACATTTTCCCAGCATTTTTAGAACCTGTAATGACTAATACTTTTTCTTTAAAGTTTAAGAGAGAGAGGCTTTATATCTCAGTTATTTTTTAATTGGCAGTCATTCAGAATTTATTATTTACGAATAGAGTTTCATCCGGCTCTTCAAATACATAATTTTCGCTGTCGGGCCATTCCATGTCAATTCAACCAATGAAAGTACTGTTTACAAGCCGACCCTCTTAGATTTTTTTGAAATTTTGAATTCTAATAGCTCTAACAACTCCTTGAATGGTACAATTTTTTAAACAAAATTTATCTGTTTCTGTTTTTTTAGTATTAATTTTCAAAGTATTGTAAAACCGCCTGTTTTTGATCAACTGGAAAATGTTAATTGCTTGGTAGATTGAGTTTTATTTTAGCTAGAACAGTCAGCATAGTCTCATTGTTTAGCTTATTAAATGGACTTTAATTTGATATACAACAAGACCAACTTATTACAAATTTTACTTTTCAAAAAGAATTTTGAAAAATAGTACAAAATGGTTTTTGAAAAACTGTACTTTTAAAAATTCTGAAAAATATATTTGAATCTTCAGTTCATTGACTAGATATGCTGTTAGTTTCATTATGGAATGGGAACGGGATCATTTTATAACATAATTTTGACTTTATAATTGTCACTGCGTAGTTGGTAAAAATTTGGTGAGTGATGGATATTTGTATTGTAAATTCAGCAATAAGCATCCCTGATCAAAATTTGATTTTTTTTTTCAGACAGAACTAAAATTAAAGGGGAGATTTGAAAAAAACACAAATTACCGGAACCCAGAAATTGCACCCTTTCATTCCTTTAACTAAGAAAAAAATTAAGACCCAACTTTACTCGAACTTCAATAAAAGTGAAGTTGAACTGGTACCTAACTGATTTAGACATAGATCCAGTAGCTTTTAATGAAAAAATATGTGGTAGTTTTATTGCCTGTGAATATGATGACCAGTGGTGGCTGACATGTGTACTCAACAAAAATGGGGAGAT
The DNA here is from genome assembly GCA_946811695.1 of Gonocerus acuteangulatus. Classification (NCBI taxonomy): domain Eukaryota; kingdom Metazoa; phylum Arthropoda; class Insecta; order Hemiptera; family Coreidae; genus Gonocerus; species Gonocerus acuteangulatus. The sequence goes on from OX328123.1 coordinate 167,955,136, forward strand.
GGATGATCTCCCCTTTAATTTTAGTTCTGTCTGAAAAAAAAATTCAAATTTTGATCGGGGATGGTTATTGCTGAATTTCTAATACATATATCCATCGCTCACCATATTTTTACCAACTTTGCAGTGACAATTATAAAGTCAAAATTATGTTATAAAATGATCCTGTTCCCATCCCATAATGAAACTAACAGCACATGTACTCAATGAACTGAAGATTCAAATATATTTTTTTCAGAATTTTTAAAAGTACAGTTTTTCAAAAACCATTTTGTACTATTTTTCGAAATTTTGTTTGAAAAGTAAAATTTGTAATAAGTTGGTCTTGTTGTATATCAAATTAAAGTCTATTTAATTAGCTAAACAATGAGACTATGCTGACTGTTCTAGCTAAAATAGAACCATCTACCAAGCAATTAACATTTTCCCATTAACCTAAAAAAGGCGGTTTTTCAATACTTTGAAAATTAATACTAAAAAAATGGAGACGGATAAAAAAATTTAAAAAATTGTTTTTGGTTATTTTTTGTTTGAGTAACCAACCTACCAAATTTTATCAAAATCCAAGAAGGTCGGGTTGTGACCCTTGTTGATTTGACATGGAATGACCCTTTCATCAAATCTTCATCGTATATTAATTGAAATTATACATGGTGCGAGTATATTAATATCTATAAAAAACAAAATGTAGAGTTCTACAATCGGCATTGTTATTGATAATTGTTGGAGATTGAAGCTGGTTTGCTTCGCCACCTATTTGGAGGGTCGTACTCAGCCGTATTGTTGCTGTTTATATTTTTCAATGACAGTTTGGATCTTGTTTAGTGCGGTATAAATAGCCTCCTTAGATATGAGTGAAAATGAAAATTTCTCTCAATTTTTTTGACAAAAAAATTTAGAGAAAAACAAATGCTTCAGGAGAGCACAGACGAAGGTTTTGGGTGTATTTGTTCAGATTCATTTCCATGATAGTAAGTTTTTAGTTTAGTATAAAATTACCATTGTAAAAGAAATTTGAGATTATAAGTTAATAATTCCAAATATATAACAAGATGATGCTGAGATAGACGAACGATGTGAAAGAGTCGAACGATAGTCAGGTCGAGATGAGGAGAGATTGGCGAGCGTACGGGGGAGCTAGATGGGTAAGCATCGTGCGTACTGGGTCCTGCGAGTCCATTCATTCGTCAGCAATCAAAGGGTTAAGCTTTTAACAAAACATTGAAACCGATTCTGTCAATGGAAATACTCCTTCTCTGAGAGATCTGCTGTTCCCTGTGTTTTTTTTTCTTCTTGTTGTTCCTCTTAAGTGTTTATTTATTTATTTATTTATTTATAATTTACAACAATTACAGCCTCGGCCAATCAAATTGTAGTCATACAGAAATTGAAAATAATAAATAAATAACAGTACTAACAAAACAAAAACAAATCAAAATTAAATAAATATATAAAATAAAGTCTCAGCTATATACTCATTTTAACCGACTTCAGATATTTTTTGGAAATTTCACCATTAAAAAGGTCTTTGTTAGTAATAGTACCATTCCAAATTCTACAACACCTAGACACTACATCTCTAAATGCTGAGTGCCGAGTCTTGTGTTGTACCGGTACGAATTGACTGCATCTTCTTAGCCTGACTGGAGGAACGTGCAAAGGAATTGATGCGAGGAGTTCGGGACAGTCCAGCTCTCCTTGTAATAATCTATAGATGAATAGAAGGTCCGCACGCTGTCTTCGGATCTCCAAGGGTTCTAAAGACACAGCGGTCTCAGAACAAATTGTTCTCTCGAGGAATCGCTGGAACCTTCTCTGGATTTTCTCCAGTCTGTTGATATCCTCAGCTATCTACGGCCACCAGATTACCGTGGCATACTCCAGCTGGGACCTCACCAGGCTGGTGTAGAGTGCAGAAAATGCCTGTTTATCCTTAAGGAAACCTAATGTCTTCACAGACTTCTTGCAAACGTTGTCAACATGATTTTTGAACGTTAGCGCAGAATCCATGTGAATAACCAAATCTTTCACCGCAGTCACCCTTTTTACTAATTCGTCACCAAGAAAGTAGGGGTAAATAATAGGATTTTTTTCCCTAGTGAATGTGGTGACACTGCATTTACCGATATTAATGTCGATGAAATTCCTGCGACACCAGCTGGTGAGATCATCAAGACCGCTCTGCAATCTACCACAGTCATCATTATTGCTGATTTTCAAAAAGATTTTTGAGTCGTCGGCGAAGAAAAGAGAGTGGGCTTTACTCATAGACGTTGCTAAGTCATTTATATATACAAGGAACAACCAAGGGCCCATTTTGGATCCCTGAGGAACCCCGGAGGAGACATCGATTGACTTCGACAATCTGCCATTCCATTTGACATATTGTACTCGGTTGGCTAGGTATGACTGAAACCAGGAGAGTAGGGGACCATGAACTCCAAACCTTTCTAATTTCAACAAAAGGACTTCATGAGATAGTCTATCAAAGGCCTTCTGGAAGTCAATGTAAATTGCGTCCACCTGCAAAGACTCCTCAAACGCCTGTGTTATGTGATTGACGAAGCATGCTAGGGTTTGATACCGTAGATTTCCGAGATAAGAATCCATGCTGGTTTTTGGAGAACTGCAGATTTAGGGGAGATAAATGCTTGAGTACTAAGGATTCTAATATTTTACTGAAAACTGAGAGACCAGAGATGGGGCGATAATTCTTGATACTCTTGTTATTTGTGCTTTTCGGTATAGGGGTGACGAACGCCTCCTTCCATATTTCTGGGAAGATCCCCACTTTCAGCGACATATTAAATAATATAACTAGTGGTTCCGAAAGTGTCCCTTTGCACATAAACAAAAATATTGGAGGAATGCCATCAGGGCCTGGACCTGCCTTTTTATTACATCTACCTATTTCCTCAAGGATATGATCTTTGGTTATGACCACCTGAGAGCATACATTTGTCGCTGGAATTCTGGAAGATGTATCCTCTTGAATTGTCACTCCAGGCCTTAGATAAACAGAAGCAAAAACTTCAGCAAAACTATCCGCGATTTTCTGCGGATCTGAAATAGTTCTACCATCGTACTCTACTGTACAAGTAAAAGTTACTGTACAAGTTTCAAAGTAGCTGTGATTTGCTTCTTTTTGTAAACGTCTTGAAATTTAAACTGTCTTTGTCAATGGACAAAGAGTATTTTGACATCATTAATATTACAGAAATTATACTTTCACTTATGTACTCATCACCTAAAAAACTGACCAGTTGTGAAATTATTTGAACAATTAATTACAGATCGAGGAATTTTGGACCACATTTATTAAACGATTTTATTATTGTAATGGTATGTTTTAATTTCCTTATGAGCACCAGGATTGGAAAAATAAGTAGCTATTAAGTAATTGATACAATATTGGGGAGATGACTTTCTTTTAATTTACAAACCTACCAATAATTGCTTCTATTATTTTACCATTGGAACCCCACTAAGATGATGCAGTTCCTGCGAGTTTGAATTTTTAAATATCAATCAATGAATTGATATTTTCTAATAAACTATTCTTAACATATCACTCTAGTATTTCTAAAGTGACACAACTCAAAATAAAACTCAACTGAAAATGTGTCACTCTTGCCTATGTATGGGACATAGCAATAAGACAGGAAGTGTGACACAAGTGCCTCCTGGTGTAGAAGCTCTGAAGCTAGGTACATGCAGTTTTGATGGTTGATAAAGAGATATTTACCATGCCTTTCATAGTCATAACTGAAAACAGTGATTTTTGAGTTGTGTCACCTTAGAAATACTAAATATTTGGGCAATATTTCTTAGTAGTTGCCACAAGATATTAATAACCCACATTACATGAGTTAATATCTTCTGATGGACACTTCTGGGTTGGAAGGATAAGTTTAGTCTCTCCGTAATTATCAATTATTGCTTGAACATTAGTGTGGCTCCCATTAACAATTCTACCGATTTCCCTCAAAGAATGGAAATTATTTTATACTCTAATAATAATTTTTCTATATGACAACGTTGTGTCTTATGCTTTCTTCACATGACAATGGGTAAATGTTTGTTGTATGATAGCAATTTGGTCTGTTTGGAACCAATCTGGAACCAACATTATACAGGGCTTAAAGCTGTGGAGGTAATAAGGATTGGGTGAATAGGGATGAGTTAAATAAAAAATATTAATCATATTCTTTTAGCTTTAACTTCAACCCTTTCTGTAATATTTTATTCTCACAAGGGGAGTATACAGCGATGGGGTCACCGATTTGGACCAATTTTTTTCTGGTGATTCTTCATCAAAAAATAGTCGACTCGTGTCCGAGCGTTCTGTCCAATGCGCCTTAGGAGCCGAGAAATAAAATAAAATAGGTTGAAAGTGATTTATTTTTTATATCGAGTTTAGAAAATCATAACGACATGATTCTTTCACCAATTCATTTGTTTTATAGAGTAGATTGAAAGAAAAATATAATCGTTAAACAATAATTTATAAATTTCAGAGTGACCACCGCAGTTTGAGAACTATTCTAATCTATCCAAATATCACAGTGTATTAACATTACATTAAAACACATTGTTAACTGTCCCTGTGAGTCAGACTTTTTTTTTTTTTTTATTTTGTGAGTGTATAAATAAATAAATAAATCTTTATTTCCATTAACCCACAGAAGAGTGGAAATAGGAACGTCAATACATTTATAATTTACATCTAAAGACTTCAACACATAATAAAATTTCTCAATAAACCAATTGTTCAAGAAGCCATTACAATACAAAATATTAAGTAAAACAAATAACAAAATGATTGCGCTAACCAGAGCAATGAATGTGGAAGGAGTTATTTGGTGGAAAAAAATTCTTTAACTGAATAAAAAGCATGTTCTGCAAAGTAATTTTTACATTTTTTGGAAAACAACTTGTTATTCTCCTCCTCCTTCAATTCATTAGGTAATTGGTTGTATAAAGTTGCTCCCATGTACTCAAGCCCGTTTTTAAAAAATGTACTGTGCTTGCCCAGTGCTATTAAGTTGCGTTGCCTTGTGGCATAGGAGTGAATATCCCCATGCTTCCTATACAATGGGAGGTGTTTTTTAATAATATTTAAAACTCTTATATACAATGGGAATGGTGAATTGGGCTTATAATTATCTTTACTTGCATTTTATTAACGTTGCATGTTCTCTTGTTAGGTTCTTCGTTCACAAAGGCCAAGCCTAAAGGAGGTTTGATGGCAGTAACAAGGCTTGGAATCGTAAGACTCCTTTTCTTCCCTATCTACGCTAGATGGTGGTCTGCTCAGACTTCTCCGAGAGTATTCCTCCTCCTCCTTCTCCTCTATATACTACAGCTTTTCAACACTCTTCTTTATATCATCTTACCTGACCATCTTATTCAGGTTTCTATCTTATTGTGCTTTATCAACATATTTTATTTAAGTTTTCATTCATTTTTTTTCTCTTTATAACATAAACAAATGATATGAATTTGGTGACTGAGACTCGACTGGTTCTAGAGTTATAGTGCATCAAAGTTGGGCTACAATTACATTTTACGCACACAACATATATGACAATTCATAGAATAAATGAATTTAATTAGTATTTAAAAGGAAAAAATGTTAATAATGCAATAAGTAATAATTTATATTACCACAAAATTAAATTTAGAAATGTAACTACATATTTGGAAGAAAATGGCCGGCAAAAAAAACTATCAACCAGAAACTTTTTTTACTGGAGTTTTGAACTCACGTAGTATAGGGGTGTTACTGGTAAAAAAATCAAAAATGTTAAGCATCAAATTTTATGTAATTTGTGAGATTTCTATTGGATTGTTCCTACGCTGAAAATATTTTTTAGTGAGGATTCAAGTCCTGATGATAGTGGAATAATCAGTGGTTCAGAATAAGTAGGAGTAGACGAATCTGAGTGATAGGTGACAGCATTCTCAGAAAACCAATAATAAGCTATTTTATAAAAAGTTATTTGATTTTTTTTGTTCTTGGAATTACAAAAATGTTGCTGTGTTTTTAGCAACCCAATATATTTGGGCAGCCTGTTTTTGTTTTTTTTTTTTGTTTTAAATAAAGAATTTCTTCTTCTCCTATTGGTTAGCCTATGAGAAAGCTTGCTTACCGCTTCGTGATCTATTTATTTCATTTAATTCACATATGTTATTCCCATTAATATATATGTAGTTTCATTTTCTGATTTTTTCAACAGCCATAAAGGTGGTAATCTATAATATAAAAATGAATCGCTAAATGTGTTGCTAAGCACAAATCTCGAGAGCAGCTTAACTGATTTCGCTAATTCTTTTTTTATAATATTCCTTGAAGTACGAGGATGGTTCTTACGGAGAGAAAAACTAAAAAAATTGCACAAAAAAGTTTAAAAACAACATTTTTTGGGTCTTTTTTACTTTGTTAATACAAATTCATTTTTCAATAAAAACATATGTTCTCAATTATAATATTTTTAACAGTTAACGTATTAGGTTATTCGTGTATAAGCAAAAATTGACTCTTTGTTTATATTGTTTTAAAATAAATACGTTTTTAATTAAGTTAAGTGTATAACTATAACAGCAATAATAAGAACATGTGGAGTCCCAATGGCCATGAGTGTTAAGGCTTGAGAACTTAACACTCCGTGCTAAGGGTCGTGAGCTCAATTCCCACTATGGGGTGGTGGCTTTTCTTTAGAAAAAAGAAAAGGCATCAGCTAAGCGCTAGAACGGGGTGGTAACCTATAGATAACCCGTCCTAAAATTCTCAGTTAATAATAATGGACGTTTATATTTAAATAAATAAGGACATTTAATCACTAGGTGACAATAGAATCCCATCTTAATATATATTTGCGTTAACGAAGTAAAAAAGACCCCACTTTTCTATATTCCCACACAAAAGATTCGTAATGATACTTAAAAGTGAATTTGAACCTTAATGCGGCATAAGGCAAAACAATTGAGTGACGTTAGTATCTTATAAATATTAATGTCAATATTTATACGATGGTAACATTACTCTAAAATAAATTGTCTATGGTAAAATGTAAATTGTCTGTGGTAAAATGTCCCTTGAAATGTAAACGTCTCTTTGCTGATTATATTACTAAATCTAAAAGCCACAAATTTCTATAAAATTACAAAAGTGTTGTGGGTTTGTGACTTACTAAATATGCCTCCTATAAGACGGCGGACAAATTTAGACAGAAGAACCCAAAATGCAAAGAAATCAAATTAATTTTCAGTCTAATCGTACTGCCCAGGAACGTGAAGATCGCAATGAACGTGAAAGAATTCGGTTAAGACAGACCCGTGTAGCGCGACATTCGACTAATAATGGTGAAAGTTTGAATTGAGCTGCTATCAATGGATTACAGTTTCTACAACTGCGTTGCTATTGGACCTATTAACTCAGTTTGACTATAAACAAATCCCAGGGGCAGTCATTAAGTGTTTGTGGTATTAATATAGAAAACCCATGTTTCTCGCATGGTCAATTGTATGTTGCCTGTTCCCGTGTTGGAAAACCATCTGCTCTGTTTGTTTATGCGCCAGGTAATCAAACAAAAAATATCGTGTACCATAGAGTACTACAGTGAAACCTCCCTTAACGGACACCTCTATTAACGGACATTTTCTCACAGTCCCGAATTTTTCTATAGGTAAAATAAACCTCTATATTGTGGACACCTCTGTACAATGGACACGGACAGAGAAACCTGATTTTTTACCTCCTTACTACGGACAATTACAGATAATGTTATTTTTAGAAGCGTTCCTGTCGGTGTAGGTTTCCAGTAAAATGCGTTAACAATAACTAACTCTTTGTAAGAATAAGATATATATATATAGAGAATAGTGACTAGTAATATCTTCCTAGGAATTTCACAACAGGAACCTCTTCCTTTTCAGCAGAAGCATATGATTTTCCCGCTGGCAGATTACTATTGTTTTGCCTACGAGGTATCACGGTTCCGGGAATATGCCAAAACTCTCATTCCGTTCACATTCCCTCCCTTCAATTTTCAGTTGGTTTTTAGCTCTTGTTGAGTAAATATTGTGCTTTCTCTTCAATATGTCTAATCAGAAATCTCTGATACTTAAAGAACAAATTCAACATTTTCTGATCGCGAAAAATGTGGTGTGCGTAAAGTTGCCGAGTTTTTTAAGATAGGGAAAACACAAGCAGCAGAAATATTGAAAAAGAAAGATGAAATTTTGCAGAAATGGACGGAAAATTGTGACAAACATGTTGTCCAAGAACTAAGAACTGGACACGGATTTACAATCGATCTCGCTACACTGGAATGGTTTAAAAGAGTGCTTGTTCAAAACATTCCCATATCAGGTCCTATGATCCAGGCAAAAGCACTAGAGATAGCTGTACAGTTGGGCTATTCTGAATTTAAGGCTTCCAATGGGTGGCTGGAAAAATTTTGTGGCAGGTACAAAATTTCATTTAGAGCCATTTTTGGAGAATCGGCATCGGTGAATGCGGAAACAGTTACTCCAAGCAACATATATATATATATATATATATATATATATATATATATATATATATTGCGGTGTTTTGGTTGGGGAAGAAAAAGAAAATTGAATATATTTTTAAGTTAATATAGAAAAAGAAAAGAATAAAAAAGTTATTATTGGAAAAGTTGATTTAGAAAAGTTTTTAGTATATTTTCCTTAAATCTCAGGGTTCATTTAATGTTACCAAACTCACCACATAGGGATTTATGAATAAAACCGTTTGAATAATTAAATTAATTTAATAAATTTCCTGAAAGAAAAGCATGAGAAATATATGATTAGAATCATTTCTTACCATCTGTCCTTTTATGTGTTGAGACCATATTAAATACCAGGAGAAAGGTTCATTATAAATAAAATAGAGTTGGAAATAATTGACTTATATTGAAGAAAAAATATAATTTTAGATTTTGCATGGCTGTGATATAAAAAGAATATAAAAAATATTGCTTGACTCACATATTTGTATCAATGTTGGGTTATTTTAGAAAAATTAGAACATATTTAAAATATTATCTTATATATTAAAATATAAATATTGGCCATTATGAAATTTTAGATAGCTTTTAGAATTTATTTAAAAATTGGCAGTGAGTGAGTTATACTCAGCTGATTTTACGGATGATGTTCTGGAAGTGAAGAGGCAGGCTGCTTGTAGTTGTGTTGTGGAGATTGATGGTCGGCTGCTAGATCTTGGAGTTGTGTCTGGCCATCATGTCCAGGTGAAGTGCTTGGGGTCGGCTGACTCTGGTGGTGCAATGGGTGCGCTCTCGCCCTTGGCTGGCGTTGAAGTGAGAGTGCTCTGGCCCTTCGTTGGCGCTGGAATGAGAGTGAGTGGTGGGGGAAGGCCCTTTTTATAGAGGCGTTACTCCCACCACACCAAGGGTGTCTGACTTCAGCGAGTTCCCTGGATTTTCCTGTTCATACTTGGAAACACCTCTATCGTTATCTTCCTGGGAACTTGTATACCTTATCGCTCCTAGCCGAGATATTTGGACTCTTCTATTTAACACTGCCTTTTTTTAAAAAAAAATAAATACTGCCAAACTAAGCACTGCCAAATGCTATCTCTTTTATTACTCTTTTATTTATTTTATTGATTGACAAATGATAATATTTGTGATTGACTTATGAAATATAAGTTAGCCTTTATTTTGAATAGGAATGCTACTCTTTGCTATGCCAGAAACTGACCCTTTCTAGAGCACCCCCTTTTATATCATTACAATATATATATATATATATATATATATATATATATATATATATATATATATATATATATATATATTGTGGTGTTTTGGATTGGGCAAAAATAAGAAAATTGAATATATTTAAAAGTTAATATAGAAAAAGTTGATTTAGAAATGTTTTTAGTATAATTTCCTTAAATCTCAGGGTTCATTTAAAATTACCAAACTCACCACATACGGATTTATGAATAAAACCATTTGAATAATTAATTAATTTAATAAATTTCCTGAAATAAAAAGCATGAGAAATATATTATTAGAATCATTTCTTACCATCTGTCCTTTTATGTGTTGAGACCATATTATATACCAGGAGAAAGGTTCATTATAAATAAAATAGAGTTTGAAAAAATTGACTTATATTGAATAAAGAATATATAATTTAAGATTTAGCATGGCTGTGATATAAACTTAAATATAAGAAAGAAAAATTGCTTGACTCACATATTTGTATCAATGTTGGGTTATTAAGAAATGTTAGAACATATTTAAAATATTATTATATATATAAAAAGATAAAATTGGCCATTATTAGATTTTAGATAGCTTTTAGAATTTATTTAAAGATTGGCAGTGAGTGAGTTATACTCAGCTTATTTTACGGATGATGTTCTGGAAGTGAAGAGGCAGGCTGCTTGTAGTTGTGTTGAGGAGAATGATGGTCGGCTGTTAAATCTTGGAGTGGTGTCTGGCCATCATGTCCAGGTGAAGTGAGCTTGGTGTCAGCTGGTTCTGCATCGAGCCTCGGTCCTCTGCCTCTGGTGGTTGAATGGGGCGAGTGGTGGGGGAAGGCCCTTTTTATAGAGGCGTTACTCCCACCACACCAAGGGTGTCTGTCTTCAGCGATCGCTCCCTGGATGTTTAAAGTGCATTTTTGGAAGCACATTTATTCTTATCTTCCTGGGAACTTGTATCTCTCGACGCCTTATCGCTCCTAGCCGAGATATTTGGACTCTTCTTTTATTTAACACTGCCCTTTTTTTTTAAAAAAAAAATAAATACTGCCAAACTAAGCACTGCCAATGGCTATCTCTTTTATTACTCTTTTAATTATTTAATTGATTGACAAAGGAGAATATTTGTGATGGACTTATTGAATATAACTTAGCCTTTATCTTGAATAGGAATGCTACTCTTTGCTATGCCAGAAACTGACTCTTTCTAGAGCACCCCCTTTTAGATCATTACAATATATTGTAATGATTAATTATTATAAAATGATTGCGCCACGTTGGGTCGCCAATAACCGTTAAGATTAATTATTTTAATAAAAAGAATGAAACAATTGTAATTACTTTTATTATATGAATTTAAATTAATCTCAGGGATCAAAGTTCCGAGTGAATGAACGATATCATATTGATTCTTAGACAATTCCGAAATACAAAACATTATTAAAATACACACAAACAATAATAAAATAATCGACAACTACAAAAAAAACAATTTTTACCTCTAAATCAATCCTCTTCCAACAAAACCTCAATACACTCCGTATTCCTCTGCATTCGACCAACGCTGAGAATCAACAGACTTCTTATCTATGTCGTTGCTGAGAATCAACTAACTATCCTCAATCCAAGGCTGCTGTAATTTACTGAGGACAGACCCCAGCTCCTCATTCCATGAATGTTGGGAATAGACTCACTTCTTCTCCTTATGACTGCTGAGACTAGAGTGACGCTTCGTTCGAGCGGGAAAGTGTGGCGTCCTTTATTTTTTCTAACTTCCGCAGTTTGTTGGATTATATATAAAGATAAAAATTATGTTTTTTGCAATACCAAATAATTAATTTATTGTTATCTGAATGTACATTTAATATGTGCATATTGTACATCAGTATTGTCCAAAAATATTATTAATTTTAATCGTATATAATACGATGTTAATTGTATATATGGTTTGTGATTTGCGCGGGCTTTTCAAAGTATTGATGGTTATTTGAATTTAAAAATATTTTCGTGAATGTAATATATCATTACAATATATATATATATATATATATATATATATAAGGAAACAGTTGGATCCAAGCTTCCATCATTACTCTTTGGATATACGCCTGAAAATATTTTTAATTACTTTTTTTTTTTTTTAAGTTTATACTTATTGAACTTCTTTCTATATACCTACTTAAAAAAACTTGTGATGGGTAATTATTAAATGGTTAATTAAAACATGAATTAAATATACAAATTCGGTACGTATCCATCTCGACCATCCCCTCTGTATAGCGGACACCTCTCTATAGTGGACAACTTTGGTTCTCCCAGAGGTGTCCGCTATAGAGAGGTTTCACTGTACAATAAAAGTGAAACTTAATTTAGAACAAGTACAAATAAAATGAAATATATTAAGTAGATATCATAATAAGAAATGTGAACTTGTAATTTTCATTGTGATTTTTTAGTGACTATTCACAAATAATTTTAAGTGTTTTATAATTTTTTGACATAATGTAATTGTTGACTTATTAACTTTCTCTTTTTTAATCTTACTTGCTGACTCAGTGTCCCGAATAGAAGAATAAGTATTAAAAAAAAATTAAAGAATCGACTGTTAGGCGGTACGAAGTTCGCCGGGTCAGCTAGTTTACCATATTTATTGGGTCGTTGGGGATTGTCTTGCTGATCTGAAATAGGACATCCTGCTTGAGTTTGTATTTCTTGGCAAACTCCCAGATACATTGTGTTATTTTTCCTCGAGCTCCAAACAGAACTCCTATTACTACTTATATTTTTCTTGGAAATAAGGGATGCAGTCCTCATCGATTTTTTTTCTTTATTTCCTACCTTAGGTTGGTCCATGTCTAATTCAAACCAAATAGTCATATAAGGTCTAATATACGAGGTAAGGTCCAAAAGTTTCCGGCCTGGGATAGAAGGAAAGGTGAAAGAAAAAAACTGGTTTTACTGTTTTTCAAAATATACTCCTCTAAGTTAAACACACTTAATACGACGCTTTGGCAACATTTCTATACCATGAAAAATATAATTTTGTTCTTTGTTAAAAAAATGTTCTTCCGCTGTTTGGAGCTCTTCGTCGGTGTTAAATCGCCTTCCACGAAGGTCAGATTTTAACTTTGAGAAAAGGTAGAAATCGCTAGGGGCCAAGTCTGGGCTGTAGGGTGGATGAGAGATATCTTGGAATCCACAGTCCTTCACAGCGGCCTTGGAAATCAATGCTGTATGGACAGAGGCATTGTCGTGAAGGAGGCGGACACCTCTGCTTAACTTCCCTCGCCTCTTCTCTTTAATGGCGTCTCGTAACCGATGAAGTAGGGCTGCATTATACTCACCATTCATTGTGGTATTCCTTTCTTTAAAATCTATCAGTAGTATTCCTTTACAGTCCCAAAAAATTGTGGCCATTACCTTTTTTGTTGACTGCTTGACTTTTGCCTTTAAAGGAGGCGCTTCTCCTGTTCTTCTCCATTCCATGGACTCTCTTTTACTGAGTGGGTCATAATATAGAACCATTGTCTCATCCCCAGTTACAATTGAGTCCAAAAAATTCCTTGGGTCGGCATTATACTCGCGTAAAAATTCATTGCAGTAGTGAACTCGTTCCTGTTTTTGAGCAGCTGAAAGAATTTTTGGAACCCATCTTGCACTAACCTTGTTCATATGCAAATGTTCTTTGATGATCCTCAAAACACTTGTTTTTGAAAGCCCTAACCTCGCTGCTATTTCCTTGGTTTTTAGTCGCTGGTCAGACAGCAATTCAGATTCCACAAGTTGGATTGTTTCAGAAATGACAGCTTCCAATGGGCGACCGGGACGTGGGTCATCTTCTAGACTTTCTCTCCCTAACTTAAATAATTTTGCCCATTCTTTCACTGTGGAATACGAGGAGGAGGACTGCCCGTATACACAATCCAAGCGCTCTTTAATTTGCGCAGGAGTAAGACCCTCTTAACAAAAGAATTTAATTACCGCACGATACTCGAGTTTGAACATTGTAAAAATGGGGAGTTTCCTTCAAGGCTGGACACTGACTGACAAGACTGATGAAATGCGGGCGATGGGTATGGAGTGAGCAGGCATGGACCTGCATAGGCGTGCAAGTCCCGGCACGCTTGAAGGAGGGGAAGCAAAACAGGCCGGAAACTTATGGACCTTACTACGTATTGCCGGAAGAAGCTTCCCGGGTAATCATGGCTATGTCTGCTCTTCGATTTGATCCTTGATCGACAACACAGTGTACCTCTTCAAACACTTCTAAACCCTCTTTTGATCAGAACATGTCGGCTATGATGGTACGTACTTTATGGTTCTTTTAATCTGCATTAATTCAGTCTCAGGCAGGCACCCAGGATGTGTGGAAGGGTTTTGGGCTCGTTGCAGGCTCTGCAATGGCACCACTCACTACTAGATAATCCTGATTTAGACGACATACAGGAATTTCCTTTCTTGACTTCTGAGAAAAGGATTACGCCTTTGCCTTTTGAAGTAAGTGCAGCCCACTTGTCAAAACTCTTTTCTCTCAGTAATCGCCTCGTGTTCCGAACATTTCTGACATCATCGAAGCCTAGCTTTTCACCACATTCTATTATCTCTGCTTCAAGTTTTCGAGACCTTAAGATAATTTAGTTGTTGTTCTCAAGTAACTTATGTTATATTATATGTTAGCGTGCTGGAAAAATATTTCTCATTTTGGTCTTATTAGGCCTAAACCTCGTTTATTTCGGGGAGCATAGAGCATTTCGACGGGACAATGAGTTGGTAGAGATAGAATTTCCTTGACTGAACTTCTTATCACTTTGTCAACATCCTCTAGAAAGGCAGACTTGAGATCTTTAAGAGACGCACATTGGAGAGGGTAAATGATTGATGGCCAAATATACTGATTGATTATTGTCAGTTTCTGATCAGGCTTGAGTAAATAGCCTTGAGTAAATTGTCAGTTTGTCTATTTTATTCTTCAGTCTGACACTGACCGGCTGGTCAGCCGAGGAGACTGGGGCCCAATCCTAACTAGGTAGGTCGGGAGACCCCGGGATCTGTAGTGCCAACCCAGAATTCTGTAGTTCAAAATTATTTGCAATCAGAAACAAATCATCTGCAAAAACATTCAATATGAAATATTTACATCTGTGATGTATGCAGCGTTATTTGTGGAGTTCTCGATTTCGTAGAAGGTAGAAAAATAATGTCTCTCCACTGTTTTTCAAAGTATTTATTAGCAAAAGCTTTTCGAGAACATGGTTCTCATCGTCATGACGATGAGAACCATGTTCTCGAAAAGCTTTTGCTAATAAATACTTTGAAAAACAGTGGAGAGACATTATTTTTCTACCTTCTACGAGTTCTATGAAATATTTACATTTAGCTTCATATTTATTCTATTTGGAGAAGAAAGGTTTATGCACAAGCTTAACCCATTGGCACTGGAGTTTCTTTTTTTTTTTAATTAAAAATTTGTGGTTAATTGTTGGTCAAAATAATCAAATATAACTATTGAAACCAGAATTTTTATTTTATGTTCATTGGTTAACGAGTTATGCCCTGTTACTGTATGGCAATGCACAGCGTCTGGCCTACTATGGATTTTACTTTGATACTAACTGAAAATAATGTTTTCTATAATTTAATTTAAAATATAAGAAGTAATTTTTGTTTTTTAGAGTAATAAAACAATAAGGATATTTAGAAATGTTAATATTTACAATAGAATCGACATTACTAACAATAAAAAGGAAACAATAAAATATTTGAAGCAAGCGAACATTGCTATAACTTTTTTTTACATTTTCAAAGTCGGAAAACATAATTTAAGAAATAGGTAAACAAATATTGGATATTAAAACAAGAAAAATATTCAAAAATCAATTTCTCCTATGGTAAGGCTTGAACATTGCACTTATCGCACATGATCCTTACAGAGCTGTTTCAGTTTATCCGAGCGCAACTTATTATTATTTTCCCCTCTGTGTCAACTACAAAATGTCTTCAATTGAGTCTAATTTCCTTCGAAACTACGGGAAAAAGAAGCTTGTAGTAATTTTGATGGTTTTTAGCATATAAATAATGAATGTTCCCTCTGACTACATCTAAGAGCCAAATAAAAATGGGCCACCACCATTGTTTACCATCTATATTTATTCCATAGCACGCAATATTTTGGTCAATTTGATCAGTAACTTTCGGTTGATAAACATATCCCCAAAAAAACATAAATGTGAAATAGAGGCCAAGTTCCTGCCCCCACAAAGAAACACTCCCTTCCTCAAAAATATCCCCTCCTAAAACCCCCCAGCTTACCATTCTACACTCCAAAAAAGTAGTATGAGTTGGTGTATTAATTCAACCAAAAATATTTGCTAATACAAGAGGTGATACAAGAAAGAAATGTCCAAGTTCATTACTTGGAAGACCTCATACTTATTTACTAAGAACAGTAAAGACACTTCAACTGACCTTTAAAAACAACAATAAAAATACTTATATCCAGTTACTAAAATATCACTTTCCTCAACCAGGTATATTCTTAAACTTGGCAATGTTTAGTTTTTCTCTAAAGATAATTTCGGCACAAAAAAAACATTGCCAAGTTTAAGAATATACCTGGTTGAGGAAAGTGATATTTTAGTAACTGGATATAAGTATTTTTATTGTTGTTTTTAAAGGTCAGTTGAAGTGTCTTTACTGTTCTTAGTAAATAAGTATGAGGTCTTCCAAGTAATGAACTTGGACATTTCTTTCTTGTATCACCTCTTGTATTAGCAAATATTTTTGGTTGAATTAATACACCAACTCATACTACTTTTTTGGAGTGTAGAATGGTAAGCTGGGGGGTTTTAGGAGGGGATATTTTTGAGGAAGGGAGTGTTTCTTTGTGGGGGCAGGAACTTGGCCTCTATTTCACATTTATGTTTTTTTGGGGATCTCATTACTTTTTTCTAAGTATTAAATAGAATTTAGTTGCCGCATACCTACTGGCTTTTGTACTTCATATAAAACCAGGGCCTCTGGATTCTGCATAAGGTTCTCCTTACTGCTTGATATTTGATACCAATAATCAACCTACATACATCTAATCACTAGACTAGAAAAGTTAGAAGCTCTTCCAGATGACATTACTCTAGAGGACAAATTGATTGCTCTCTTAACTAAACTATTGCACTGTAAAACACAGGAACCTTATCCCGAGGATAAAGATCACAATAGGGAAAGTGCAGAAGGCCTTCAAGAAAAATATAAGAACAAAGACGATACATTTTGGGTTTGTGATCCTAAACTTTGTAATTTAGATGGCTCGACTTTGAAAAACTTAGTATCTGTTTTGAAGTATATTATGCAGTGAACCCCTGCGACTTTATTTACTACATTTAAGAAAGAAGTCACAACTGTTTTTGTTAAGATGTGTCGAAATGTTTTTTAAAACATCAAATATAGGTTCTCCTTACCAAGACAATTCATTTGATACCCCACATGATAGGTTTCAGAAGGAATGATGGCATTTCGATGAAACAAAAAGTACAAAACGTCATAGGTAATATGACACTCCCGTATCAAGACCTACCTGTGTGCCAAGTTTGGTCAAAATCGGTCAAATGATGTGAATTTGTGTAAGGAACAAACATGCAGACAGACAGCTTGCAGATAGGTTCTTCATACCGAGACAATTCATTTGATACCCCACATCATGGGTTTCAGACGGAATGATGGGTTTCCGAATGAAGTACAAAACTGGCACGCCCTCGCCCCGGAAGCGGAGTCAAACACAACTTTTTTCGATTTTTTCCTTTAATAACGTCTTCATATCTATCTTCATGCAAAATTTCAAGTCTCTAGCATCATGGGAAGTGCCTAATAATTTTGATGAGTCAGTGAGTGAGTGAGTGAGTGAGTGAGTCCTATAAATCCCGATTTTCGATCGCTTATATCTCAGAAACTATTCGATGTAGAATTATGAAAATTTCCAGTTTTACTCACATCTAGTAGTATAATAGCTGTGTAAAATTTCATAACTTTATCTTTACCTGGTTGAAAGTTATGAGAGGGTAAAAGTCGGCTCTAAGACCGCCTGTAATATACACACAGTATGCTTAGGCCGGAACTTGGCCTGGCGCACTACCGTGCGCCTAGATATGGGTGATTCTACAGAAAAGTAGCACTTTTGGTGAAAACTTTTTTCTTTTTTTTTTCATTTTCTTTGTTTGATTTTTACCTCAGAGATAATAAAGCATGTCTAACTTAATATTATCAAAGTATTGGTCAATTAGTTTTCATGGCCTAAGTGGCCAAAAAGCAGCCATTTTGTTTTTGGGTTGCAGGGGAGTGAGAATAAGAGTAAAAAAACAATATTTCTTAGCAATATATGTTTCTAACTGCCATTCTGAAGATACATCATGGTATATTAAACCGGGGCAATGGCAAAAGCCTTGACAAAAACAATTCTTGGGAAAATATAACTAAACAATATTTTTGTACTGACAGGGAAGTGAAAACAATTTAATCCTCACTTCTCTGTTGAGAAAACGTGACAAAAAAGCACATTTGTGGAAATTATTTGTATTTAATAAATTAACAGAACAAAAGCTAATACTACTAGGCCAAAGGTTTTAGTATAAATTGCCAAACTAAGTCTTGTTTTTTAATATAAATTTCGTCGCGTCAGTGTTGTACTATAATTGACAGGGGAGTGAGAAACAGGGCAGGGATAACTTTGAGGTTTGGATCACCTGTAGCACACCCTGTTTACAATGAAAAGCTTTTAATGACATCTAAATAAAGTGTTTTGGGTTCCTTATCAAACAATGTTATCAAATCACAAGAATAAAAATCAACTGATTTTTTATGAAGAGCAGGGGAGTGATAAACAATTTTTACAACTCGTCATTTTACTTGAAAAAAAAACTTTCAAAGCAGATCCTCTCTTTCCAGAAATCAAAATCAAGCTGAAATCACTTGTTTTTGTGTACATTGAGATTCTAAATTAGCTGACTTAAAAATAAAAAAGCCACATTTACGCTTCACAAATGTTGTGTTTTCATTGTGACAGGGGAGTGATAAAATTTTGCGTGACAGACATTAGTGAAGCTTTTGTCATCCTTTAGGATAATATTTTTTATTTTTTTCTCTTACAGCTACATTCGTGAGGACATAATGAAAAAAAATACTCTAACAAAAAACTTCCTGCAAGTTACTGTAGGCCTAAAAAAATCAACGAAAGTTACAAACCTGAGTAGTGTGACAGGGCAGGGGAGTGAGAATTAGGGCTTTGCAAAGCTCCAGCTCCAGATCAAAGGTTGTTACAGATCATCAAGTGCTAGGTATGATTCAAAATAGTTTTGTATCATCTTACTAAAAAGGAAAAATATTAATATTTTCAATACGGACTGAATAATTGACAAAATTCTGTAGAATCGCCCATATATGCTTTTATTGGGTCTTTGAGCATCTCTGTACAAACTTCCCATCTATTGCTCCAATGTCAATTGGCATTTTAAAAATAAATTAACAGGTAATCTAAAAAAAAAAAAGAAGAAAATTAAGAAAAATGGTTGGCGTTATTGTTCTGAGCTTCAGCCCTGACTAGGCCCTGAGAGTAGGTTTACTTGCCTACCTTTGTTGCAAATATCTTTAAGGAATGCTTCGAGGTGTGAAACTAGCAAAGCAGTCTTTAATAAATCATTTTTATTAATTCAATTGTTTTCTTTCTTCTGCCTAATGATTATTATACTTTTTTATATGAAAACTAATTTTTGTTTTCTTTTAAAATGAGCAAATTAGGTGTTAATCGCTTCAAAGGCAATGCTATTTAATAATGAATCAAATAGTGATATTTTAATTTTGATTGTATTGTCTGTTTATTATTTTATCTGAATAGCATATTCCTGGGAGCGAAATATACATCCCTGCTGGGATGATGCTCCTCTTGACTATCCTCCACTCGCATATCGTATCTCCTCGCTCAGCGGGAGGAAAGGATCTTGCACCCTTTGGAGGTGATGATCGCTGGAGAAGCAGAACCAAAAGGAGGCTACGAACAAGTATGTACATCCTATTATTCTACCTTTTACATTAATCTCTTTCTCGCTTTCAGATGCTCATTGAAATAATTAAGATGTGTTCTGGTCTCGATGGCATTTTTTGGAAAATTTGGTTACAAAATCAACATTGCTAACATCTTCTTTTGTTGGAAAAATATGGTTTAAAAAGTCAGACTTTTGTTTTGTTTAATTGATGATACTATTTAACCCTTTAAGGCGCAAGCATCGGAAAAAAACATTACAAATCAATGCAAAGAAATGACTCCTTTTGGTTGCTAAAACACACCACATAGCCCATTTATTGCAAAATCAAACTTTTTAATTTTTTTTTAAAAAAGGCCTGAGCCTTTTGTGCGCTTTAAGGGTCTATGTATTATGTTCTTGAATGCAAACCCGCATGACACAGGTCTAGGCATTTCCCACGTTGCGGCCGCGATCTTTTGTGCTTATAATGGGATTTCTTACATATGTTAGTTGTCTTGTCCTCTGGATTCATTGCTTACTTATTTTCTGAATTTCTATAACATTTCCAACCAGTCCGTTTACTCAAATTAAAATTTGCGAAGAAATATTTTTACTCTTTGAGACATTTATAATTACATAAAGCAATAAGGAAATAAATAAACTGTGATAAAAACAAACCGTTCTCCTAGGCCTAAATTAGGATGTGGTTTCTTGCTCTTCCCGATGTAAATATCCATATCAAATGCATATCCTGTCTCACTACAGCACAAAACCCATACTTTCGTCTAAACAATTATCAATAACATCCTAGCGACATATTCTAGAAAGATAAAGTAACAAGCAATAGTATTTCATATAGATATACAAATTGTTTACGTACATTGTTGAACGTAGATGTGCTTCTGTGGAAGAAAATCACTGATAACGCTTCAGAGGGTGGGGCGAGTTTGGGTACGCTAGGTGCCGTAAGACGACAAAGTACCGCTATGTGGGCTGCCAAGGGGTAGAAAGGGGCTGGAAGGGTTGGAAATAGATCTAGCAGTCCCAGGATATCAATTAGAACAACAATCTATTAGAATCGGCGCCGCGGACGAATTTTTGAACTTACGACGGCTTAAGCCGTCTCTGCCCCTTAAAGGGTTAACAATAATAAAAATACTAAACATTTTTTTATATCTGTAATTATTCTGTTATACGATTTTTTTTATTTTTTTATTTTTTTTTTTTAGCAGATCTTGAAGAAAAGACTTCAGATCCTTCCTCAGAGTGTGGCTTATCAGAGACTGTGACTAAATTCAGCAAGAGAGTGCGTCTAAGGAAGTGAGTTTATATGTAATTAAAACTCAGACAAGTGTCTGAGAATTTCATTAACATTAATTTTAATAATATATTCATTGTCTACTTGTCTTTTTCTGATTATGTCAAACCTCGGACTTGTAGGAAATATTATTTTAGCACTGTTCCCCTCTAGTTAAGAGGCTCAAATGATGTATATGTACAGGGTGGGCCATGAATTAGTTAACATTGGAAAAAATCGTATGAAAAAAAAACTATTTGACATTTAAAAAATTGTTTATTTATAAGAAAGATAATTATTGCACTCTTCTAAGTGACAAAATTTTCGAATACTCGTCGGCAAAGAGACCATGGGATCACCGACATCTCTTGGCCTATTTTTTCTTTTAGTTGCCATTGTGTATTTGGTTTATGGGCCTTACTTTTTCAAAGATTCGCGCTGTGTTTCAGTTACTGTTAATTCTGCTGAGTATGTGGAAATGCTACAGTAGTTCTTGACGGAACCGATGCTACTAGAATTCTGCTGAGTATGTGAAAATGCTACAGTAGTTCTTGACGGAACCGATGCTACTAGAATTTGCTGGCTACTATTGTAACACATGGTTTCAGCAAGATAGAACCATTTGTCGCATATCCAACGAGTGCCTGTCGGTGGTCGAAGAAATGTTTCCGGAAAATCTGATTTCCAGACGATGCAACATCCCATGGCCACCCAGGAGTCCAGATCTATCCCCAGCAGACTTTTTTTATTTAAAGAACCGTGTCTACATCCATAAACCAAATAATCATCGTCAACTAAAAGAAAAAATAGGCAAAGAGATGTCGGTGATCGTCGGTTTCTTTGCCCACGAGTATTCGAAAATTTTGATAGTCACTTAGAAGAGTGCAAAAGTCATGAAATTTTGACCACCATGTAATGAAACGGTGGTCATTTAGATGATGTAATTAAAACAAAAAAAAAATAACTAATTAGCTTTCTTGTGAATACAAACTTTTTAAAATATGCCAATTTTTTTTTTTTTTTATTTGATTTCTTCAAATGTTAACTAATTCATGGCCCACCCTGTAAAGTTGAAGATGTGTCTGTGCACAGGGAACATGTAGAGCAACAATTAAAGGCAGTTATTAGAGGTTGAAGAGTTTTAAATATTTACATGACCTTCTGTCTTTAAAATAAATTATCAAAAAACGAATGGTCACCATCTTATTATATATATATATATATATATATATATATATATATATATATATATATATATATATATATATTGTTATAAAAATAAAAATAAAAATTAATTTTAAATAATTTAATTTTTTTATGTATCGACGTATAATGAATTTAAATTTAATTTTATTATTTAAACGGGTCGTGTTGGGTTCTTATACAAAATTAGAAAGATATTTTTTAAAAAACAATACGTGGTTAGTGATATACATCTTACTACCACAGAATAATATAAAATTTATACTATGAACATAAATGACCTTATATCCACAGGCGTAGCTCAAAGTCCGATTCTCAATATTCCCAAGGTTCTCAATATTCTCTTGATATATGTTAAATTCAAACAATTATTTTGGCACAAATACTTTAGGATGCTCTCCTAACATAAAAACTAAGGATCTCTTCATCTTCTCTTCAGGAAAACAACTGACGATCTGCCCGGCCTTCTTGATTTCAGATTGAGGAAATTTATATTCAGTCAGAATTTTATATTACTTAGAAGTAGTAAGATATTTCTTGGTTCATTATTTAAATTTAATCTATTTATATTGAAAATATCACTACAATATATATATATATATATATTTTATTAGGAGATACAGAGCACCTTCATACAATTAATCCATAATACATATTCAAATATGAGTCAGTTTACAATTGGGCGTCTCCTTCACCCTCGTTATTAAGGCTTGCAAACCCAAGCCTATTCGCTTTGAGACCTTAAATTAGTTAAATATGACCATATTTTAACAATAAATAACTTATAAAAATACAACTACACTAACAATAAATAACAATAAAAAAAATTGACAATGACTGATAAAAAAAAGGGTATAATAAGTAACTCACATTGACAGTACTCCAATGTGAGTTACTTATTATACCCTTTTTTATCGGGAGATGGTGGGTTCGATCCCCACCGGCGACAGGAATTTTCTCATCTTAGGGCTCGCTGAGAAAATTCCTGGCTGTACCCTGGAGGCCGGCGCTAATGGCCAAGATTTGTCGATGCACCAAAAAAAAAAAAAAAAAAAAAAAAAAAAAAAAAAAAAAAAAAAAAAAAAAAAAAAAAAAAAATCAGTACTCCAAAATATAATAATAAATGCCAAACTGTAGCCAATGGAAGTCAACTTCATCCTCTAAAACATAGTACCTGTAACTACATGGAAGTATATCTCGTCACCCACATCCAATAAAAGTTCCGTCATGCAGGAGCTGCATAACTAAGCACTTTCCTCAGAATTTTTGTAGTGAAGACTACGTTACTGAATATTTTGCTGTAAATAACCTATATTAATAAAATAAAAACGTGAATAGTTCTGCTCATTTACATTTCTTATGAGAACTGTTCAATTATTAATTTTGTAAATAATTTGCTTCCCGAGTTATGTTAATAATGATACTGTACTACTTAATAAATACACAAACACTTCATTTTCCGTCTTTTGATCAGACGCAGGGACAGGATACAGTCCCCTTGTGGGAGATAGCGCTCCTCGTGGTGCCTTTGGGAACCTACGTCTGGCCGGCTAATTCTAATGAAACATAGTTTAAAGTAAACCCTCATTTCCAATAGACCGATTTACTTCATTTTTACAACACTTCTTTCTCATGAGTATACCGCGTTTTGTTACAAAACAGCAAAAGTGATGACTGGTATGAGTATATTAGTACTTTATGTCCGGAGTAAACCCCCCCCCCCTCCAAATAACCCAATTTAGTTTATTTTTACAACCCATTTTTCTCTGTTGATTACCACTACAAATACCGAGTTTCATTGAAATGTAACAAAAATTACGGCTGCAGGTGGCAAATTGGTAATGTGGGTCCGGAGTATACCCCCCCTTCTTATGAACCGATTTAGTTTATTTTTACAACGTATGTCTCTATTTAGATCAACATAACGAATACCGAGTTTCGTTGAAATATAACAACCTACGGCTGGCACGGTCAACTTAGTGTTTTGGGTCCGGGGTAAACCCCCCCTCCAGGTGGACCGATTTTGGTGGTTAACGAACTCGTTCAATCGTTTGCTAATTGCTATATACCACTTTTCGTAAAGAAAAAACAAAAACTCTGGCCGCTATCATGTTAACAGACATATATATATATATATATATATATATATATATATATATATATATATATTTTTTATTTATTTATTATTTATTAGTTTCCTCTCTGCAGTAACCCTGCAAAGAGGCCGTTTATTTTGTGCTACACGTTCCAATACATAATGTATATCACATGTATTTTATAAAATTTTGTCATCAAATGTTCTTAGATATATTACATTAATGATTTAACATTAAATAATTAATAACTAAATTTAAATAATTAGAAAATAAATATACATAAAATAAATATAATTTTATATATTTACATAATTTGTTTGTTTACATTTTTTATTATTTCAATTGTCTTTATAGGGATCGATCGTCTTTAGAGTAAGGCATGCTCTCTTACAAAAATCTCTGAAGCTTGAGTAGTGTTTATTAAACAGCTCTTTTTCTGTAATGGGCCAGTTTTTTATATTCTTTTGAATTGTTTTTCTCTCTTCTATGAGTAACTTACATTTGTATATAAGGTGCTGTGTTGTTTGTGGTGTTGTGTTGTCGCAAGGGCATGCCGAGCTGTTACTTATCTTTAGCTTGTGTAAGTATGTGTTTAAAGATCCGTGTCCAGTTAGTAATTGTGTCGTGTAGAAGTCACAACATGTATGTTTTCGTACTAAGTGGCTGTGTATGTCAGGTATAAATGAAAAGAGTGTACGTCCTTTTGTAGAGTTTCCCCATTGTGTTTGCCAGCGCTCTATCGTTTTACCTGATAGAATGTGTTTCATATATATTGTAATGATATTTTACATTACATATTTAAAATTTTTAAATTCGAATAACCGTTAAAGGTAAAAAAGGCGGGAAAAGACGAATACAAGGTTTGCGGAAAATAAAAAAACAAATAAATTTTTTCTTATATTTAACTTTCATCAAAAAATTAAAAGTTCTAAATTAAAAACTAACACAGAAAATTCGGAAAATCAAATAAAGCTCATTGATATGTTAAGTTCATTGTGATAAACAATTATTATTTGTTATATTGGTCTAGCAGTCGATACAGGTAGCAGTGAATACCGGTATGATGCTCCCGCCAGGAAAGTTGAATCAGTCTGTTGTGGGAGTCTGTTGCAGTCTGTTACAAGTTGAGTCTGTTACGAGAGAGTCTGTGAAAAGGTAGCTCCAGGTTCACATGAGAGTCGGTTACAAGAGACAGTTACAGTTTGTTGTACAGTGTTTCAGTCTTTTTGAAAGTAGTGCAGGCTTTGAGTTAAAAGGAAGCTGCTTTTGTAACAAGGATCCTGTTCTCTGAGGTTGGTTCCAGATTTGGCTTCTATATCAGGTAATGATTGTTTGTCTAATTCGAAATTTAACTTATCTATGAGTTTTTTCTTATGTAAAATGGTTTTTGTGTTACTTTACTTAAAATCGAACCCTAACCCTGAGATAAAGAGTTTCTAACATCAATTATTATAAAATTTTTATTATATTGGTTCCCAACGTAGAGGTATACGTAGAATAAAATATTATTAAAAAACAATTTCTTCTTTATTTTTTAATATTATAACATTTTGGCGACCCAACGCGGCGCAATTATCTAATTCAAATAGTTTAAATATAAACAATTTCTTCTTTATTTTTTAAGATCATAACATTTTGGCGTCCAACTTGTTGGCTAAGTAAAGAAATAATAAATAAATTAAAATGTCGGAAAATAGTATTCTAAATATTTCGAATGGAAGCCAGAACGCGTCTGGTGATGACGTCATCCAATGCGAGGAAGTTGAACTCTCCGAAACGGCCGATGTTGCGAGTGGCGAGTTCCTACAACCAATGGATAATACTATGGAACCAATGGCTAATACTATGGGCGAGGTCCTGCAAATATTACTAAGACAAATTAACGATATAAAAACAGGACAAGCCAGCCAAATTAACGATATAAAAACAGGACAAGTCAGCCAAATTAACCAAATCAACGATTTTAAAACAGAACAAGTCAGACAGATTAGCGATTTAAAAACATCAGTCGATAATTTTGAAAAGAAAATATCTAAAGATATAGACATTAATATCGAGTTGCTAAAACAAGGAATAAATGGGCATGATAAAAAATCAGAAAATTCTATTAATGATTTAGATCAGAAACAAAAAATAAACACAACAAATATTGCTGATATAAAAAATGACTGTTTTAAACAAGAAGAAAACATTTCCAAAATAGTACAGATATGCAATGAAAAATGTGATGACATTCTTATTAAAAATAATGAGAAAAATGATGAAAATTTGATTGAATGAAATGATAATTTAAGTGAATTAATAAAAGATAATTTGAATTATGATTGTAGTATTAATGATCAAAAATTTGAAGAAAATAAAATAATTTTTGAAACTAAAGATGAAAGTGAGAATGTTTGTTTAGTGAATGAAGATGGTAAAAGTAAAGAAATATTATTGAGTAATTTGAATAATAATAATGAGAAAATAAATCAAATAATGAAAAATAAAATAACTAATGATAAGTTAAAAAATAACATAAGTACAGACGTTATGGATGAGATTTTGAAACAAAATGACATTAAAAAATTAGTTGATGATCATATAATTAATTTAAAAATAATGAGTAATAATAATGGTAATAATCAAAGTAATATAATGAATAAAAATGTTAACAACAGTGATCATCTGAAAAATTTGGACATCAAATTTGGAAATAAAGTAAAATTTCTTCTTGAGTATCAATGTCAAAATGGGATAGTAAAAATTGCAAAATTAAATCGACCCCCAAGAAAGAGAATAAAACAAATCCTTAGAAATAATTCGGACAGATGCAAAAAAAAAAAAAAAAAAAAAATATTAATGATAAATAGTGGATCCAGGACAATTTTTAAATTTAGAATTAGTTTAGTATAAGATTTAATTGATAATAATAATATTTAAAAATTTATCATAAATTTACAAATCGTATTAGTTTAGAATAAGATGGTTTAATAATGATAATGTTTAAAAATGAACAATGAAAAATGATAAATTGATTTGGGAAATTATAATGAATAAAAATTATGTAACGAAATAAGTTAGTGAAAATTTAAAGAAATAATAACAGGCTGGCCAATAGTTCTAATCTCGATAACCAAATTTTAAATTTTAAATTCTATTTTTTATTTTAATACCGAGCATAAATCATTTTTTTTATTATTTTTTTTTTTTGACAGAAGTGCAAATGTAATGATATTTTACATTACATATTTAAAAATTTTAAATTCGAATAACCGTTAAAGGTAAAAAAGGCGGGAAAAGACGAATACAAGGTTTGCGGAAAATAAAAAAACAAATAAATTTTTTCTTATATTTAACTTTCATCAAAAAATTAAAAGTTCTAAATTAAAAACTAACACAGAAAATTCGGAAAATCAAATAAAGCTCATTGATATGTTAAGTTCATTGTGATAAACAATTATTATTTGTTATATTGGTCTAGCAGTCGATACAGGTAGCAGTGAATACCGGTATGATGCTCCCGCCAGGAAAGTTGAATCAGTCTGTTGTGGGAGTCTGTTGCAGTCTGTTACAAGTTGAGTCTGTTACGAGAGAGTCTGTGAAAAGGTAGCTCCAGGTTCACATGAGAGTCGGTTACAAGAGACAGTTACAGTTTGTTGTACAGTGTTTCAGTCTTTTTGAAAGTAGTGCAGGCTGTTGAGTTAAAAGGAAGCTGCTTTTGTAACAAGGATCCTGTTCTCTGAGGTTGGTTCCAGATTTGGCTTCTATATCAGGTAATGATTGTTTGTCTAATTCGAAATTTGACTTATCTATGAGTTTTTTCTTATGTAAAATGGTTTTTGTGTTACTTTACTTAAAATCGAACCCTAACCCTGAGATAAAGAGTTTCTAACATCAATTATTATAAAATTTTTATTATATTGGTTCCCAACGTAGAGGTATACGTAGAATAAAATATTATTAAAAAACAATTTCTTCTTTATTTTTTAATATTATAACATTTTGGCGACCCAACGCGGCGCAATTATCTAATTCAAATAGTTTAAATATAAACAATTTCTTCTTTATTTTTTAATATTATAACAATATATATATATATTTGGAGATTTGATGAAATTTTTCAAAAATTCCGTCATGAGTACAACCTCAATTGTTACTTTCCTTCGGAGGAAAGTGCTATAAGTATAACATATATACACACATACATACATATGCACATACATACATTTACACACACATATATACATATCCATATAAACAAATAAACAATAAAAAAAAAAAAAAAATAAAACAAAAAAAAATAATAATAATAAATTAATAAACACAGACGATCCTCAACGTCCCACACCGACGAGGAGTGTCCTCCATCGACTGAAGATGATGCAGGAGCCCTTTAATACCCGCAAGGTAATGCTTCTCAGAACCGTCATAGGGACATCAAGCTCAAATCTAAATCGGTGTTCCCATTAACAATTTGAGCGTCCACAATAGTCACTTTACCCCTTTTTGCCACAATTATATCGGGCTTCCATCGACGACCATCAGCTCTCAGGACTGTCTCGAGGTGAACCTCGTACCACCTCCCGGCTAAGGCTTCACCCAGTACAGCCACCACAGTATCATGTCTTAGACAGCGACCTCCCCGTGAAACGTAACATTGCTGAACAGCATGAGTGCCGGTCTCATCTTCCAGGCAACCTGCCCTGCAGGTAAGTATCCGGCCCACACGCCGACCTCTTGTCATTCTCACGGTGCACATAGGAGTATTTGCCCTCTAAAACCGGTCAAAAGTGCAAATCGCCAAGCTCCGTTATAATCTTTTCAAACATGCTAATCTTTAAGTTTGATAAATTGTCTATCTATTGGTAGTCAAAATTTTTCCTTCCGCTTTAGCCTGTTGTTGTACAAACAGTCCAAACCCAGACATAGTTGGAATCGCATAAATCTATTTTTCAGCTTTCGTCAGTTTAATTTGTTTCCCTCGCTATTGTGCTTAAGTTTTGATGAAATCTCCTATTGAATATGGAAGTGGGATGTATCTACTTTATCTTGCCACTTTATTTTATTGTTTTGTTGTTTAAATTGAACGTTTTGAGAAAGTACTTATTTGGGTATTTTTTTTTATCCCAAAATAATGAGATATCGAGATTTTTAGTTACTTGTCGGGTCTTGTCGAGCCATGTTTCTTTTACATACATGAAATTTAGGCTAATGACAATTGTCCAATGCGATAAAATCATCCGCCTTGATCTACCATTTTGTTTTATATTCATTTAAACTTGAATGTTAAGTTAGTTAGTTATTGCGGCATTACGATTTTTCGTTTTTTCCGATGATGACCACAGCGAATACCGAATTTCGTCAAGTATAAATTACAGCCGATATCGATAAATAATTTTAATAGGTCCGGAGTACCCTTCTCCCCCCCCCCCCAGGAGGACCGATTTTGCTAGTTAACGAATTTGTTCAATCTCTTGATATGAGAATACTTCATACTAAGTTTCATGGAGAAAAAACAAAATCTTGTGTTAACTGACACACACACACATTGGTACGATTGAAAACCTCAGTTGGACCTGGAGTGTAAACAGGCAGCACGAGTGGAAAATCAACGTCAGGTCTGGCCTCTTGGGTCTAATGTTATCGGTCCCATACCCGGGACCCTTGCTAGTAACCAATACACCTACTTCTTAAAATATATTCTCCTAGCACTACTTGAATAAATTAAAGTACCTTTTTATTTTTAATTCCAGATCAGGAATACTTGAAAATAAAACGTATTTTTACAAAATCACCTTTGCACGTTTCTTCCTTCTTTTTATATAAGTTATTCAAAATGAATGCAACATATGGGTAAAAAAAGAAGGCATTTGCTTATTTCCGGGCACCATTTGATAAGTCTCGACGAGAACAATAACTTTTTTTCGTTGAAAGAGTTTGATATCTCCAACCGTTTAGTAATTATTCCTTTTGTGGCCCACTTATCTAGGCTACCCTGTGTATATATATATATATATATATATAAATTTTAATGGGGGGGGGGGGTCATTTCCGGTGTCTACTATGTAAGATCGATAAAGATTTGAAGATATTTTTAAAAATGCCGTCATGATCACAACCTCAATAGCTACCTAAAAGTCCCCCATTTGCGCCATAAGCAATCAATCTAATATTAGGAAGCTAATAGTAGGTCAATCTAATAGTAGGAGAAACGGAAAGCACCAAGGAGGAAGTCGAGGAAGATAACGATGACCGATGAAGATGAACTCTCAATAAAGCTTTATTGTGTAATAGTTTTCATTCAAAATTTGTATATATTGTATAAAAACGTCTAATTAAGGTCAAAAATTGTTATTCATGCGATCACATTGCACAAAAGAGCGTAATATAATTTTGACCAGTTTTTGAGTGAAAATACTCCTATGTGCGATGGTCGGAAGGGCATTTATGTGGGTACGAACGTACTGGATGAAGTCCCAACCAGAAGTGGTCCCAGCTCCATCATTGAGCCAATATGTTGAAGCCTTACAAGCAGAGGATTCCTTCAGCCCTGCTCCGTTGTTGGACGAATAGAGTCTGTGAGCCCACCATTTCTTTCTAGCCTCAGAGCACCAGGAGTCATCTTGTATCAAACCCTGCCTGGCCAGGGCCTCCCTCGCTTTCCGCAGCCTTAAATATATATATATATATATATATATATATATATATATATATATATATATATATTGTGGTGTCTTGGTTTGGGCAAGAAAAATAAAATTAATTATATTTAAAATTATTATAGAAAAAGTTTACTTGAAATGTTTTTAGTATATTTTCATGATATCTCCGGGTTCATTTAATATTACCAAACTCACCACATACGGATTTATGAATAAAACTATTTGAATAATTAAATTAATTTAATGAATTTCCTGAAAGAAAAGCATGGGAAATATTAAATTAAAACCACTTCTTACCATCTGTCCTTTTATGTATTGAGACCATATTAAATACCAGGAGAAAGGTTCATAATAAATAAAATAGAGTTGGAAACAAATGACTTATATTGCAATAAAAAATATAACTTATGATTTGGCATGGCTGTGATATAAAATAAAATATAAAAAAGAAAAGGTGCTTGACTCACATAATTGTATCAATGTTGGGGTATTAAAGAAAAATTAGCACATAATTAAAATATGAAACTTATATGGTAAAATATTGCCCATTATGAATTTTTTTGCTAGCTTTTGAATTTAATTGAAGATTGGCAGTTATCGAGGTATACTCAGCTTATGATACGGATGATGTTCTGGAAGTGAAGAGGCAGACTGGTAGCAGTTATGTCGGCATGTTGAGGAGAATGATGGTCGGCTGCTAGATCATGGAGTGGTGTCTGGCCATCAAGTGAAGATGAAGTGAGAGCTTGGTGTTGGCCGACCAGCTAGTTCTGTTGGCTCCATTCAATAAAATACTTTGAAACAAATGTTTGGCTAGGAAGGGAAGGTTTTCCTCGAGGGAACCCTCGAGCCGGTCTAGCTCTGGCGAGTTCCAAGATCTGTCACTCATTCCTCTCAGATACCGCTGGATTAAAGAGAGTGACGGATAAGAGAACGCCGGATAAGAAAGAGTCTACTGTGTATGTGTGTGTATATATATATATATATATATATATATATATATATATATATATATATATATATTGTGGTGTGTGGAAAAAGAAAATTGAATATATTTAAAAGTTAATATAGAAAAAGTTGATTTAGAAATGTTTTTAGTATAATTTCCTTATATCTCAGGGTTCATTTAAATGTACCAAACTCACCACATACGGGATTATGAAGAAAACCATTTGAATAATTAATTAATTTAATAAATTTCCTGAAATAAAAAGCATGAGAAATATATTATTAGAATCACTTCTTACCATCTGTCCTTTTATGTTTTGAGACCATATTATATACCAGGAGAAAGGTTCATTATAAATAAAATAGAGTTTGAAAAAAATTGACTTATATTGGATAAAAATATATAATTTAAGATTTAGCATGGCTGTGATATAAACTTAAATATCTACGTCTTCTTTTATTTCACGGAGCTTTTCCCCTAACTCCATCCTATATGACTTATATTGCAATAAAAAATTGCATGGAGTAGCAGCATACGCGACAGAAGACGAGAGGAAGTGATATTGACCAGGCTACGAATAGGACACTCAAGACTGACGCATGGCTATCTTATGGCAAAGGAACCACCAACGATATGTCAGTACTGCGGCGTACATCTAACCGTAAAACATATCCTCACCGAATGCAGGGGCTACAAAAAAGAAAGAGAACAGTTAGATTTGCCCACTGACCTAAGGGAACTTCTGGGAAATAACTCGAATCACTTAACTAAATTATTTGTTTTCCTATAAAAAACTAAGTTAATCCGACATATTTAATTTATAAATATTTGTGTGTATGTATGTGTGTATATATATATATATATATATATATTTATATATATATATATATATGTTTCAATCTCCTCCTATCTATCTTCAATCTACATCGATCTTCTCAATCCATCTTCAAGTAGCACTTTTGGTCAATATCACTTTCTTTCCTCAATAAACTTATCATATCAACATATATCAATAGTCATATTGAAATTATATGCCAATTGACATATATAAGATCAAACGAGTCTTCTAACTGAGACATCCATGACCCATGTGGTTGACATATGTCTAAAAACACAAATTAAAAAAAAAAAAAAAAACTTAAATATAAGAAAGAAATTTTGCTTGACTCACATATTTGTATCAATGTTGGGTTATTAAGAAATGTTAGAACATATTTAAAATATTATTATATATACAAAAAGATAAAATTTGGCCATTATTAGATTTTAGATAGCTTTTAGAATTTATTTAAAGATTGGCAGTGAGTGAGTTATACTCAGCTTATTTTACGGATGATGTTCTGGAAGTGGAGAGGCAGGCTGCTTGTAGTTGTGTTGAGGAGATGGATGGTCGGCTGCTAGATCTTGGAGTTGTGTCTGGCCATCATGTCCAGGTGAAGTGCTTGGTGTCGGCTGGCCAGCTGGTTCTGCAGCGAGGCTTGGTCCTCAGCCTCTGGTGGTTGAATGGGGGGAGTGGTGGGGGAAGGCCCTTTTTATAGAGGCGTTACTCCCACCATGCCAAGGGTGTCTGACTTCAGCGATTGCTCCCTGGATGTTCAAAGTGCGTTTTTGAAAGCACGTTTATTCTTATCTTCTTGAGAACTTGTATACCTTATCGCTCCTAGCCGAGATATTTGGACACTTCTTTTATTTAACACTGCCTTTTTTTTAAAAAAAAAAAAATAAATACTGCCAAACTAAGCACTGCCAATGGCTATCTCTTTTATTACTCTTTTAATTATTTAATTGATTGACAAAGGAGAATATTTGCGATGGACTTATGAAATATAAGTTAGCCTTTATTTTGAATAGGAATGCTACTCTTTGCTATGCCAGAAACTGACCCTTTCTAGAGCACCCCCTTTTAGATCATTACAATATATATATATATATATATATATATATATATATATATATATATATACTAGTACTACCTCTACCACCACTGCCTGCGCTACCTTTAGTATTACTACTCTGTGAATAACCTGTGTTTTTATGTTTTCTTCGCTGAGATACCAAATAGCTCTTCGTAAGAAATATACTTAACACATAGGTTGAGTGCGTAGGGTGATGGTACTTGAGATATTATCAAATAGCATCACTTTCAGTTTCGTATATTTGTAACAGTCATCTAATCCTCTTCTATTTTTTCAATGAAATTCACTATAAGAAGGAGTATATCTACTTCATATATTGGGTGATTCCTTGTAAAATAATTTAATCTTGCTAAACATGTTTTGCCCTACTGATGTTCTTTTTCAACTTTACTGAAATGTTTTTGCTCCGTATAAAAACTTACTTTGTTACTTTATTTTTGTCAACAGATTATCATTTGAAGATTCGAATAAAAGTTCAGCTCGGAGAAGGAGAACCGTTGCCTGGGATGCGAGTCCTTCGAAGCTATCTCACATCAGTGAACCAGATTCTCTTCATCCAGAGCCACAAGTGTAACATATTCATTTACCTTTATAATCATTTATTACTATCTAGAAGATTTTAATATGTTAAGAATAATTTATAATATAATTTACTTAATCAAAAACTCAGTCCTTTAACAGACCATGAATGATACTATAGAGGAATAAATTAATTAAAGGCTGGGTTGGCCTAGAGATGGTCAGGGAGGCCGATTCCAACCCATGAACAAAGACACTAGAAGATAAAAATCTTTAGTGCTTCCTCATGATTTGAACTCAGGTCCTCCAGCATATTTGTCCAGTGCTATACCACTGAGCTAACCTCGCCCACAATTTACATAATAACAATGCTAATGCACAGCACATTTTGTATATCAATTCTCACATATAAATTTCCACAACCTTTATGAGGATGTTCGATGAAGAAACTTTAGAAAACTACAGCATTTAATTAATATAAGCCTAATGAGGCATTAAAACACTAATAAAAGCAACCCTATGATAGGTAAAGCTGGGGAGAAAAATATTTAAAAGGGGGAAAACATAAAGAAACAATATATATCAACCCTCATGAGAATTTGTTTTTTTAAGTTTTGAATTTTTTAAAAAATGAATGTCAAGTCAAATATATCTGTGTTGGTATAATAATAATAATATGTTTCAAAGGTTAGGAATGGCTGGTTATTAGTGACATATACTGTTTATGCCATCAGTTTCTATTTTATTATTGCATTTTAGAATTGATAGGAGGGTTAGCTGTTTAATTCTACAGCGAGCCGCAAGAGCTTAAAGGTTCGTTGACCAAGTCCTGTCCAACCCCACTGATACCGAGGGACAGGATTAAATTGCACTCCCTTCTCACTCCAGCTCTTCTCATTTCTCACATGCCGCAAGCTTATTACCATTCCAAGAAGAATAAATTGTATGCAGAAAATAAATAAATTAAAAAAAAAATTCCTTGGAATGATAAGAAAGCTGTAGCCAATTATGGTCAGCCATCAGTTTACATAATTGTTTTTCTCTATTTCTTTCTTTTAAAAGTTTTCTCATTTTGGGATTTGGACCGATCATTGGCAGGCTTAATTCATTTTTTTTTTTTTTTAATAGTTTGAAATTCTTTTTTTTTGTAATGTCAAGTCAAATATATCTGAGTTGATATAATGTCTACAGAACATGATCTCTATGCACACATTAACTGGTGAAACATAAATTAAGCCCTTCAGAGAGCCCCAAACTATGCAAAGGGATCGCTCGAATGTGAGGATAACAGTTATCCCTATCCTCAAAGAATAGGGTTACAGTTACTGCTACCCTATTCTCAGAAAGAAATAAGGACCGATGACATCCAATTTTGACATCACATACCATACAGTTTACCTTAGAACTGAGCCAAGGATTTTCTCTTGCCCCAATGCATTGCCATTAAGATGGAAATGGGCTTCATCACTAAGTAGAAGTAACATGACTTCGCCACAGGATCAATGAAAACGGACACCATATGTCAGATTTAATTTTTTGAACTTAAGATTCTCAAATGGTATGCTCTCACAAATGTTTTCATATAAATAATATTTTTTTGTGAGGCAAAATTAGCGATGCTACAATTTTTTCAAAAACACCCAGTTTTCATGTCTCACCCTGTACAAGTTCTGCAGTGAAATTTTATATTGTAAAGCTTTTATATAATCGGGCTTGAGTCACTTTACTTTGTTTCTTGTTTTTCAAACCCTTCTCCAAAGATGACAAATTAAAAAACAAAAATACAAAAAAAAAACAACAACAAACAAACACTTCTTTGTTGTTGCAGAGAAGATGGAGGGGGAGGAGATGGAAGTCCAGGAGATGACGATGGATTTGAGAGCCTGAACTCGCAATGCCAAGGAGAAGAGAGCTTACTTGAACCTGATGGACCGGAGGCAGTCTTCAGGAACAACTGGCTCGAGATATCTGCAAGAGCTTCGAGTAAGTTAACTCTTACATATTTTAACAACTGATCTGATGGTTTACTGTTTTTCCGTTTTTTACTTCAACAGTTAGCTAAAATGCTATCTTTTGTTTAATGTGAACTGTTTAATCAAAATCCTTGATTCTTGTCTGATACAGTATAAAAATAAAACCAGGGATTTTTTAATACAGATACTTAGAGTGAAGATTTGAGTCATTCTAATAAGTATGAAATTGTTAGGCATCAATTATTTTATTCAGTTTTAAAATGTTGTCGCTAATGTATTTTGTTCACAGTAGGAAGAAATAACATAAGTTCTGGAGAAACTGATCATAAGGATTCCGATTCAGATCAATGTTCCAAGCAGGCAAATCAGGTAAATAATCGATTTCATTCACATAAAATTTTATTTATGTTTATTTCAAAGATATATATATATATATATATATATATATATATATATATATATATATATATATATTGTAATGATTAATTATTTTAAAAAAATGATTGCGCCACGTTGGGTCGCCAATAACTGTTAAGATTAATTAGTTTAATAAAAAGAATGAAACAACTGTAATTACTTTTATTATATGAATTTAAATTAATCTCAGGGATAAAAGTTCCGAGTGAATAAAGAATATAATATTGATTCTTAGACAATTCCGAAATACAAAACAATATTAAACTACACACAAACAATAATAAAATAATCGACAACTACAAAAAAAAAACAATTTTTACCTCTAAATCAATCCGCTTCCAACAAGGCTTCAATACACTCCCCAGAGACTCCCACATATCACATTTCTACCAGGAGCTAAATTGGCTATTCCCTCTTTATCGTCGTCAGTACTTCCTCGGCTCAGTCCTTTACCAAGTAGTTCAATCCCGAAGACCTTCTTATATTTTTCAACTTCTTAAATTTAAATCCTCGGTTCACTCCCGTAACACCCGATCTCGTCCTTCCGATCTTTATATTCCTTCCCACCGAACAGCAATATTCGAAAAATCATTCGTCACCCGTGCCACCTCGCTATGGAATTCCTTACCTCTGTCTGTCCGCCATTCTACCAACCTTGAAACCTTTAAATCCCGACTCTTCCACCACCTTCTATCCCTCCAAGTTTTACCCAACCCCTAGTCTATATTGAAGCTGTACACTATATACTGATACTGATAGCATTTATAAGTTTTTAAGTTTATACGTAAAATTCAAAATTATTTTGTAATTTCAAAATTATTCCTATGGGACTTCTGTCCCGGAATAAGAATAAAACTTTTCATTCATTCATTCATTCATTCATTCTTATCTATGTCGTTGCTGAGAATCAACTCACGATCCTCAATTCAGGGCTGCTGGGGATCAACTGACTTTTGTAATTTACTGAGGACAGACCCCAGCTCCTCATTCCATGAATGCTGGGAATCGACTGACGCCATTCGAGAGAGAAACTTTGGCTTCCCTTTTTCCAACTTCCGCAGTTTGCCGGATTATATATAAAGATAATAATTATGTTTTTTGCAATACCAAATAATTAATTTATTGTTGTTTGAATGTAAATTTAATATGTGCATATTGTACATCAGTATTGTCCAAAAATATTATTAATTTAAAATGTATATAATACGATGTTATTTGTATATATGGTTTGTGATTTGCGCGGGCTTTTCAAAATATCGATGGTTATTTGAATTTAAAAATATTTTCTTGAATGTAATATATCATTACATTTGCACTCCTGTCTAAAAAAAAAAAAATTTAAAAAAAAAATGTTTTTAGTCCGGTATAAAAAATAAATTTAAAATTGATTTTTTTTTTAATTTGGAGTTTCGGGATACAGAAATATTAATTAGATTGGTAAGCCTGTTTTTTATTCAAATTTTCAATAACTTATTTCGTTACATAATTTTTATTCATTATCATTTCTCAATTTAAATTATCATTTTTCATTGTTCATTTTTAAACATTATCATTATCAAAACTATCTTATCCTAAACTAATATGATTATTAAATTTATGATAAATTTTTAAATATTATTATTATCAATTAAATCTTATATTAATATAAATCTTATTTTCTTAAAAAAAATGCTAAACTAATAAATTTTATAAAAACACACTAAACTAATAGATATTAATTTGAAATTTTTTCATGAATTTATTCCTGGTCGTTAATATTTTCTTTGCAGCAGTCCAATTTCTTTCTATAAAAGTGTTTTATTCTTTTCCTTGGAGGCCGATTTAGCTTTGAAATTTTTTCTATTCCAAGTTGTCTTTTATATTTATAAAGAATTTTTATTTTATTTCCAAATTTGACATTCAAAATCTTTAAATTATTATCATTATTAATAGCTCTATTCAGTTTCTTCATTGGTATATTTCCACTTCTTTTATTATAACTCTTTTCATTTATTTTGAATTTATAGTTATCAGATAATTTTTCAATTTTATTTTGTTTCATTGTTTTGTTTATAAATTTTGTTCTTATTGTATTTTTGAAATTATCATTTATTAGCTTATTATTTATTTTATTTGTACCCTCATTATCATTATTCAATTCAGTTAATATTTTTTCTTGAATTGTATTATCTTCATTTATTAAACAATTATAGTCATTTTTATTTTCAATCAATATTTTATCTTCTAATATTTGGTCATTACTACCATCATTAATATTTAAACTGTATTTTGTAGTTTCATTTGAATTGTCATTATTTATTAATGTATCGTCATATATCGGCTTCCCTTTTTCCAACTTCCGCAGTTTGCCGGATTATATATAAAGATAATAATTATGTTTTTTGCAATACCAAATAATTAATTTATTGTTGTTTGAATGTAAATTTAATATGTGCATATTGTACATCAGTATTGTCCAAAAATATTATTAATTTAAAATGTATATAATACGATGTTATTTGTATATATGGTTTGTGATTTGCGCGGGCTTTTCAAAATATCGATGGTTATTTGAATTTAAAAATATTTTCTTGAATGTAATATATCATTACAATATATATATATATATATATATATATATATATATATATATATATATATACACAGGGTGTCCCCAAAATAAACAGCAAAACTTTGGGAATCGATACAGGATGAAAAAAGAAAGGAAAAAAGTCCTTAGGCATTTTTCTAATTTTTGCTTTGTTTCCGAGAAAACACAAAACTAAAGAACAATCGTGTCTGGGTATTCTTTCATAATGCCTGTATAAGAATCATTAAAAACATATGATTTATCTTCCATCACCTCTACCACCCACCTCCGCCCAAAACAAAGCAACAAAAAATCTTCTTGGTTGAAAAAATGAAATTACGTCATATAAAGCTGCATGTTAAACATAATTTAACATAGCTACTTTTTTCCGGAGGAACTTGATAACACGAAAGAAAAAAACTTTTAATTCTTAATAAAATTAAAGTTTCAATTCTTAAAATAGTTTTTTTTTTTTTTTTTTTTTTTTTTTTTTTTTATAGACATATCAACTACATGGGTCATGGATGTCACAGGTAGAAGACTCCTGTGATCTTATATATTTCCAATTGGCATATTATTTCAATATAAACATATGAGATGTTTATTGAGGAAAGGAAGCGATATTGACCTGAAGTACTACTTGAAGATAGATTGAGAAGATCGATATAGATTGAAGATAGATAGGAGGAGATTGAAACACATATATATATATATATATATATATATATATATATATATACACATATACACATATACATACACATACAAAGACACAAATATTTATAAATTAAATATGTCGGATTAACTCAGTTCTTTCTAGGAAAGTAAATAATTTAGCAAGGTAGGGATTGTCGGGGTTCGGTGTAAATAATTTAGTGAATTGATTTGAGTTATTTCCCAGAAGTTCTCTTAGGTCAGTGGGCAAATCTAATTGTTCTCTACCTTCTATGTAGCCCCTGCATTCGGTGAGGATATGTTTTACGGTTAGGTGTACGCCTCAGTACTGACATATCGTTGGTGGTTCCTTTGCCATAAGGTAGCCATGCGTCAGTCTTGAGTGTCCTATTCGTAGCCTGGTCAGTATCACTTCCTCTCGTCTTCTGTCGCGTATCCTGCTACTCCATGCATCTACATTTTCTTTTATTTCACGGAGCTTTTCCCCTAACTCCATCCTATTCCATTCTTGGAACCATTTATCTTTTACTGGTAGTTTCACAGCTGCTAATACATCGGTAACAGGAACTTGAAAGCAAAATTGTCCTTCTTTTGTTGCTGCTTTGTCAACTTTTAAGTTTTCAATTATTCCACAATGCCCAGGAATCCATATAAACAGAGTTTTTATGTTATTTATTCTGAACTCATTTATTCTGTTTTGTATATCTATGACCAGGGCGTTGTCTGGGTAGAGATTGGAGATTGCTAGGATTGATGGTAAAGAATCTGTACAAATTACGATTTGTTGAGTGGTTGGGATAATAATATTTAGAGCCTTTTTTATAGCTAGTAATTCAGCTGTAAAGCTTGAACAAATAGGTGGGAGTGAAAATTTGTATATTCTTTGGTCTGACAGTATAGCTGATCCATCAGTGAAGACAAAGTTACTAGGCACTGTTTGATTTTTAATTTTATAGAATTCATTTTCATAGATTAAAGGTGGGGTTTCTTTTTTTAAATATTTTGTAAGGCTGATATTAACGTGTGGAGGATGCAATAGCCATGGCGGATGATTTGATAAGGTTATGGGCTGCAGTTTATTATTATTTAAATGATTCCTGTTTAATAAAATGTTGGCTCTGGCAGGGAACAGTACTTTTGAAGTATTGTTATCATAATGATCAGAATAATGCTGAATCCAGTTTATGCTGGAGAAGTAATCATTCAAAGGGTGTGTTAGCCGTCCTTTGGTTCTCAAATAATAGGAAATGGCTTCTATGGTTTAGCGGTGGTTCGCCGGCCTCTACAAGAACGCTTGGAGCTGGACTCGATTGGAAGGCTCCCGTCGCTAGTCGCAACCCAGAGTGATGGATCGGATCGAGGATCTGAAGGGTCCTTGGACTAGCTG
The DNA here is from genome assembly GCA_946811695.1 of Gonocerus acuteangulatus. Classification (NCBI taxonomy): domain Eukaryota; kingdom Metazoa; phylum Arthropoda; class Insecta; order Hemiptera; family Coreidae; genus Gonocerus; species Gonocerus acuteangulatus. The sequence continues at coordinate 167,996,551 of OX328123.1, forward strand.
ATCCATACACTGTGCAACCATAATCTAGCTTGGATCTTATCAAGCTCCTGTTGTACAGCCTGAGCATGCTTGTTCTGTCAGCTCCCCAAGAAGTATTACACAAAACTTTTAATATGTACAGAGATCTTTTGCACTCAGTCTTTAAGGATCTTATGTGGGGAACCCATGATAAAATCCGGTCAAATGTTAGACCCAAGTATTTTATTGTATCTGATTCCATTATGTCTCGGTTATCTATTATGAATGGGGGAGTAAAATTTGGTCTTCTAGGACTGAAAACAATACTTTTAGATTTATCAATTGAAATTTTGAAGCCGTGTGACGTTAGCCAGTTATTTATGCGGTATAGACTTTCTTGGAGGAAAGTATGTAGTGTGTCTATATTCTTTCCTTCACAGAAAACTAAAATGTCGTCTGCATAAAGCATTATTTTTACGGGGTAATTAATTTGCTTTGTGATGTTATTTAATGCTAGACAGAATAGTTTTGCGCTTGATACTCCTCCTTGAATTACACCATTTTCTTGTTCAAATGTATCTGATTATGTGGATCCAACGCGAACCTGGAATTTTCTTGAATCAAAAAGGTTTTTGAAAAAATGTAAAGGGTGCCCATCAATTCCATTTTCTTTTAGAGATTCTAAAATATGACGTCTCCAGGCTCGATCAAAAGCGCACTCAATATCGAGTAGAATAGCTATTACTTTGTGCTTGTATAATTGTAGATTGTAATAAAACTAAATTGTCATTTGTGTTCCTTCCCTTCCTAAAACCGCTCTGCGAATCTGCAAGACATTTATTTTTTTCTAAGTACCAGTCTACTCTATTACAGACCAGTTTTTCAATAAGTTTGCAAAGAGAATTTGTGAGTGAAATTGGCCTGTAACTTGTTACATCTTTGTCAGATTTGTTTTTCTTGTGGACTGGTACAACTATAGATTTCCTCCAGACTTCCGGAAATTCACCTCGAGTGTATATCCTGTTAAAAATAGCAAAGAGAACTTTCTTGTTGCTTAGATCTAGGTGTTTGATCATGCTAATGCATATCTCATCAGGACCCGGTGAGGTATCTTTCCGAGAAGAAAGAGCTGTGTTAAGTTCAACCAAAGAGAAGGGAGCATTTATTGGATGGAGTTGGTTAATTAATAGTTCTATAGGGTTTTTTTCTTTGCCGGATTTTAATGTAAGAAAGTTATTTGAGTAATTTTCTGTACTTGATATATAACTGAAATGTGTTCCTTAGGCCCAGCGCACACGGTGCGACTATTCTGCAACTCGAGTTGCAAACTAGTCGTCTGAAACCAGTTTGCAACTGAAATAAAACTTCTTTCTGCTCACGGTGCGACTTTTCTGTAATTAGAGTTGCAAACCAGTTGCGTATGAAATTAGTTAGCAACTGAAACAAAACACGCGAGTATATTGGCTTGTTGTTAATCAATTGCCCAACAGTTTCGCAAGTGGTGTGTTTATTTAGTGAGCTAAGTTGTTTTTTGTAAGAACTTGCGACGTCAGACTCACTAGGGGAGTAAACAGCGAAGGGCTCGCCGATCTGGACCATTTTTATTCTGGTGATTCTACACCAAAAAATAGATGAAACGTGTCAGAGCGTTCCGTCCAATGAGCCTTGGAGCCGAGAAATAAAATAAAATAGGTTGAAAGTGCTTTATTTTTTATATCGAGTTTAGAAAATGATATCGGCATGATTCTTTCACCAATTCATTTGTTTTATAGAGTAGATTAAAAGAAAAATATAATCATTAAACAATAATTTATATTTCGTCAAATATATTCAAAAATATGCTTACGTTTTCAAGTAAACTAGTATTATACATTTTTTTCTCCAAAAATAATAGCAGATTTAAAATCAGCACCCCAAAAAACCCTAATGTGGTGAATATCTTTGAAAACAAAAAATAATTATTTTTCCCAGTCTAGGGGGACTACAATTTTATAAGGGAAAAAGTAACGCGACGTTTTGAAATTCAATATCTCCTCTTGAGATAATCTGATTTTTAAGTCATAGAAATCTTTCAAAAGAAGAAAGACTCCTTGTCCTAACCATATAAATGACTATTGTATTATATCAAAAGGTACTTGCAAAAAATGGTTCTCAAAATAAAAATAAACATACACTTTTTCGCCTATAACGTCGATCCGAGAGCACGTAGAAACACCCTGGCTGGAAGGAAATTTTTCACATTAGTGCCTTTATCAACTCTTCAAGTTTGGTTTGAATCGGGTAAATACTTTTTGAAATATGGCCGGATTGTTGAATCTTTAACAAAATTATAAGGGTCCCCCCCCCTTAGCGAAATTTAAAATACATTTTTTTTTATTTTTTATTTTTTTATTTTTGTCATATACACATTGTTATTGGCTATATGGCTTAAATACACTTTTCTTAAAACTGCCTTTATTTACATAACACAACATAATATAGCTGAAAAACATATGTAATAAATAACCTTTCTTGTAACTAAGCAACCGCAATATCGATAGAATGCACGGCTGTCTGACGAAAGTCTCGTATAACTCAAATGCAACGCAACTGCAATCACGAGCCCACAGTTGCATGTGACTGGTTTCAGAATGGTTTGAGATCGTCTAAAACAAGTTGCGTCGTGTGCGCCTGCCCATTGAAATGCATTGCCGAGGTCTCAAAACAGTTGTGCGTGCAACTGGAGTTGTAAACGAGTTGCATCGTGTGCGATGGGCCTTAACATATGATTAGTCTCAGACTAGTTTGCAATCGTCAAAAACCAGTTGTGTCGTGTGCGCCTGTCCATTGAAATACATTGCCGAAGTCACAAAACAGTTGCCTGTGCAACTAGTTTGCAACTGGAGTTGCAAAACAGTCTCACCGTGTGCGCTGGGCCTAAAAGATTTTCTATTTCTTTCAGTTCAACTATGGTAAGATTATTATGTTTTAGAGATGGAATGGGTTTCTGATTTTTCATCCCTATCACTTTTCGAACTTGGTTCCATATTTCTGTAGGAGATGTGGTATAATTAATTTTGGATAGAAACGTTTGCCAAGATAATTTCTTTGCATTCTTTATAGTAAATCGAGCGTGTTTTCTTGCCTTGATATAACCTTCTGTTGATTCGGCGGAAGGATGTTAAAAGTCTTTATTCAATTACAATGAAAAACTATATGTAACATATGTGTTTAATTATGAAAATGTGATTGCAGGTAATTTATCTTTGACACCCGCTCTCAATTAGATGTAGTTACTATTTATTAAATAACTTTTACTACTATAATTAACATTGGTTACAATGCAAGTTAAATCACATACATAGACAGCAAACTGAAAATTGAACTCCCAAAACAAAAAATACATCTAATTGAATATTCACACACATTTACATGAATTGAAACAGTTGAGAAAAATCAGATGTAACTACATCTAATTGAATGTTGCCACACTTTTCCATTCTTCTCAATCCTAATAATTTCTATAGCCTTATCTTTAATATAGTACTCACAAGACCTTCCCCATGCTGGATGTTCAGTACTCCCACAGTTTATGGATTTTTGTTGGCTTAAGCAAACCTGTCCTTCATGTGCGGCTTTTCCACACTTACTTACATAATTTACTTTGACAATTTGCACTGTTTGCATAATACCGATATTTAAAACAGTTGTAACGCTGAACTGGCATTGGCTCATATGGTCGGACCTTGACTTATAAAAATTCTAACGCTATATATTCAGGTAGGTGATATTTTTCGAAAGTTAATATTAATGTATTAGTTGGTACTTTTTGGCCCCTTACATTTTTAACTGCTCTTTTAACTTTTATAACACCTTGATCTTTCAATTCGTTCTGAATTTCCTCCTCAGAACAGTTAGATAGTTCAAAGCAAGATATGGTGCCGCGGGAGTAGTTTAAGAACTTATGTGCACTTAAAATTACGGGTACACTATCGTAATTTTTAATATTATTCAGGTTACAAAGATCTTTGTACTGTGTTATTTCCAACAAAACTGATCCACTTCTTAAAAATTTAACCTTGATATTAGGTCAATAACTTTTTATGAATTTACATATAGCAAAAGGGCTGTAATTGTTGAATGTTTTTGTATTATTAACAGTGCTCAAAGCCATCAAGACAAATTTATTAGTAAATTTTTGCTCTTTATTAAACATAGATAGAATGTCAGTGGGTTTCCTTTCTCGTAAAGAATCAGACTCCATTTCAAAATATGAAATAAGCTATCAAAAAAAACTACTAAGGATAGCAGTGATTCCGATTAAGTAAGCAGTGTAGCTCTGATAAACAGTCAGTATAGGTTAATAATTCCAAACGACTAATAATTCCTGACGATCAATTCAAAAACTGTTCAGAGGTTTGTCCCCTTGCAGCAATACAAGGTATCACATCGCACTTAGACAGACTGGATGGTATTTCTGCATTCCTCTGCTGTAATCTCTTCTCAGGCTCATCTAATTAGATAGATGAGGTACTTACTCCCTTGTGCCAAAGGGCTGTCTGTAGACCAAATCTTTAATGTGTCCTCATGCTAAGAAATCCAAGGGAGTGAAGTCTGAAGATCGAGCCATGGATGGTTTCATGTCTTTGATTTAAATCATTCAGTTTAATTATTTTAAGAGGTATGCTCTGGCACATCAAGGCCCTGCTTCAATAATCTTTATCATAATGATAATACCTTATTAATTTTAGGTTTAATAATATAATTATAGTAATAACTACAAATCATTAAAAAAAATATAACAGACAGCACATTCTTTTTTTGCTCTGAATGAGTTAACTTGTGCTCGACTAGCTGGGCCCCTGATGCTCAACACGAGTTAACTTGTGCTTGAGTAGCTGGGCCCTTGAGGCTTCACACGAGAGAATTCGTGTTCCACTCTTGGTAGCCCTGACACTCTACACGAGTTAACTTGTGCTCGAGTAGCTGGGCTCTTGAGGCTTCACATGAGAGAATTCGTGTTCCACTCTTGGTAGCCCTGACGCTCCACACGAGTTAACTTGTGCTCGAGTAGCTGGGCTCTTGAGGCTTCACATGAGAGAATTCGTGTTCCACTCTTGGTAGCCCTGACGCTCCACACGAGTTAACTTGTGCTCGAGTAGCTGGGCTCTTGAGGTTTCACATGAGAGAATTCGTGTTCCACTCTTTGTAGCCCTGACGCTCCGCACGAGTTAACTTGTGCTCGACTAGCTGGGCCCCTGACGCTTCACACGAGATAACTCGTGTTCCACTCTTTGTAGCCCTGAAACTCCTCACGAGTTAACTTGTGCTCGACTAGCTGGGCCCCTGACACTTCACACGAGATAACTCGTGTTCCACTCTTGGTAGCCCTGACACTCCTCATGAGTTAACTTGTGCTTAACTAGTTTGGGATTAATTTTCTGAAAAGGCTTTATATCTCAATTATCTTTTTAATTGCTAATCTTGTTGATTTTTTTTTCTTTTTTTTTACGGCGCATCTACATCTAGGTCATTAGCGCCGACATCCAGGGTGCAGTGAGGAATTTTACCAGCGAGCCGTGGGATGATAAAATTCCTGCCGGAGGTTGGGAATCGAACCCACCATCTCCCGCTTATGAATCCAAGGCGCTAGCCAATAGACCACGGGAGACCCCTGTTGATTTTATTATTTACAAATAGACCCGGTTCTTCAAATATACAATTTTCGTTTATTGATTGAAATTATGTATTGTGCAATCCTATTATTATTATTTATTGATTTTTATGCAACGCTTCGGTGGCGATTTGCATTTTCTTCAGTAAGTTTTGGTAGAGGGAGATATAAAATAGTCAGTTAGCTCATCTTATCTTTAAATGAGAGTACATTTTTTTTCTTATTTTGCTATGCTTTGTTACAAAATTTGGCTTGGTATTCGTTTTGGTGTTATATTTTATTGTAGATGTTTATGTTCTTTAAATGTTTCAGTATTGTGTCAATGTGACGGCTGTCATCTCCAAGGAGTTCTGTCATGTCATAAGGTCATATGTGATCTTCTATATGACGAAGGCCAATCTTTAATTGTAGACTTCACTGTCCTTAATTTGTTTTCTGTAGTCTAGTTGCCGGTTATTTAAGATAGTTTCGTCAGTGTACCTTGATGCGTCTTTGTAGTGCAACTCAAGTGGTTGGTAAGTTTCTTTTTCCGTTACAAGTTTAGCATGTCGGTCCGCATTTGTTCTTAGTCCTAAGTTTTCGTGTCCTGATAGCCACCTTAGTGTTACATGTTTACCGTAAGTTCGTAAGTTATGAATTTGTTCTTTTATTTCCGTGCATGTAGGATGTGTGGAGTATATGTTTTGTAAACATTGCAGTGAGCTCAAAGAGTCACTGCAGATGATTATGTGTGTTCGGTGTGATGATGGGACGTTCTTTAATGCGAGGAGAATGCCATGTAGTTCCGCTCCAAGAATACTGAAGCAAGGAGGGAGTTTTTGGCTGTGTACTTCATCTTCCATGATTGCAGCCGTTTATTGTTATTGACCCATCAGTGTGGAGAAACATGCTGTTTTTGTGTTCAGAAGTCAGTTTTGTAAAGTATTGTTTGTATAGCCGATTTATATGGGGTTTGTCTTTTTGAATTTTGTCAGTGTTAAGTCCATGTTAAAATTTTGTATTGTCCATGATACTCGTGAAATTACCAAGCCAAAATATTCTTCGATTTCCTTGTTTATAACCCTCCATGCACGTATTTTGTATTATACCACTAACACATGAAGTAGGAGGACAAGCCTTTACTTTACAAAAATATCTCTTTAATAGAATATTTCTCCTTATATGTAAAGGAGGTTCTCCTGCCTCTGCAAGTAAAATCATAACTGGACTAGACCTGAAAGCACCTAGAGACAATCAAATACCGGTGTTGTGTATTATGCTCAGCATGTTCAGAGTAGTGGGTTTAGCAGACGAGTACGCAACGCATCCATAATCCAGGATAGATCTCGTGAAACTACGATAGACGGTTAGCATTACTTTCCTGCTTGCTCCCCATTTCGTATTACCAAGAACTCTCAGAATATGTAATGATTTTTTACATCTAATGACAAGGTCTTTCGGATGGGGGACCCATGTAAGGTGACTGTCAAAGTGTAAGCCAAGAAATTTAATCACATTTGTTTGTTGTAATGTGTTGTACATGTGTAATTGATAATTTATGTCGCGTCATTTTCTCGTAAAAATAATTGATTTTGTCTTGTCTTTAGAGAATTTAAGTCCACTTTTTGTTGTCCAGTGTTGACGTGAGTGAATTGTATGTTGTATTCTATTCTGTATTTGTTCAATTGACTTTACCAAATAGAATATAAAGAGGTCGTCGACATATAGGCAGTATTGTACATCGGGAGGGATAAAATCTCTGACAGAATCCATTGCTATGAGGAACAATGTTGTGCTTAATACACTCCCCTGTGGAACACCTATTTCTTGTTTAAATACATCTGAGGTGCAAGCTCCATTTTGAACTCTAAATGTTCTGTTGGAGAGAATCCTGTTTATAAATCTAAGCGCATTTCCTCAAACACCCCATTCGTAGAGTTTAGAAATAATTATACTCTGCCATACTGTGTCGTATGCCTTATGTATGTCAAACGAGATTGCTGTCGTTGATTTCTTGTTTAAGAATGAGTCTATAATATAAGATTCCAGACTGACTAGATGTAGATGATCTGTGGATGAGTGGAATTTTCTAATACCACACTGATATGGGAATAATAGATTTTCTTCCAGTACCCAAATCAATCTATTATTTAACATTTTTTCAAATACCTTGCACACACAGCTGGTTAGAGAAATTGGTCTGTAGCTTGCAATGTCAGATTTATCTTTATTTGGTTTGAGTATTGGAATAACGATGCTATTAGTCCAACATTCAGGGACATTTCCTGAAGCATATATTCATAACATGTAATAGTTGTTCGGTAGGTGGTTGAGCATTGAGAATGTTATATTGTCGGGTCCTGGTGAGCTGTCTTTAGTGTTTTTTAGTGCATGCTGAAGTTTGTTAAGGCAGAATGGTTCGTTTAGACCGTTTGTTTCATTCTGAGTGTTTTTGAAGGTAAATTCATTACACATCATGTAGTCTTCATGTGTGTCGTCGTTTTCTGGTGCAATTCTATTATTTTATATATAGAAAGCAATTCTATTATTTTCTATATATAAGAAAAGGAGGCTGAAGTCTCTATTTGCTGGATCGTACACAGATTTGTCTCTAACCCTATTTTTTTTTTTTTTTTTTTTTTTTTTACGGCGCTTTGACGTCTACACCATTAGCGCTGACATCCAGGGTGCAGCAAGGACTTTTCCCAACGAGCTGTGGGATGAGAAAATTCCTGCCGTCAGGGGGGATCGAACCCACCATCTCCCACTTATGAATCCAAGGTGCTAGCCACTAGACCACGGGAGACCCCTCTAACCCTCTTGATGCTTTTTATATCATTCACTAACAATTTGTATCTTCGTTTGTAGTGCGTTCGGTATAAATATCCTCCTTATATTATTATATACTATAAATGATATCAATGAAGTAATTATATCGTCATTTCTTATCTGAGTGATGTATTTTCCATGATAGAGAATTTCTTTTAGTTTAGTATGAAATTACCAATATAAAGGACATCTGGCATTATAAGTTAATAATACAAGAAGAGGATGCCGAGAGATACGAAAGAGTCGAACGGTAGCGAGGTCGGGATGAGGAGGGTTTGGTGAGCACAGGGGTGATGCTAGACAGATAAGCATCGAGTGTACTGGGTGCTGCGAGTCTCTTCTGGCATCCCGCTAGTTTAAAGTATGAGATGCCATTCTCTTTGATGAATAATAATACCAAATATACAAGAAGAGGATGCTGAGAGAGACAAAAGAGTCGAACGGTAGCGAGGTCGGGATGAGGAGAGGTTGGTGATGCTAGACAGATAAACATCGAGCGTACCGGGTGCTGCGTGTCTTTTGGCATCCCGCTAGTACAGATGTGGCTAGCGGTCTCGAATGTGTTAAAGTGTGAGATGTCATTCTGTTTGATGAATATAGAGAACATTCCATGAATATGTGCTAAATATCTCGATTTTCTTCTTGCAGCAAAGGGCACTTGTGGTTTGTGGATCAAGAACCTAAATATCCACTGAAGGTGAAATATTTTGTTTTCTAGGCTTGTGTAATTTCTTATAACAGGTCATACAAATATATAACAACCATTTTGTGGTCAAAATGTTTATCAATCATGTATCTATTAGTAATGATGATGTATTTTATCATTTGAAGAGGCTGTTATGCAGAAGACGAGGTTCACAGCAAGTTCTGCATGTTGGGATCCCTTCAACTTCAACACGTGGTGATAATTCTTCGTTTAACTCGAGCGAAGAAGAAGGTGAAGGACCTGGGAGTTTCTGTCCTGCTCTCACCGAGGGTACTACGAGTGCTGCCGAGTGGATAGGCATAACTACTAACTCGGAAGATTGCTCAGTTAGCTCTGATATGGACGAACATCCGTTTGCTTCAGAATTCCATAATGTAAGTTAAATACATTAAACATGTCTTTGTTTGGACTTCACTTCGTTTGTCTTGTTTTTATTATATTATAAATTAATTTGACAACATATATCACAACCGCCAATGTACGACTCATGAAATTTCTATTGTTTAGAATTTTAATCCCTGGAAATATCATAGTAAAATAAGAAACTCTTTCAGACAAATTAACAGATAAAAGAACCAAATATAGTGTATACAAGATAATTAAGTAACATGCAAAATATGTGGACGAGGACGACAATAAAACAGATTTAGTGTATCATGCATGTAAATATAGGAATAAATTTGATTTTGATAGAGTTAGGATTTACAAAGTAAATAATATGGTTAAGCGCAAAATCATAGAAAATATACATATTATACAAAATAGGAAGAAAGTAGTGAATAAAAAAAAAAAAAAAATAGAAATAAAAAATCTAAACAAAATATTTTTTTTTAAATTTAATTGACAATTATTTATGATGGGCATAATGATATCTAAGTTTTTATGATATTAATTTGACTATAGATTTTTTGGGTACTGATGTTTGGTGAATGGTGTTTAGCGATTAAAATCAGCTGGCTGTTCGCCCCATTGTTCTTAGTTTCAGAAATGATATGGCCAGGATAGTGGAAGGTTATCTTGCTCATTGTGGCTGTATATATTCTAAATTTTAGCTCCTGATGAGGAACTAAAGGTGTGAAACATGTCGAGCAGGAATTAAGGCTCATCCAAACTTGCACGGGAGTGGTTATGCAAAATGTGCAGGACCTATGTATTAACATGTCGGGCTATAGGAGTGTTCAAACAGGCAAGGGATCGTCTGCTGTCGGCAGCATTTTAGTCTCAGTTCCCTTCGTACAAGGTATCCTCAGCTTGCTGCATCTAGTACTCGTTTGTCGCAAAGTGAGAAGCTCATCACTTTCATGAAGCGGTATCTGCTTCTGTATGACTTAATTAAGTTACAAATGTTATCAAAACAATCAGGTGTCATTCTAAAGTAAATATAAAATCGTTTGATAACTCTACAGAGTTCGGATATTAAGGTAAGATATCCCTCGTAAGTTTATCGTTTTTTATTATTTTCATGAATCCGTTTTGTTTCCTAGAAATATATATTTTATAAGAAACGTAGTTTAGGCTTGTGAATAATTATTTTATTTGCTAATATTGATATAACACAGTCAGGTCGATCTTCCTAAGAGCTAAGAAAAACAGAAACTCTTCTTCATCTGAAGACATTTCTCCTATAAATATTTTATGAGTGCATTTAGAGTGAGTTTGTATGTTTAGTATGTCAGTATTTATTATGTGTATTTGTGAATAAGTGTGAGTGTGTTATCGTGAGTGTCATAATATAAATATGTATATAGCAATTTTAGGCGGCGCTAATAGCCAAACAGTTGGTGCGCTGTAAAAAAAAAAAGAAAAAAAAATAGCAATTTTAGGTTTAGATCTAGGTGTAAGGTTATATCCGGTGTATGTTAAAAGGTTCTAACACAATTTGTATATAGCATCATTAGTTTTAGTGTTTAATTTGCTTTCAGATTACATAATAATAAGATAATTTAATAAAAAATAAAATTAAAAAACATTTAAATTATTATTATTAAAATGTTTCATCACTTGTTAAAAATTAGACAATTTTCAATGATCCTGATGACCATAGTAAGCGAAGAACCCACAAAATAAAATAAATAAAAAATTACTTCTATAAAACACAATTTTATCGCAAAAATTAAAATTGTGTTCCCGTTGTGGTGTATTGTATCCCATACTACTCTGTCCCAGACCTTAAACGGCATTCCCGCTCCCGCTGCCCTGTGCCGGTTTGAGAGAGCCATTAATAAGTTATTTTTATTAATTCACGTATTTTTATTTGTTGACATTCCACCTGATAAATGAATAAGCGGATTGAATAGAGCCACTTTCCAATAATTTAACCCTTAACTGGTAACATCCAAATTTTGTACGTTATAAGTAACATGCGTCTGTGAGACGTGTGCATGTTAAAAAATGTTTTTGGGGGCAAATATTTTGAAAAAAATGTTTATAATGAAGGTATAGTTTATTACAATAATTAAAAAAATAATTTTCATTGTTACATATTAAAATCAGGTCTAAATACAAGCAAACATTCATCCCTCTAGGAGCTCAAGTACTGCATACTTTTGTTGAACACTCAAGCCATAATGGATTCAACATTTTATGTATTTGTGTTTTTTTTTTTTTTTTTGTGTATGGACTTTAGTGGCATGTTTTCTATTTGGGAAAATGATCGCAAATTTTCTATAACCTGCCAATTTTTTCTTCACGTTCCCCAAGACCAAGAATATCTCGTCCCATTTTGTCAACGTCATCTTGGATGTTCAATAATTGTCAAACGACATCGACTTTTTTTATCAGAATTTTAGGTGGAATTACCCTTTTTTTTTTCTTATAGTGCCAATGATTCAAATTATGTTGATCTATTCTTTTAATATTTCAAGTGAAGAAAACTCATTGACAACAGTAACGTTGGGAATGAAAAGTGCAATTAGTTTAGGAATAAAATATAAATAGAGAAGAAAAATAATTAAATTTTGTTTTGAATGGCTATTGTTGATTTGCTTCGTACCTCAATTGTAGTAAATAAATAGTTTCAAGTAATACACGTCTGTGAGGCAAACATGAAAATGAGCGCTATTAGTAACACACGTCTACCAGACGTACTTTTTACTTGGCCTTACTACTACCACCAAATGCAATTGATTGGGTTAAAATTTCACTAGCATTTTTTACATTATCTAACGTGAACATACACTGGGGGTTTAATTTTACAAATAGCTCTAAGCACCACAATGCAGGAAAATACTATACATAGGCGTCTCTTAGACATATGTTACCAGTTGAGGGTTAAAATGTTTTAAGGAAAAAATTGTCCTCTCAAAACATTAATTGATCAAATCATTATTGAAAAGGTTAAGATCTGTACATTATTAAAATGTTATCACTCCTTCATGTTTTTCAAAGTTTCAATCTAAAATCACATTTTAAATACTTTTCGCTTTGTTTTATTTGGTTAGTCATTGATTTAATGTAATGTTAGTTATTGTTGACGTAACATTAATGGTAATTCAATATTTTATTTTGTTTTATTATCAAGTCATTGGAAATGGTTCCTAATTGTATTGTGCTTGTGATTGAACTGCATTTTTTTTTATTTTGTATTTTTTTTTTTTTTTTTATCAGAATTAGGTTTTACAGTTTGTAAATCTTGGATTTGTTAAATAATTGTATAGAATTCAAAACTTGCAGACATTCATGTTTTTTCTTCAAAATAATTATTGATATATTATAATTATGATATGTTACTTATGCTGACTTTGCAATTTTTACAAGACATTTTCAAAACAGTAGTCTTCAATAATCATTGCTATAGCACTTAATGTAATAAAATACAGCTTTAACTATGAGTTCCTTCTGCATACAGAACCCTCCTCCCCCCTAGACATAGCTCTGCCTGCAGAAGATATTCTTGAGATAAGGCTGTATTTCAAGAAGAAGGCTTCATATGGATAATGAGAAACGTCTAGAGAAAATCATTGTTGAAGAATGGTTTTTTCTAAAGGAATTTTGACTTTCTGCCAAAGTCAAATTACAAATTATTGATACATTGCCTTCTCTGTTGATCTATGCACAATTCTCATCAATTCAAGATATTTAACCGTGGATAATAACCCTGGATAATAACCCTGGAGTTAGGTGCCCATTTTCCAATCTATTCATCGTTTCGACAAATATAGTTGTAAAATCTATTTAGAAGCAAAACATTAATTTACATAAGGCATATTTGGAATTTTATCAGTAGGACATTATTAAAGCCATAAAGTCGCGATACTTTCACTAGACTGCAGATACTGATGATTTTATCGTCAAAACGAAGGGAATTCACAAGGAATGTGAGCCTGCTACGTATCTATCGCCACTCCTTGAGGCATCACATAAAATGATCAAACGCTAATGATTATCTATGAGTCCTCCGAAAATACACAAGTATGTCTTTGATGACCTACTTTTAGAAAGAGAGAAAGAGAAAGAGGTTATTTTACTTCCAGAAGCATGACGCGAACTTCTTCTTCTGACTGCTTGTAAGCAAAGGGTTGTTATCTAGGGCTAAAGAGTTAAAATAATTTTATTGTCCAAAAATATAAAAAATAAAACAAATTTTACAATCAAAGTAATACAAGTATCCAAGCTATGGCTTTTATAACTAATCTAAATTACCTAAATATGCTGAAGCCTCATTATACTTGTAACGCTTATAATTTAGGCTGTTATAATTATAATTAACTATATCAGGAATATGCTTATACTTGCTGTTTTGACATGCTTCAAAGAAGTGCTCTGTCAAGATACTTTCATCAACGGTGATCATAATATAGATAATTTATATTTTAATTTTACTGGGTAGAATCTTCCTCTAATCTACTGAGAATCTTGTCATTATGTTTTGAGCTGTGTCCCCTTTCTGTCGCACACACACCTACGCTTCTAATAAAGAACTTCTGTGTTGTGCTTGTCTACCTTTCTAGTTGTTATGACTCCATATCATATTGAACGATGGCTTCCCAATCGCAAAGGTGATGTTCTCCAGTTTCATAGAGCATAAAGCACTTCATCCTTTGAGTATATATTATTTTGAAGAATGTAAGAATTAATAAGATGTTTTTTCCTAGTCGCCGAGTGCCATCTTTAGCCCCAGCTGTGTTGCATCTGACAGAGGTGAGTTATTCCTTACCTGTTTCATCTAAACTGGCTATAGGTTTTAAGCTTATGGCTTTTCATATTAGAATGTATAATAATGTCTAAAATCATTCGTTTGTCTCATGTATTCTTGAATAGAGAATTATATATTTTTCATTTCATTAGGAAGAATATAATTTGTTCTTGTGAAGTATATTATAATCATAAGTTAGATTTTTTTTTTTTTTTTTTTTTTTTTTTTTTTTTTTTTTTTTTTAATAACACTTCTAAATGTTCATCAAGAAAGTTCAAATTAATTATTAAGCTATATACAGGGTGTCCCCAAAATAAACAGGAATGGATGCAGGATTAAAAAAGAAATAAAAAAAGTCCTTTGGCATTTTTCTCGTTTTTGCTTTGTTTCCTAAAAAAATGCAAAAAACTAAAACACAATTGTGAATAGGCGTTCTTTCATAATGCCTATATAAAGATCATTAAATGTATATGTTTTATCTCCCCCCCCCCCAGAAACATACCTACAAAAAATCCTCTTGGTCGAAAAAATTAAATGACGGCATGTAAAGCTGCATGTTCAACATAATTTAGAATAGCTACTTTACTACGGAGGAAAGTGATAAAACACAAATCCAAAAAAACTCAATTCTTATTAAAAATAAATTTAAAACGGGCTTCCCAATCTTCATGCCAAAAGGACTTCCTCCACGAACAAGGACAGTTTATTATCGAGGAATGCGTGAAAAGACTCTGCGTTAAGTCCAGGGGTAAAAATAGGAGACCTATTATACAAAACTCACTCATACAAAAGCAGAGGCATACTCACTCCTATTTTTTTGGGGTGGTGGGGGATTAAAGGAGTTAGGAGTGGGGTGGGAGGGTTAATTGAGAGGGTGGAAGATATAACTATATTTTTAATGATTTTTAGATAGGTATTATGAAAGATTGCCTATTCACAATTGTGTTTTAGTTTTTTGCGTTTTTCTTGGAAACAGAGCAAAAACGAGAAAAGTCCGACTCGCAGGAACTGCGTCATCTTAGCGCGGTTACGTACATCTCGAAGAAATGGAATAGATTAGCATCACAAATCACAGGAAACTGACAGTAGCCAACTTACATAGAAGCGGATAATTCTTAATCAGTGTAAGTCAATACAATTATGAACTGAAAACGTACTTATTCTTCGACTACTGCTGAGACAGCTCTATTCTAAACAACCAAAAATTCGTTGTCATTTTAAGTATCTTGTTTTACTAGCAAATTTGTTTTACTGTTATAATCAACTGTAAATATGTGCTTCATGGCGAATAAAATTCTATTCTGTCGTGGGTTAAATCATTCTATAAAATAAGAAATAGCAATAACTTCAGTTGGAGGCTATGAGGATGGTTATATGGATAGGAGATAGGAGAATTCAAAACAAACCTATGTATATGCCATCATGATATTGGCCACAGCCATCTTGATTACCGCAGCCACTCTAAACTTATTACCAATACCTTTTATAGTTTCTTGGCTTTTTTTACTAAAATACTAATTTTACTGATTAAAACAAAAAACAACCAATTAAAATGTGAGATAAACAAAGAGAAAAACCCTTTCAAAACAACGAAACAAACACTTTTTAAGCGCTTATATCTCTGATTGACGTTGCCCCATCGAATATTGATTCAGAACCTTTTTTGTAGAGAATTTAATAAGCATTCACCTTCGAGTGGTCACCTTCCACTTACCACGATTTCCCAACCGTTATTGAGATATTTACGAAAAATGTATGAAGATCCGAAAACTTTTCATGTCTATTAATACAATTTTTTTTTTTGCATACTTCCTTAACTCCAAATATAACCAAAATTTAAACATCTTAGTTGGAATTAATTTCCAAGATGTAGAAAATATTTCAATTGAATCCCGCCATTCTAAGTACCCACAAAAAAATAATGACTTACAAAAACATTGATTATCTCAAAAACGATTACAGATATCGCCTTGAAAATGGTTTCATTCGTTTTCCTATGTTAAGAAACCTATAAAACAAGTACCTGCAAGCATTTGAACTCAAAAATGTAAGCGTTACGATTTTTTTTTTTGCGCGAATTTCGCCCCAAACACTATCTTCCCGTGGGCGGATTCTGCTGGTTAACAAACTTGACCTTTCAAGTTAGAAGACAGATTTTTGTACCAAATATGATCAAAATCGGGCCATTTTTGAGCTTGCTAGAGCGCGAACAGACAAGCATATATATATAAATATATATATATATATATATATATATATATATATATAAATTTGAACCACCTATATTTTCGTGATCTATGGGGTCTGAAACGAGAAAGTTTCTATTCGGCACTTCTGGATTGCGTCATGAGGTCAACCTCATAAGCGGGTTCTCCCTATGGAGATAGGGAGTAACCGCGCTAAAAATACCAAAGAGCTTTTTTTTTTCCTTTTTTCATCCTGCATCGATTCCTGAAGTTTTGCTGTTTATTTTGGAGACAACCTGTATAAATTATTACCATCAATTACTTTTCAAATAAATGTTCATATTTTCTGAAGGTTTTTAATTTAATGAAACATTTGGGAAGGTTCTGGAAAAAATAATAGTTGCAACTGTTTAAATAGATCAAAACAATATTAAGAAGAGACAATACTTTATTCATTATTGGTTTGTAACAATGAGAACTAGCCTCCCTTGGCTTACTTTTAGAGAGCTCTGAGGATTTCTTTGCCTAGTCTTCTAGAATGCACAATTTCTTAAATTGAATAACATTTTCTTTTTTAGTGTGGTTCCTCCCTCCCTCCATAGGGAGGATATATATATATAACTAAGAACTAATTTTAGTTTGGGCTTCTAGAATTGTTGGATTCAATTGAAATTCATTTAACCCGGGAGCGGTCGCGTGGGTGTGATAGACCCGGCAGACTCAGAATTTCTCTTCTGAGAATCGCTGGTGTGCCGGTATCAAGCTGAAGTCCTATGGACCTCTCACCCCAATCTTCCTGTGCAAATAGAAACCTTTTCCAAATTTTTAGTTCATGCTCGGCTGTCTATGTGTGTTCGTTTTTATTTCGTATTATGCATGTTAACTATTACTGAAGGAAATTATATAGTATATATATATTGAATAGGAGGTCCCTAAAGCAGGCCTTTGACACCCAGGGGTCTGTCAGACCCACGCGACCAGACTTGTAACTTTTTCATGTGGTGAGGATAAATGCAATGGTCATATACACCTCTCAAAGAGATCCGTCCTGAAAAAAATACTTATTTTCATGAAAGAGCAGACCACATAAAAAAAAGAAAATTCTTTTGGAGATTAAAATGTTCCTAAAAAGTAATGTTTTAGTTAACTATTTTTAAAAAGAGTAATTATTTTTTTGTTAAAAATGTTAAGCTATTATCATGTATTTTATTACTATAACGTTTTTTATTATATCATTTTCATATATTATTTGTAAAATTTCTTTTTTCAAAAACAAATTATGTAAAAAAAATCATTTTTTTTTTATACTGACAGGGATTATTTGTTTAACAAAAAAAATATTGATGTTTCATAATTAACATCTTCTTTAATATTAAATTTAATCATACTAAATGATAGGAACAATATTAATTCATTAAAATAGCAAGAAAGTGCATCATAAGGTAGCCGGGTCTGTGCCTCTGCCGAGTTAACCTTAGATATTTAACACTTTCATTGCTGGCGAATGAAGCGACTCGCAGCGCCCAATACGCTCGATGCATATCCATCTAGCATCACCCCTATGCTCGCCAATCTCTCCTCATCTTGAACTCACTACTGTTCGACTCTTTCCTATCTCTCAGCATTCTCATGTTATATATTTGGAATTATTAACTTATAATGTCAAATGTCCTTTATATTCGCAAATTTTATATTAAACTAAAAGAAATTTTCTATAATGGAAATGAATATGAAGAAATAACTCCAAAATGCTCTCCTGGATCATTTGTTTTTATCTACATGTCTTTGTCAGACCGAAAATGAGGTGCATCATCACTCATATCTAAGGAGACTATTTATGCAACCACACTAAAGAAGATCCAAATTGTGACTGAAAAATATAAACAGCAGCAATACGGTTGGAGAGACAAATCTGAGTACGACCCTGAAAATAGGCGGTGAGGCATACCAGCTTCAATCTCCAACAATAACCCATAATAATGCCGATTGTAGGACTTTACAGTTTTAGCATTAATATGCTTTAGTGATGACTATTTTTAATAGATATTAATATATTTGCACATTGAATAGTTTCAATTAATATACAAAGATTTGATGAAATAGAAAATTGTATATTTGAAGAACCGGGTAAAGTTCCATTTGTAAATAATAAAATCAACATGACTAGCAATTACAAGATAATTGAGATATAAAGCCTCTGTTACTTTAACCTTTAGAGAAAAATTATTAGTCATTACACAGATTCTAAAAATTCTTAGAAAATGTAATGTATTATTTCATTATAACTTCTTTAGATGCTTCAGGTATAAGATATTGATCTCTGATGTGGATTTAATGAAGCTGAGAATGCTCTTTATTCTCGCTAGGTCCCACTGATTTCATACGAGCTAATATCACTAGGCCAGAGAAGATACATAAAGGGCTAATACAGGCAATTAGTTACCTCGTGTGGAGCATCAGGGGTACAGACAGTGGAACACGAGTTATCTTGTATGGAGCGTTTGGGCCCCTGCAAGTCGAACACGAGTTAACTCGTCTAGAGCAACGAAAGGGTTAAATATTAAAGGGTTAAATGTTTGTATTTCTGGGGTTAAAGTGTGTGCCACTAAAAGCAATAAAACTCTGGAGGTGATAAGACTTCCCCACCTGTATATTAGATGCTTACCTTAGATGAGTTTTAGCCAGAAAAACACAAAGAGAGGCTGTCATTGCGATTCCATCTGTTTTAATTTGATTGAGTTTAAATGGCTTTATAAGCATTTAAATTATTTCTGTTAGTTTTTCTTTTCTTTTTTTCTCAACTCAGTTTAACTCAAGTTTTGAAAGAACTTCGATTAATTTGTATGCTTATGAGATTTGTGGCTTAGCTCTCAACCGCAATCCCTTTGTAGCCTCATATTAAAGCCATGAACTCACCTAAAGGCAGAAGCAGACAGCTCTACGTGTGGCCTCCATGTTCCTTTAGGTAAATCCCTTACTCCTATCAAACCCTAGGGTGTATTTGTTATTGTACTCTCTCACGTGTACAATAGAGGTACACTCCATTGTGAGTAAAGAATAGGACTTGCTCTCTACTCTATGCTCTTTATTGATCAATTACAGTAATTACCAATTTGATATTTAACTATAAAACATTAACAATAAATAAGAATTATATCTGTTTTCTTTCCTATATTCTACTAGTTTTTGTGCTTCCAGTAAGTTGTACAATGTGGGAGAAACGAGAGGTGAAGAAAGCTGACCTGTCCGTGCTTGACATCAGTTCTGCCATAATTGCTAGGGTTGAAGGGATGCCAGAAAACATGGATTACTTTTATTTAGGTAAAATAGGTCATTTTCATTCATATTTTATAGGGGATTTCAGTGTGTTCCGTGTTCCTCCCTTCGCAATATAGAGCATTTTACGTTTCATTTCAATACCCATACATCAACAAAATAATGATGGTTCAAATTTGAATTATATATATATATATATATATATATATATATATATATATATATATATATATTGTGGTGTTTTGGTGGGGGAGGAAAAAGAAAATTGGATATATTTAAAAATTAATATAGGAAAAGTTGATTTAGAAAAGTTTATATTATATTTTCTTTAAATCTCAGGGTTCATTTAATCTATTACCAAACTCACAACATACGGACTTATGAATAACCATTTGAATAATTAAATTAATTTAATAAATTTCCTGAAAGAAAAGCATGAGAAATATATGATTAGAATCATTTCTTACCGTCTGTCCTTTTATGTGTTGAGACCATATTAAATACCAGGAGAAAGGTTCATTATAAATAAAATAGAGTTGGAAATAATTGATTTATATTGAATAAAAGGTATAATTTTAGATGCCGCTGGCTGTGATATAAACTTAAATACAAAAATTGCTTGACTCACATATTTGTATCAATGTTGGGTTATTAAGAACTGTTTAGAACATATTTAAAATATTAACTTATATATTAAAATATAACTATTGGCCATTATGAAATTTTAGATAGCTTTAAGAATTTAATTAAAGATTGGCAGTGAGTGAGTTATACTCAGCTTGTTTTACGGATGATGTTCTTGAAGTGAAGAGGCAGGCTGCTTGTAGTTGTGTTGAGGAGCTGGATGGTCGGCTTCTACATCTTGGAGTTCATGTCCAGGTGAAGTGCTCGGTGTCAGGCTGGCCGGTGGTGCAAAGGGTGTGCTCTCGCCCTTGGCTGGCGTTGAAGTGAGAGTGAGTGCTCTGGCCCTTCGTCGGCGCTGGAGTGAGAGTGAGTGGTGGGGGAAGGCCCTACTTATAGAGGCGTACTCCCACCACACCAAGGGTGTCTGACTTCTTCGTCCTTCCCTGGATTTTCCTGTTCATACTTGGAAACACCTCTATCGTTATCTTTGTGGGAACTTGTATACCTTATCGCTCCTAGCCGAGATATTTGGACTCTTCTATCTACTTAACACTGCCTTTTTGTAAAAATAAATACTGCCAAACTAATCACTGCCAAATGCTATCTCTTTTATTATTCTTTTATTTATTTTATTGATTGACAAATGATAATATTTGTGATGGACTTATGAAATATAAGTTAGCCTTTATTTTGAATAGGAATGCTACTCTTTGCTATGTCAGAAACTGACCCTTTCTTGAGCACCCCCTTTTATATCATTACAATATATATATATATATATATATATATATATATATATATTGTGGTGTTTAGTGGATCGCCCCACGTTGGGCGCCAAGATGTGGTGTTTTGGGGGGGGGAGAAAAGAATTTAAAAGTTGTTATAGAAAAAGTTGACTTGAAATGTTTTTATTATATTTTCATTATATCTCAGGGTTCATTTAATATTACAAAACTCACCACATACGGATTTATGAATAAAACTATTTGAATAATTAAATTAATTTAATGAATTTCCTGAAAGAAAAGCATGAGAAATATCAAATTAGAACCACTTCTTATCATCTGTCCTTTTATGTGTTGAGACCATATTAAATACCAGGAGAAAGGTTCATAGTAAATAAAATAGAGTTGGAAACAAATGACTTATATTGAAATAAAATATATAATTTATGATTTGGCATGGCTGTGATATAAAATTAAATATAAAAAAGAAAAGATGCTTGACTCACATAATTGTATCAATGTTGGGGTATTAAAGAAAAATTAGCACATAATTAAAATATGAAACTTATATGGTAAAATATAAATATTGGCCATTATTGAAATTTTAGCTAGCTTTTGAATTTAATTGAGTATTGGCAGTTAACGAGTTATACTCAGCTTATGATACGGATGATGTTCTGGAAGTGAAGAGGCAGACTGGTAGTAGTTATGTCGGCAAGTTGAGGAGAATGATGGTCGGCTGCTAGATCATGGAGTGGTGTCTGGCCATCAAGTGAAGATGAAGTGAGAGCTTGGTGTCGGTTGACCAGCTGGTTCTGCAGAGAGATCGTGTGCCCTCCGTCTCTGGTGCTCGGATGAGATCGAGTGGTGGGGGGAGGCCCTTTTTATAGGCGTTACTCCCACCATACCAAGGGAGTTTGGCTTCAGCGATCGCCACTTCGATGTTCAAAGGGCATATTTTGGAAACACCTCTATTCTTATCTTCCTGGGAATCTTGTATCTCTCTATGCCTTATCGCTCCTAGCCGAGACATTTGGATTCTTCTTTTATTTCACACTGCCTTTAAAAAAAAAATAAATACTGCCAAGCTAAGCACTGCCAATTGCTATCCCTTTTATTACTCTTTTATTTATTTAATTGGTTGACAAAAAATAATATTTGCGATGGACTTATGGAATATAACTTAGCCTTTATTTTGAATAGGAATGTTACTCTTTGCTATGCCAGAAACTGACTCTTTCTAGAGCACCCCCTTTTAGATCATTACAATATATATATATATATATATATATATATATATATATATATATATATATATATATATATATACACGAATGCAACCATTTCTAAAGCGATATCTGTAACAGTTTTCGAGAAAAATTGAAAACCCTACTTTTCCAAAATAATGTTCATTTTGGGTATTCAGAAATGATTAATTCAGTTGAAACTTGTTCCAGACGTTTTATATTCATCTAATCTAAGATAGATAAATTTTGGTGGAGTGAAGAGTACTAGAAATAAAATATTTCATTAACAGGCATGACAAGTTTTGAGATTTGCGTATATTTTCTAAAATATCTCGAAAACGGTTGGAAAATCATGGTAAGTAGAAGGTGACCGTTTGAAAGCTTACTAAATTTCCTACAAAAAAAAGTAGTAGATGCAATTTTCGATGTCCATCCGAAATATGTGCTTAAAACTTCAAAGTTGTTAGTTTTGTTCTTTTCATGGGGGGTTTGTCACTGTTTATCTACGTTTTAATTGGTTATAGTTTTTTTTTAATTGCATTTAATAGTATTTTTGTGTTTGTTTTTTTTTTTTTTTGGGGGTGCTTTGACTACTGAAACATTTAATACTAAAATGGGTGTTTTATTTTAATAAAATAAGGTATGAAAATGAGATACGTATTGTTAATAGTGTTTCTCATGTCGAACATTGAGAAGGCGGAGGGAGTCCGCGTCATTCTGCTTAAAATAATATCAGTTTCCTGTTGTGGTCCCTTAAATCTTCCTTCTCTTTGAGATGTCATTTTATATTTTTCATGAAAGGTCAAAACCTACCAATAACTGCTTCTAATTTGCAACTGACACTAGAACCATGCTAAGATGACGCAGTTCCTGCGTGTCGGACTTTTACCTTTGCTCTTGCTTTGCTTGCTGAACGTGATCGGTTACAGAGACACAGGGTGATGAAGGAGTGGAGATGTAAGAAATGTACCAAAACATGTGATTAAAGAGTTTATTGAAGTGTACAGATCATACATAGCACTATGGCAATTGAAGAACAAAAACATTGACGGAAACAGAAATTTAAAATACACAAGCCACCAAGATCTAGTTCAAGTCTGGAAATCCAAACTCTTCTTTTTTTCTACTCCATGAGAATCTGTATACACCAACTCCAATAACAGAAATTGGTACCACTTTCCTTCGACCCTTCGTTAAAACTGCGGGATTGGATGGGAGGACACACTTCCCTCCCCAGGACAGCAATTCTTCTGAAGGCCAGAGGAAAACTCCCATACACGAACACTCTTTCCTACCGGTTACATTTCAGTCAACAATCCTCACGGATTGCTATTTCTCGTAGTGGCGACGAGAGGATTACAAATCCCTACGGATGGAACGGTGGGATAACTTGAGAGGAATGATTGCAGGAAAGTCTTGCTGTTAGTGGCCACGAGAAGAATGTAATCCTCTCCTCTTTCCTTAAGGATTTCACTAACAGGAAAGAACGTAGGGAAAGAATGCTCGGGTATGGGGGGGGGGTAATGAGAGTGAGAATAAGAATGAAAAGTTGGCGCACACACACAGATAGTTTTTATACTGTCGCCAATGCCATCTTTAGTCTATGCAATCTATCTAAATTCGAGCATTATAAATTTCCACAAAATAATGATTCCTTTTATTATTTAACCTAATGGTTGAATTTTGTTAATCTATATGGAAGATTATTGAAAGAAAGAAGAGTAGAAGAAAGAAATTCTTTATTTAAAACAACAAAATAAAGAGGGGTGCCCAAATATATTGGGTTGCTAAAACACAGCATATTTATCAATCTTTCAAAAATTCATTTCAATTTGCTACAATATGGTTTATTTTTAAATTAATTAAGAGTTTTGCCGGGAAAATAAATTTTGGTGTTGAATTTAATAACAAATAAAATCAATTTGAATGAAATTTTAAATGTATACAATTACTTTTATAGGTTTGGATGTAAATTTTGTGAAATGAATTCCGAAAGATTGATAAGCAGCTGTTTAGCTCCCGCAGATGTGGTAAAAAAAATTGTATTTATTTCTTTTCCTGTAATATTATTGTCATATTATTTTCATATCCTCTCAAACTATTATCACATTATTCATGCCTCTCGTCATTTAACGGTTTTATATGTTCGGCTATATCAGAACAATATTTATAGCTCATGGGTAAGAAAAGTACAAAAGAAGTTTTAGACAAATTTTTATAACCGAAAACATGAAAGTAGTTATGTATTTTAGAGAATCAATAAACCATAATACATACCCTGCTAGGAACCCTCAGAACCATCAAAAATTGATTAAAACTACCTCTTCCATTGTTCCTGCTTCTACCGTTCACCATCTGAGCTATGGAAAAATTACACATAACAAAATCTTACAGCCGCCTGCTGAGATACTCTTATGTCACTTTTCCTATTGCAATAGGAACCACAAACAAACATATTTCTGAAATAAAACACAGAACGAATTTTTTGAGTCGTGTCTTTCCTGATACCAAAGTGGCTTTCAGCAGCATAAGGGTAACGCTTGAAAAAGCTCAATCTGCAAAACAGCTTTCAATAATTGATATATTTCTATATCAGTAATTCGTATTATTGAATATTTTGAACTTTGATAAGCTTTAAATTGATATAGCATTTTCTTGTCTTGGTTTCTAGATTGATAAAGAGTGTAGTTTAGTATGAGAGGGAATGTTTTTACCCACAATCCAGAACTAACTGAATATATATTTATCAGAACACACACACACACATATATATATATATATATGTGTGTGTGTATATATATATATATATATGCATATACGTATATATATTGCTTGCACCCTATGTGTTTATAGAGCAAATCGCCCAATTGCGAGCTCTAAAATCAAATAAATAAATTTTTTTTTTTTTTTGTTTTTTTTTTATTATTTATTTAAAAATATAATGTCAATGTACTATTCTGTTTTAGGGATGGTTATTTCAGGAGTTATTGGTCTTGTACCCGTGATTTGTCGAGTTACTGCTTCTCGTGAGAATGTGGCTTCAATTGATCTCAATAATTGGACTGATTCACAGATCATTGTGGACTATTTATCTTCATATTCCAGAATAGCTTTGGGCACAAATAAGTGGTATGATTCTGATGTTACTATACAAATTATTTAATAATTATGATGCTCTACGATCATTGATTGGTTAATTTACAATTCAAATAAAACACTTTAAACAAAAAACAGAGATAAAATATTTAGATAACATATTTTTCAATGTAATATACAATATCTAGACATTTTTCTAATAGTCGGGTTTTTTAAAAGTTTTTTTTTATGAGGAAATCTTTCTCTGGAAATGGATTTTTACCAGAAAACTCTCGATATTAAACAGTTGATTGGCAGAAATGACCAGGGCCTCCTAGGCGGATTACAGTGTGGAATTTTAAATAACGGCTGAATTATTTTTTAGACAACATTTTTAATACTTAAATAACATCATATCTAAATTTTATCCATACTAAAATATTTTGAAACCAAAAAATTAAAATTAAAATAACAAAAAAAAATGCTTGTACATTATATGAAAACGTACATCATCTGGTACATTGTATACAACAACAATAATGTGGTGCTATTGGCTGAGATATCAATGTGCCGTAAAAAAAATAAAGAAATAAATAAACAAAAAAAAATAATAATGTCTGACAATAATAAACTTGAGCTTCATAAAGTTAAATTGGTTTATTAAAGAAATAATGACCTTATCGAAATGATTTGAAAAATTACTATTTTCTGGTAGAAATATGATGCACACTACTGAACGCTACGTCTACGACGAGCCAGACTGCCTCTACAATGTCTGGGGAGTGAGAGAGACAAGATAGTAAACATTTAGCTATAATAAAATACTTTCTCCAAAACGTTGCTAGCTTTCGTACTATTTCACTCCCCCCCCCCTCTCAGAGGCCCTGCCAATCACAATATTTCGTAATATTTCACCCCCCCCCCCCCCCCCACCCCACCCCCTCTCAGAGGCCCTGCCAATCACAATATTTATTTGATTAGTCTGAAAGTGGTCCTAGCTTTGGAATGTTATGCTAGACTGAAGATTTATTTCCGTACATCAGTAAGCCAGAGGTCGGCAGCTTATTTAATCATAAATGAAAATAAAATAAAACAATAAAAGTAGAAACTAACAATAAATAACAAAATAAATCTTCTTATCTTTGAAGATTTCCATCATTGTAATCTTGACGCTCAATATTTTTAAAGGATCATTGAAGGTAAAGCAGGAGACGGAGGCCACTGGTTTCCAGCTGCTGTCTTTAGCCCTAGTTTGAGTTGTGTCAGTGTCTCTGACCTGGGTAATGTCACAAGGACGTGCTGTTGTTCATTCTCTTATTTTACATATGTGAAAGTATGAGTTTTTTTTTTTTTTGTTACGGGTAATATCAACCACATTGGGTTGTAGTCACCCTGTGAAAGTAAGGCCCAAAGACAAGAGGGTGCATTTTAATAAGAACAAAAGAAATAGATATTCAAGCAACAAGCTAGTTCTAATATTGAAACATTTGAAAAGTATACTTTATAACTAATATAAGATGATAATAGAGAATAATGGCTGTGGCTATATAAAAAAAAATACTGGGTATCAACAAGATATAGTTAAATTTCATCAGTTGAATTTGTTGGATCCAAGGATTCTTTCTGGATAATCTCCAAAAATTTCATGTAAGGTGCCATTAATGTGCGATTTTCTCTTTTGATAGAAAAAGAAAATCGCACATTAGCGAGCTCTAAAAAACAAATAAATAAATAATGTAGAATTGATACCTTTCAGATTGATATACACCGTGAGGACTCCACAGCTTATACAGTTGGCTGGTTTGTCTTTAAACATGAGCTGTGTATGCCCTATTCCTCCGTGTACGCCTCAAATAAAACCTCTTTCCTTCTGCTTTGCCAAACTGAAGTTTTCCAACTCCTGGGGTTACATAAAGAAAAATCAGTCCTGTAACAGGACGCAAGGGCACTGAGGGGCAGATATTATAGAGGTATCTGATTCATCACCATAAGGCACGCTAGGGAGATAGTGTGGTCAGTACTATGCTCCGTCCACCTGATTTTCCCTTTTACTACTTTGACTGCTAGAGTCATTAGCACCAAGGTACCCATTAATAAATTAATTAAAGGTTGGGTGGCCTAGGGACGTTCAGGGAGGCCGAATCCCATGAACGAAGACACTAGAAGATAACAATTTTTAGTACTATGCTCGGGATTTGAACTCAGGTCCTCCATCATACTAGTCCAGTGCTCTACTGCCGAGCTAACCTCGGGGGGTACGTAAATAAGTGTGAGTTTATTAGTCCGAGTCTCATTAGAAGATACATCAGTCTGTATGAGTGGTTTGTTAGTTCTTTAGATTTCCTGATTTTTCGAATCTACCAGAGTCAGTCTTCTTTTCCCTCAGAATATATTTAAAGTATTGGAGCAAGATTTTGTTGTAGGCTATAGGTGATAGCTGATGAGATGCAGCAGATTCAGTGAGCAGGTCAGCCACCTCATTCCCCTCTAATCATCCGTGCGCTTTAAACCATAGTAAGTGAATATCTACATTAGTCGTGTGGTTCTATAACTAGATTTATTATGTTTTCATGCAATGGATTGTGTAGGCTGTTATTCATTCATTTTTACAAATAAACTTTAATGTCAGTATTTATTTGTGTCTGCTAGACCTACTGAATTATTTTTATATATGATATTTCATTATTACTTTTATCTTTTAATTTTGTTTTATTATTTCTCTTAAAGGTTAACATTTTTTACACAAACATTGTACCATTGTTTCTTAGGTCTCAGTATATGGTGTTAATAGCTATCCTTGAGAGGACTGTCCTTTCTGGCATTTTCTTCTTTCTGGTAACAGTTGCAGAGCGCACATTCAAGCAGCGTTTCCTTTATGCTAAGTTTTTCTCTCATTTGACTTCATTCAGAAGGGCTCGGAAATCGGAATTACCTCATTTCAGACTGAACAAAGTAAGGAACATTAAGACTTGGCTGTCTGTCCGCTCGTACCTTAGGGTAGGTATTGCAATATTTATTCTTAACTTTGCCTTTATTTTCTGATAAAACTAATTTATAACTTGCTTTTTAGAAACGTGGCCCACAGCATTCAGTCGATGTCATTGTATCATCAGTTTTTCTCCTTACAATATTTCTTCTTGGGTTTATAAGTGTGGAATATCTTAAGGTATGACTGCTTATATTATATTCTACATCAACAAAATATTTTTATCATTTTCCAAACGTATTGATGTTGCAATCAACCGTTTGTGGTTTTGACGAATACTGCTCGGATTTGTAGTTCTCCTTCGATGAGTGATGACTAAAGAAGGCCTACCTACAAGTATCTAGAAGGAGAAGATCGTGCCGTGTTTCCAATAATAAGATAACCCCGTCTTCATAAAAGTAGCTTTGTCGAAACGACAAATGGGTTGTAACTATAGGTAAAATATCTTTGTCGATTCAACGATAAGTGAAATGTCCCTTCATTTGACTTTATTTTTACATTTTTAGATATTTGGCATAATCATTTGTGAATAGTAAACAGGCTTACATTATTAAAGTCAGTTCCTTGTTGTAGCATTCGAACTATTAAATATCTCAAAGAACTATTCTTATTTATATAACCTAATTTTGGTCTTTTAGGTTATCTTTAAGACTTTCAAGTGAATCTTCTTGGGTGAACATTATTGCTGTGTAAATTGTTCATGATATTTATTAGATGATTATAGTTAATAATAAATGGACGTTAAAATTTAAATAATAATAAATATTAGATGATTATACAGATTACCTTTAAGTCTTCAAAATTGGTTTTCCCCAGAAATTGATTTCATAAAGTTTCACCACTCTTCCTTCGTGATGAAGCAATATAAGTTAGACTTTCTGTAAATGTTTGGTTCAGAAATTTGTCTTGATTCCAGTGAATCCAGTCTTTGAAACAAGAGTTAGATTTTTCATCAATAGATCATATGTTATAATACACTAGCTGAATGCCCGTGCTTCGTCACGGCAGATAAGTAGTTATTTTATTGTGTTAAATAATTTAACATCAAAATTAACACTACTATATAATTTTTGTGCCATTTATTATAGCATGGTTCCCGTCATACTATATGTTATTCATCAATTGATAAGTAATTTAAGTATAATATTTTTTGACACTGGGGCGCTCCGTACCAGTATCAAGAAACAGATAACGTAGAGATCTATAAAAAGTCCGTCACGCAGGAGCTGCATAACTAAGCACTTTCCTCAGAATTTGGGTAGTGTAGACTGCTTTCCAGAACAATTTGCTTAAAATATCCTACATAAATAAAATAAAAACGTGAATAGTTCTCATTTTGTAATGAGTAACTGATCAATTATTAATTTGCATCCAGAGTTATGTTTACACATGGTACCTACTACACTACGCAATAAATACAAAAATCCTCATATTATTGTATTTTGATCTAACGCAGGAACAGGATAGACTAGTGGTAGGGGACAGGATCTAACTCTAGTGGTAGAAAGCGCTCCTTGCGGCGGCTTTGTGAACCTACGTCTGCCGGCTTTTCTATTCAAATATATTACAAATTAAACCCCCGCTTTCCGATTGACCGATTCAGCTCATTTTTACAACACTTCTTTCTCATGAGTTACCCACGACGTATACAGCGTTTCGTTACAATACATCAGAAATTACGACCGGTATGAGTATATTAGGAATTTGGGTCCGGAGTAAACCCCCCCTTCTAATGAACCGATTTAGTTTCTTTTTACAACACATATTTACCTGTAGATTACCACTACGAATACCGAGTTTCGTCCAAATATACCAAAAATCACGGCTGGTATTGGCGAATTGGTATTGTGGGTCCGGAGTAAACCCCCCCTCCTAATGAACCGATTTTGTTTATTTTTACAACACATATTTACCTGTGGATTAGCACTACGAATACAGAGTTTCGTCGAAATATACCAAAAATCACGGCTGGTAGTGGCGAATTGGTATTGTGGGTCCGGAATAAACCCCCCCTTCTAATGAACCGATTTAGTTCATTTTTATATCTCACTTTTCTCTCTATATTAACACTACGAATACCAAGTTTCGTTGAAATATAACAAATATTACGGCTGACATAGTCAAATAAGTGGTTTGGGTTCGGGGTAAACCCCCCCTTCCGGTGGACCGACTTTGGTGGTTAACGAACTCGTTCAATCGTTTGCTAATTGAATGCTATATACCAAGTTTCGTGACGAAAAAACAAAAACTCTGGCCGCTATCGTGTTAACAGACACACATATATATATATATATATATATATATATATATATATATATATATATATATATATAGATATATATAAATTTTAACGGGGGTCATTTTCGGTGTCTACTAGGTAGGATCGATAAAGATTTGAAGAAATTTTTCAAAAATTCCGTCATGAGTCCAACCTCAATACCTACTTTCCTTCGGAGGAAAGTGCTAATTAGCAGTAACAGGAGAATAACCAGTACAGGTAAAAATTCGTTGTCAATAATAAATGTACGTTAATCATGGAAGAGTGGAGGTATCGGTAAAGTGGTGCAGCATATAGGAGGGCAGGACGGAGGACTTCTTTATATACAAGTAGGTTTAGTCTCGGAGAGAGGGTAGAGAGGTGAGCAAATGTTTCAGAGAGTGGTATCTCTTCTTGACCATACCAAGCTTCTGCTGAAAGTGGGCGGAGAACGTCATATGCCTGCCTAGGTAGACTACTCTATACGAAAGGGGTTTTCGAGTTCTGTCGATTTGGAAACTCTTAGGGAGGGTCTTCTTACCTCTCTGGAATGTGAAAATAAGAGCCTCAGTCTTGCTGGGATTGACTGTTATGTTTATAGCACTGAGTTGTGTAGAGATAGCCTGTGCAGCTTTCTCAGTGTACTCCAGTGATCTTTTAGGGTTTAATGATGTTCTGAAGACGGTGATGTCCTCGTAGGCGGAAACTTGGATGTGAGGATATTTCTGGCCGAAAATGTCGCCAGTATAGATACAAAACAGAGTGAAAGTACAGATCCCTGTGGGACACCGCATGGGGAGGAAAGTATCTCGAAGAGCCTTGAACTGACTCTTACTGAGAAGGTCCTTGAAATAGGACTGCAAAGTGTTAAATAGTTTCTCTGGGCAATCGTTGCTCCTGAGGTTGTTTAAAAAGATGTCATGAGCAACGTAGTCGAATGCTTTGGTGCAGTCAATTTAAATGAGGGAAGAGCATTTATTTTTATGGAAACTTTTAGCTACTTGGGACTGGAGCAGTGCCAGGGAGTGCTCGGTACTAAGGCTGGAACTGAAACCTGTCTGCTCTGGGGGAATGGGATTCTCACTCTCACAGAAGTCGTTAAGATATTTGAGAAGGACTTTCTTGAATATCTTAGATGTGTGAGGCAGGAGACTGATTTTTGAAATTTAGTTAGTGCTCGGGCTGGTGGCCGGACATGGTGGGTTTGAGGAGAGGAAAGACGTGGAAGGAGTTGAAAATGTGCGCAAGGTATGACAAGGCCTTACGTGGTAGCTGGCGCAAGAGTAAATATTTTACTTGTCCAGACCAGGGGATTTGTTACCCTTGGTGCGTCTGAGAATGGCTTGGAGCTGCTTTTGTGAGACGAACATGAAGTTTCCTTCATACACCATGCGAGGAGTTGGAGTGCTCTCGGCGGCACGGGTGTTAGAGTCCGCGACAAGGTGAGTTGCAATGATCTCAGCTTGTTCCGCTTCATCGAACAGGGCCCCCTGGGCTTAGAGTCAGACTGAGTTTTCTGGAATGAGATTTTTCTCGACTTTCTCTTATTTATAGTCCTACTTCTCAGACTGTGCGAGCCAATGGTGTTCGAGATCCGTGGGCCAATGGGGCTCGAGGAATCTCTGCTTGGTTCCATGGAGTTGTCCATTTGGCGTACTGGTCGTCGTCAGTCCATTGTTTCTCCTCTATCTTCTTTAGGACGGGCCAACAAATTTTCTGTAGAATGAGGCCTTCTTCTCTATTGAAGTTCACCGGATGCTTATGGATCTCGATGGCTTTTCTGATTAACCTTCTCGTCGGGTTGTACTCCTTGGCTAGGGTCTTGGGTCGGTCGAACAAGATGTGCTTTGGGCACTCTTCTCCTTGTGTTGCTACCTCAGAAGTTTTTGTGCGTCCCAGCCTGTAGTCAGCAGCATGTAGCCAATCCGTGTGACTACCTTCTTCCCTGTTTGACCTATGTACACCTTCCAACAGTCGCTCGGTAGAAGGTAGACACCCTGGTCTTGTAACTGCTGCTTATCCTTGCTCTTCTCGTGACAATCCCCTGTCTTGTTGAGAGGCTTGAAGGCGACATCTATCTCCTCTTTTCTGAAGAGTCTGCCCAGCTTTTTGCTAAAATTGCTGACGTAAGGCAGGGAGATTCTATGTCTGTGCTCCCTCTCCGTCCGGCTGTTGTCCTCCCGATGTCGACTTTCCATATCCTTTATGGTTCGAGTGAGTGAAGTGTATCCTCCGGAGTGTCTCATACAATGTATGACATACATAATGTGTGTGTTTCCATTAACACAAAAGCAGCCACAATTTTTAATCTTTCACCTCTAAAGTTAGAATATAGAACTCTCATAACCAGCATAATAGTTAGTTCTATCTGGGGAGTGGGACCCAAGTTGTTAATATGCTTCTAACAGTATACATTTTTGTTGAATTGCTACTTTTCTTCCATTTTTCTATTTGTATTGTACTAAAAAAAAAAAAAAAAAAAATTGTTAACTAAAATTTTATTTGTTTTCCTTCTCCCAGGAAAGTGATATTTTGAGTAGTCAGGCAACTGTCGAAGCTCTTGTTGGTGGAATGATCCTTGGTTGCTTCCTATTGCGCTTCATGACTCTCGGGACAAAAATAAATAGAAAGTATGGGAATTTATCAGTACTTATTACTGAACAGGTAATATTCAATTTATTAATATATTTTATTTCCTGAGGGAATTTTTTCAAAAATTGTTGCAATAAAATATCTGTTCTCCTTCAGATCAATCTGTATTTGCAAATTGAACAAAAACCAAACAAGAAAGAAGAACTGATGGTTGCAAACAGCGTATTGAAGCTTGCTGCTGATTTATTGAAGGTGAACCATTTCATTTATTTTTAGCCTTTATTCGGTTTTATATAACTTTTAAATAATAAACAATTTTAATTTTTGAATGTGATAATTTTTTTATTCAAGTCAAGTGAGAAAGATTCCTTTTTAGCACGGTTCCTCTCTCCCTTCATAGGGAGGAACCCCGCTTATAAGGTTGACCTCATGAAACAATCCGGAAGTGCCGACTAGAAAATTTTACGTCTCAGAACCCCTAGAGAACAAAAATAACAGTGGTTCAAATTTGTGTGTGTGTGTGTGTATATATATATATATATATATATATATATATATATAGGGTGTTCAAAACTCGATTGACACCCCCCCTTTTTTCCTACAATTTTTGAAATTTAAAAACGAAACTTGGTGGGTCTTAACGTGGTCAAATGTACTTTCATTAGACCTAATGCACGACCCCTCAACTTTTTCCAGTTCTTCTCCAGAGACCCTAACTCTGGAATCTCCAATGGAAAGGGGTTATTTTTATGCCGGATTATTGTAGAGAATCGAATTTTAATGTAATGAAAAATGTAGTTGATATAAAAGTTGTAGAGGATTAAATTTACTTTCCAAAAAGTACCTTTAAATGCCTAAAATGTTAATAGGAATGGAGCAAAACACACTTTTGTTTTTGAAGTTTTCAGAAAAGTTTATTATCAACGTGATCTACGCTTCAGTGAAACTTCATAAACATTTCCTAAACTATTTTTGCTCCACCTAGTTTTTGATTTAAGAACGTTTGAAGAAAAATCAAATTCAATTACTTTATAAAGGCATTAAAATAATAAATTTAAAGCAGTAGAACTCACCTAATGATTAAAATTTCGTAGTAATTATTTTTGAGGGGACGATTTTTTTTTTTTTTTTACGGCTTTGAAATCTAGGCCATTAGTGCCGACATCCAGGGTGCAGCCAGGAATTTTCCCAACGAGCCGAGAGAAGAAAATTCCTGCCGTCGCACAGTGGAGCTAAACTGCTTTTCGTGTTTCAAAAAGGCTACAGCCTCCAAATATTAACCCATTTCAATGATTTTTTTTTTTTTTTTAAATGAAAGCTAATATAGCCTTGTCAGACCAGATTTTTGTTTTTTGTTTCCACTGTTGGAAAAAAACAGATTGACCTCTTTAATACGTAAATTTATCATAATTCAACAAAGATAATTATAGAAATAATGTGATTTTTGAATGAGTTGATAATAAATTTTGATTTTTTCCAAGCCTAATCAGAGTGTGAATGTTTAATTTCGACGATATCAGTGCTGATATTAAGTTACATGAAAAATAAAATATTATTTTATGTTTGATTTAGACATGCGCGCCGAGGCTAAATTTTCCGGCGGCGGCGCGCTGGACTAAATTGGCCGGCGGCGACAGCGCGCGCGGCGTGGGCTATTTTTTTAACGCCCAAGGGAGATGTTAAAATTTTAATCACAGTATATATATATATATATATATATATATATATATATATATATATATATATATATATTTTATTATATATACGATAACAAACGAAACCGTTTTTAAGGTGATATCTGCAACAGTTTTGAGATAAGTGGAACAAATGCTTATGTAGCTCATTTTCGGTTTGGGTACATTAAAACGTGGGATTCCTACGTCTTTGGAATTCATCTAAACTAAGATGTTGATTACAATTGAAGTTAAGGAAGTATTCGAAAAACAAATTTTATTAGTGGACATGAAAAATTTTCGGATCTTCGTATTTTGTAGTAAATATCTTTAAATAGGTTGGGAAGGTTCCCATTCGAAAGCTTACTAATGTCTCTACATAAATGGTTATTAAGTAATTATTGACTGGGTGATGTCAATCGGAGAAATAACGGCATTTGTTTTTGTTTAACTCGGTTGTTTTGAATTGCAATTATCAGAAAAAGTAGGGTCTCCTCGTGGTCGTGGTCTAGTCGCTAGCGCCTTAGATTTATAAGCGGTAGATTGTGGGTTCGAAGTTTCCTGTTGTGGCACCTTAAACTTCCTTTTGTTTGAGATTTTAATTTATATATTTTTTAGAAAAATCAAACCCTCTCCAAAAACTGTATGTATTCCTTTACTAATAGCTTCCTGATCTGACGCAGGAAAAGGATACAGTCCCCCTAGTGGGATATATCGCTCTTCACGGCGGCTTTGGGAACCTACGTTTGGTGGGCGAATTCTAACGAAACAGAGTTTAAATTAAAACCTCCTTTCTAATAGACCGATTCATTTCATTTTTACAACACTTCTTTCTCATGAGGTACCCAGGACGTATTCCGCGTTTCGTTACAATACAGCAGAAATTACGACCGGTATGAGTATATTAGTACTTTAGGTCCGGAGTAAACCCCCCTCCTAATAAACCGATTTAGTTTATTTTTACAACGTATTTCTCTCTTTAGATCAACATAACGAATACCGATTTTCGTTGAAATATAACAAAAACTACGGCTGCCATGGTCAAATTAGTGTTTTGGGTCTGGGGTAAACCCCTCGTCCCGTTGGACCGATTTTGGTGGTTAACGAACTCGTTCAATCGTTTGCTAATTGAACGCTATATACCATGTTTCGTGAAGAAAGAACAAAAACAAAATACATACATGTGCTAAAAGTTAAAAAAGATCGATAGCTACTATCGTTAGTCATGAACTATGCATATATCGACAGTAACTATCGACTATTGCCCATCCATACCCTCAATCGGCGCGCCGACTGAATAGGCTCGGCGGCGACTGAATAGGCTCGGCGGCGGCGGCGCCGCTAAAACCCGGCGTGGCGTAGCGGCGCCGGCGCGGCGCGCATGTCTAGTTTGATTGTAAAAGTTTGTGAATTATTTATACATAATTTAATAAACAGGAGAAACAAAAAACTAAATTTTATTAGCACTAATGGCCTAGATTTTAAAGCCGTAAAAAAAAAAAAAAAAAAAAAAAAAAAAAAAAAAAATGTCCACACAAAAATAATTACTACGAAATTTTAATCATTAGGTGAGTTCTATTGCTTTAAATTTATTATTTTAATGCCTTTATAAAGTAATTGAATTTGATTTTTTCTTAAAACCTTCTTAAATCCAAAACTAGGTGGAGCAAAAATAGTTTAGGAAATGTTTATGAAGTTTTACGGAAGCATAGATCACGTTGATAATAAATTTTTGTGAAAACTTCAAAAACAAAAGTGTGTTTTGCTCCATTCCTATTAACATTTTAGGCATTTCAAGGTACTTATTGGAAAGTAAATTTAATCCTCTACAACGTTCATATTGACTACATTTTTCATTACGGGCATACTTTCTACGTTATTGGCAGAAAATGTGACAAAAAACAAGGGTTTTATGGGGCTTCGGCAATTTGTTACTCTCTGGTGCGCTTTAGCGAAAAAATTACCGATATAAAATCTACATAAAATTTGAATCTCTACAATAATCCGTCATAAAAATAACCCCTTTCCATTGGAGATTCCAGAGTTAAGGTCTCTGAAGAAGAACTGGAGAAAGTTGAGGGGTCGTGCATTAGGCCCAACAAAAATACATTCAACCACGTTAAGACCCACCAAGTTTCGTTTTTAAATTTCAAAAGTTGTGGGAAAAAATGGGGGTGTCAATCGAGTTTTGAACACCCTGTATATATGTATATATATATATATATATATATATATATATATATATATATATATATATATATATATACACATACACGTCTGTTTGTTCATTCCTAGCCTCAATAATGGTCCGATTTTGATGAAATTTGGTACAAAAATCTTTCGTCTAATTTGAAAGGTCATGTTTGTTAACCAGCAGAATCTGTCCACCGGAACACGGTTTTTATAGCGAAATTTGCGCAAAAAAAATCGTAATGCTTACTTCATATGCTTGCAAGTACTCGTTTTATAGGTTTATTCGCCTATAAAATTTTGGTTACGTTTGGAGTTAAGGAAGGATTCGAATAAAATATTTTATTTTTATACATGAAAAGTTTTGGGAACTTCGTACATTTTCCTTAATATCTCGAAAACGGTTGGGAATCTTGGTAAGCGGAAGGTAACCATTCAAAAGCTTACTAAATGCTCTACAAAAAAGATTCTGAAGAAATTTTTGATTTGGCGATTGTTAATGCTCAGCACCAAATTTCAGGGTTTGGGAAAAGGAGGGAAAGGGATGATACGGATCTTTTAAGCTCTGAGCCGGAAGCAGTGCGGACTGTCACTACGCGTACAACGCCGTCACTGCCGGGATGAGTTTGAGTTATACGGGCAAGTGGCCATTGTCCTAAAGGATTCTTCTTTTCGATGAGGACCACGATGCTTCCGACATTGAGTGAAGGATCTTCAGACTTCTTCCATTTGTACCGTTGCTGAAGATGGTGGATGTATTCTTTGCTCCACCTTTTCCAAGTATACTGAATGCGACTGTCAATGAGCTGCCAGCGGGAGAGCATGTTGAGAGGTACGTCGCTGAGATCTTCGACGGGTGGTGCATGCATAGATGTTCCAATTAGAAAATGAGCCGGCGTGAGGATATCTAGCTCATAGGGATCATCGTTTAGAGGGCACAAAGGACGTGAATTTAGCAAAGCTTCAATTTTTGTGAAGATCGTCGCTAACTCTTCGAACGTCATTGGATGGCTACCAACAGAAGCAGGCAGTAGTTTCTTCACGGACTTAATGCCAGCCTCCCACAAGCCTCCAAAGTGTGGCGAATGAGGTGGAATGAAATGCCACTCTATACCCTTGTCGGCGAGGTGCGTTTGAATGGCAGTTGAATGTTGTGAAATGAAGGAATAGACATCCTTTAAGTAGCGGGAAGCACCGACGAAGTTTGTTCCATTGTCGGAATGTATGGCTTTTGGAAGACCCCGACGTGATATAAATCTATCCAGCGCTGCCAAGAATGATGGCGTGGAGAGGGAAGATACTGCTTCTAAATGGAGTGCTTTGGTAGAAAAGCAGACAAATAGGCATAAATATGCTTTAGATATGATAGGTTTTCGACGTAGAGAGTCTCTTACTGAGAAAGGACCGCCGAAATCAATACCTACCTGAAGAAAAGGTCTAATCATTTCAAACCTAGAGCTTGGAAGAGGAGCCATAATAGGGATTTTTGCCTTGGGTTGGCGTCGACGGCAGATTATGCAACGACGAATGAAGCCTTTTATGTATCTTGTCGCAGATGGTATCCAATATCTCTGCCAGAGAAGGTTAAGTGTAAGATTCGTACCGGCATGAAAATAATTATTATGGATCTCGCTGACTACTAGATAGGTAAGATGAGAGTAAGTTGGTAAAATTGCTGGATGACGGGCTGAGAGAGAGATGGGAGCATTGTTTAGTCTTCCGCCCACTCTAATAATACCCAGTTCGTCAAGAAATGGTTGAAGAGCTTGTAGATTAGGAGAATTTATACCTTTTGGGAAGGCAGAATTTTGGACTAACGTTATGCATTTGTTCATTGCATCGGAGATTTCCTTAGCCCTGACTGGGGATGAGAGTTGAATTTTGGCATTGTCTCCGGAGGACGTGGCTCTCGCCCGTGTTGAGAGGCGGATAATCCTGGCGATGACATGGAGTAGAGTCCTCAGATTGCTAAAACGCAAAAGCCATTGTGGTTCAGGTGACACTGTTGACGTGCCGAGAAAAGCTGAAGTGGCTTGCAGTTTGGCATTGGAGAGCGTGATGGGCCAGTCATGAGGGTTTAATTTTAGCCAGCTCGGGCCGTGCCACCAAAGATGATGGTTCTGTATTTCGGAAGGATTGATGCCTCGCGATGATATGTCGGCAGGGTTTTCCTTGGATCTTACATGGTGCCAGTCTTCAAGACGTGTTTTATCCAGAATAGATGTTACTCGATTAGCTTCAAAGACGGCTAGCTGATGACTGGGTGTTCGAAGCCATGCTAAAGCAACTGCGGAATCGGTAAAAAGATACACGCGTGTTGGGCAAGGATGAGGATCGAACTTCAAAGATGCAAGCAAGCTCGAAAGAAGCAAGGCCCCACATAACTCTAAGCGTGAAATAGAATGGAACTTTATGGGGGCTACCTTTGTTTTGCATTCACTAGCGTGACACACACCTTGCCGCTTGAAGTTTCCGTTCGCAGATAGAAAACGGCTGAATAAGCCTTTGTTGAAGCGTCACAAAATCCAATTAAATCAACTCTATTTTCGCTGTAGGGAATGAATCGTGGAATACATATTTGAGAAAGGTAATTCCAAGAGCCAATAAATTTGGACCAACCTTCTATAAAATGCTGCGGAAGTGGCGTGTCCCAATCTAGTTTTAAAAACCACAACTGCTGTAGGAAGATTTTAGCAGCGAGCACCACTGGGGCCAGAAAGCCTAAAGGATCAAATATTCTTGCAATGGTTGATAAGACCGACCTCTTAGTCATGATGCTAGATGGCTCACTGATGGAGTATTTGAAGTGATCTGTGGCAGGGTCCCATCTTAAACCAAGAACCTTGATAGAAGGTAATTCATCAGGTTGTATTGCAATCATACTGGTGCTGGGAGAATTTCTGGTTTGTTAGAAGCCCATTTGTCGAGCGTGAAACCACCACTAGAAAAGCATTTAATTAATTGCAAACACAATTCTTTGCCTTCTTCAACGGAGTTGGCACCTGTGACTACGTCGTCGACAAACATGTCACGAAGTATGCATTTCGAAGCTAGGGGATACCTATCAGCTTCTAGCGTTGCGAGTTCTCTGATTGTCCTGATAGCTTGGAACGCGCTTGATCGGAGGCCATAGGTAACCGTATTAAGCTCATATTCTTGAATTTCTTTGTTTGGGTCGTCCCGCCAAATAATATGTTGATATATCCGTTGCTTAGGATGAATTAGGATTTGGCGGTACATTTTGACAACGTCAGTGATGATTACTACAGAATGGAATCGAAGGCGAAGCAGAATGTCGCCAACGTCTGCCTGGAGTTTAGGTCCAGAAAGGAGCTGATCGTTAATACTTGGTGTGGTTGAGGTGCAGGACCCATCAAATACAACCCTAATCTTCGAATCCTTGTAAACAGCATGGTGAGGAATTAAATAAGAAGAAGATATGGCTGTCTTGCTCATGTGTCCCAACTTTTCATATTTGCAAAGGAAGTCAGAGTATTCGTTAAACAATGACGGGTTGTGGCGAAATTTACGCTCTAAGTGGAATAGGCGTTTTTTGGCTTGAATTCGATTATCTCCTAGATTAGATTCGCCCTTGAATAGGAATTGGAGAACAAAGCGACCGGATGAAGTACGAGTATAGGTGTCCTTGAAATGTTGCTCACAGTATTCATCTTCAGGGGAAACTAATGAAGCTGGACTGGGTTCTTCTAACTGCCAAAACTGCTTAAGTTGGTTTTGTATGTCCAACTGAGAATATGCAACAAGACTGGTGTCGCTAAATGGGAAGTCAGAAGATATAGGCCCAGATACAACGTCACCAAAAACAGTGGGGGTTAGAAAAGGTAGTCCTGCTCTCACTGGATTAGGTGCGCCAGATACAATTAAGTGCCACACATCAGAACCAAGCAATAAGTCAATATCCTTGGGGGTGCCAAACTTTGGATCAGCTAGCTTGAATGAGCTGAACGCTTCTACCATATGCTGAGGTAATGGACATAGTGGAAGAAATGAAGTAATTTGAGGAATGACGAGGGCGTTTAGTCCAAGAGATATCTCTGTGTTATGCTGAGAATGAAGCGTACATCGAACTCTACCCGAGATAGGAATAGATATATTGTTGCCTAATCCGTGGATTTTCTGAAAGGTTTCATGAATTGGAAGTTTCAATTGTCGAGCACATTTCATGGTGATAAAAGAGCGTGTGCTTCCTGAATCAAGTAAAGCTCGAAAAGAGTGCAACCTTTTATTACTATCCTTAACAAGTACAATAGCGGTTCCTAGCAGGACCTGGTCAGTGGGTGACACGTAGGAACTATAGCACAGGTTTTTCGAGTGGTCCTGAAGGTCGAAAAACCTTCAGGTCTGGTGGCCTGGCTTGCCCTAAATTGGTCGAAGGATGAGCTGGTGGAGGTTTATTTTGAGAATTGACATCGTGCAAAAGAGAATGATGGCGCTCTTTACAATATCTGCATGTGTTTTTGGAATGACAGAACTTGGTTGAATTTGATGACCTCAGGCAATTGTGGCAACCCTTCCATTTTGAGGTAAAGTTCTTTCGCTCAATAATATCAAGTTGAGCGAATTTGTGACAATACAGAAGATTGTGTTGACCTTGACAGAAAGGACATGGTGCAGAAGGTTTTTCCGTGGCTTCTACTTGAGATGAAGATGCACGTGTAGGAGATGATCGGCTAGCTGGAGTCACAGCCTTAGACAACGAAACGCTGGCCCTATTAGAAAGGTTTAAGGGAGTCTTGGAAAAATGACTTGACGAGCCAGAGTTTTCTCCGCTAGATAACATAGCAAGATCGTAACGACGAGATGATTTTGATGGAAAACGTTGGTTGGATCGTTTCTGATTTTCTGAAGAAGCATGAGAATGCTGAAAGCTTGAACTTTCGTCACTAGACAGCCGAAGCGCAAGATAACCATTTCGAATAAATTTTATTAAATCTTCAGTTGAAGGGAATTCTTTTCCTAGCTGATCTAGCTCGAATTTCTGACGTGTAGTAGAGTCTAAGGTTCTGAGTGCAAGGAAGGATAATATCATATCATCAGGATTATCAAGACCTAGAGCCTTGAACGATGCTATACTGTCTGAAACGTTAGTTGTAAATCCCAATAAATTTGATAAGGGACTAGAATTTTTATTAAATCTAAAATTGAGAATTCTTTCGAGATAAAATTTAGCTATGACTCTCTTATTATCATAAGCATTGTTCAAAGCCTCCCAAGCTAAGGGATAGTTGTCATCGGTTATTTTAAAATGAGAAACTAGAGATAAAGACTCTCCTGATAAACAAGATAATAAATGGTGGAATTTTTCAACAGGTTTTAAGGACGGGTCAGAGTCCATTAAGCTAAGGAATGTATCCCTGAAAAATCCCCAAGATTGAATATGACCTGAAAATACTGGAGGTTTGATGGTCGGTAATGAAGATTTAGCTCTGGCTTCACTAAAGGAAGTGGTATTAGCTGTTGTATCCTTAGTCGCAAGTGTTTCTTTCTCGATCTCGAGTTTTAAAGCCTCAGCGTTGTGAATGATATTGAAAAGACTAGTTCTTTGTGCAGCCTCGACGTCGGTAGGAAACCCGCTAGGATCACAGGATTTTACAAAGCAAGCTTCTAACTTGTCCCAATTGGCATTGAATTCGGATACGAGTGCTTGGGCAAAGGACAATTTTATCAAAAACAAACACTTTTTAGTACCATCCGTTTTTAATTGTTCAGTAAGCTCTCCGAGGGGAGTAATATCCTCAAAGAGTCTCTTAATCCTCTTTCTATAAATGTTTATATTGGCCAGCATTTCCTCACTTTTTGGTGGGGGAAGAACTGGTGGAGCCATATTTGAAATAGATATTTATAAAATAATTAAAAATAAAAGGAAATGATATGAGGATTGAATGAGGAAAAAATATGAGGATTAAGAAAATAAATAGAACAAAAATTGGTAGGAAAAACGCCTGAAAAGAAATGTAAGAAAAATAGAAATATATATAGAAGAAAAATACTAAAATTAAAAATATATGTTTATATGATAATAGTAATTTGTTTAAAAAAATAGGCGGTATGCTGGTTACAAATTATCTTGGCCGGAGGACCATATGTTAATGCTCAGCACCAAATTGCTAATGAAGTGTATATATATAGAAAAGGTTGATGGGAAAAGGGAGCTGAACATATAACTGCCTATTATTGAGGCTAAATGAAAAACTATATAGAATGATAGAAAAAAAATTGAATTATTTATTTGAAATTATAAGAAAAAAAATATCTCCTTATGGAGCAGACACTGGTTAGTATGTTAGATTTGAAGAATAAGAAAAAAAATATTAACTTCTGTGCGAATGAAAATAATAAAAAATACAAGCATGTACAGCTAATGATCGGGCGAATAGTGGCCGCTGAGATTAAAAAAGGATTATAGTCTCGCTTATCTGGTTGATGTTGCGTCTCCCCTGTAGCCGCTGACGCCAGGTTGAAAATTGGAGCTTGGCGGGGCTTCGAAGAAGTTGTACCTCCAGAGAATGGATGCAGGCAGCCTGCGGTAAGGTGCTCACAATGGCCTCAAGTACGTGCTGTTCCTCAGGGACGTAAGGCTGAACTTCTCCTAAGGGAGTCGAGGCTGTACTCATCCTAAGGGAGTCAAGGCTGTACTGACTTAGGGCGGGCAGCTCGCAAAATCCGCGCCTTTTCTGTCCTGGGCCCGTAAAGTGCTGCCCTCATTAGAATATTGCGCCGGGAGGTGGCGGACTCTCTAGGCTCGAGGGTAAACCAGCCGTCCTATCGGAGAGATAAGGGCAATCCCGAAGAGGATTAAGATCGTCTGATAACCGTCTCCGGGCTTGTATCTCAGCTGCCAGGCTATTCCCCTATACCTAGACGCTAAGATATTTGCGATACAACAATTGAATAAAATGTAATAAATAATTTATAACTTATACTACTTGGCCTCTAACAGCGATGTCAGTCGGAGAAATAAGTGCTTAAAACTTCAAATTTGTTTGTTTTGTTCTTTTAAACGGGTTTTTGTAGTTGTTTAGCTCACATTTTAATTGGTTGTTTTTTTTTTAATGGGAATTATTTGTATAATTAGTACTATAGTAGAAGAGTACGAGAAAATGTAAACATTTTGATATTTTTCAAATCATTGAACAGTAAGATTAATATCTCTAGGAGTGGATGAAGGATGCTGCCTGACCCTTTTTCTGTCAGGTAGAGGTGAGGGTCTGGGTGGACCTATTTGAGGTAATAAATTATTTCATGAAATTTCTAACCAAAATTATAACTGCTACTTAATAAAACTACATTTTATCGTAAAAATGGTTTTATTGTGCCGATGTTTCGGCTTGAACTTCAAGCCTTCATCAGGGCTGTAAAAAACAAGTAGGACGGATGTAATACTGAAATATACATATGTATATATATATATATATATATATATATATATATATATATATATATATATATATATATATATATATGCCTACGTACACACATACACATACTTATATGGAAAAAGACAAAAAACATAAAAACATAATATATAGAAGAACAATGTGCTCTAGAAGTGCTTAGATTATTAGGAAAACATATATAAGAATAACAGATTACATTAGAATAG
Source organism: Gonocerus acuteangulatus (assembly GCA_946811695.1). NCBI lineage: Eukaryota > Metazoa > Arthropoda > Insecta > Hemiptera > Coreidae > Gonocerus > Gonocerus acuteangulatus. Next base: position 168,041,265 of record OX328123.1, read on the forward strand.
ATATAAAAATAACAAGATGGGCTTACTGATGGGAAGATTGAGAACTATACCTCACAGATGCGGGATCATTTCTGACAGTTAATACAGGGAAACTTAGGGAGAAAGGAGTTGCTGAGGGGGGGGGGGGGGGTTCTGGACCACCCAATGGACAGAGAACATAGAAGATGAAAGAAAGAGCGTAAAGTGTCATAAAGTCATAAAATGTTGTGTTAATGCAAAAGGGAGGCAGGTATAAAGGGCTATATTGCAGGCGGTATAGGGAATTAGGATGGAGTTTTTAATAAATGGAAGATGTTGGAGTAGGTAGAGGAGATGACTTCTTTATCAATTTTGTCATTAACTGGGTTATTTTCTAGGTGGATAAAAATTGATTCAGAAAGGAGGCGTTTGTCTTCGTTGGATTCAGTGGAAAGGATGGAGTATAGGTCAAAACCAAAGTCATGTCCGTCTGTGATGGCATGTCTAGTTAAAGCTGTCTTTATGTCTTTATTCCGGACTGTTTAGTCTGTCCAATGTACGCACTATTGCAGTTGGGTGTGATGCAAGGGATTCTGTAGACTACATTGGTCCTGTCTTTTTGTGGAATAGGATCTTTTAGAGTCGTATATAAGTTTTTTAGTTTGTTCTGTGTCGATAGTCCTAGTTTTAGAGTGGGGAATGTATCGCGTAGGGATTTTTGGATTTTTTCGGTGAGGTTTGGGATATATGGGAGACCTCTGAATTGAGGGACAATATTGTATTGGGTAGTGGGGATGGGTTTAGGGTTATTAAAAGAATTTATGAGACGGGTGATAATGTTGGTAGGAAATCCATTGGCTGTAAGAATATCGAGGAGACGGGATTCGTTGGCAGGGTGAAATTTGGTGTCGGATATGGAGAGGGCTCGATTTATTAGGTTGCTGGCAGTATTGAGGATTTGGTGTTTGGGTTGTGAGGAAAGGTAATGGAGGAGTCGTCCAGAGTAAGTGGGTTTGGTATACCAATCAGTGGATATAGAGCCATCTGTATTTCTTATGAGGAGTATGTCAAGGAAAGGAAGGGAGTTATTTGATTCGGTCTCGATTGTGAATATTAACCGGGGGTGGTAGGAATTAAAAGCGGCTAGTATTTCTGGAATCTTATTAGGATTAATTATGAGGAAGAGGTCGCCAACGTATTTTTTAAGGAAAATAATATCGTCAGGGAACATGGGGAGGATTTGGTCAAGGAGGTCATTAAGGGTAATATTGGAAAGGTCAGGAGCGAGGCAGTTACCCATGGCAAGGCCAGAAATCTGGTTGAAGAATTTATCTTGGAATAGGAGGTATCCGGATTTGCAGCAGAGGGATAGGGATTCAAGATAGGAGGATCAAGATAGCTTGGTGTGTGGTTCTAGCGTGGTCTAATTCTTGTCAATAATTTCTTGGGTTTTATCTATGGGAATGTTTGTGAAGAGGGACTGGGCATCTAGAGAGGCTAAAATGAAATTAGGAGGGATGAGAAGGGAGTGTAGTTGTTTTTTGAGGTCGTGTGCATTCTGTACATCATAGGGGTTATTGTGACTTAAGGTCTGGAGGGAAGTAAGGAAAAATTTGCTTAGTTTTGAGGAGGGGGAGTTTATGTTGGAAATGATGGGACGTAAGGGATTATTTTCTTTATGGATTTTCGGGAGGCCATAGCATCTGGGGGCTTGGGAGTTATGTGAGATGAGGTGTGAGCGGGTCCGTTGGTATATCTCTTTGTTGTCATGTAGTTTTCGTATGTGTTGGTTAAAGGATTGTGTGAGGGAGGGGGTGGGATTTCTGTTATGGGGGGTCGGTGAGTAAGTGGTGTTGTCAGAAAGGAGTGTGATCATTTTTTCAGTGTATTCAGTCCTGTCAGTGTATTTCAGTATTACATCCGTCCTACTTGTTTTTTACAGCCCTGATGAAGGCTTGAAGTTCAAGCCGAAACGTCGGCACAATAAAACCATTTTTACGATAAAATGTAGTTTTATTAAGTAGCAGTGACCGAACTCCGACAATCCCTACCTTGCATCATCTACGGTCAACGATCTCCTCTAAACAAAATTATAACTGTTTCTATTTCAACCTTTCCAAATGACATTAGGATTAAGAACGGAACCACGCTAAGATGATGCTGTTCCTGCGAGTCGGACTTTTTTATGAATCAATCCTTCTAACTAGACTTCCCACCCTATACAGGGTGTATTGAAAGTTAATGACAATACTCCAGGGGGTCAAACTAGACAAAAAAATTAACTTCGTTTAGAGCCTTCTGCTCAAAATCATGAACATAAATAAGCTTAGGTCCACCCGACAAACCTTTTTAATGTTCTGTCTAACATACAGTCTTCTTTTTCGTACAAAGCCACCACACATCCACGAATGCCAGTGGACTCCTGGTCAAAACCATGGAAGCTCTAGGTATTTCTTCTTTAACAACTTCATACAAAATGTGACCTTCAAATGCTCTTAAACCTGATGTGATGGAGAGAAACGGACTCCGGATTCGAACTCAGCGTGTCGAAATACATAAGAATATATGTATGGCTTCTTTGGAAAATACCACTTTTGTGTGTGTGTGTGTGTGTGTGTGTGTGTGTGTGAGCTTTATAGTTTTTAATAAGATGATACAATTGAATTAAATTGTCTGTCTAGACCGGAATCTTGAAAAGCCTTCGTCAAAAAGAATTTAATGCCATATTTCAAGAAAATAAAGTTATCTTGAAAAAATTGTACTTTGTATTTTTCATTTCTGTATCTTCTTTATGCATTTCTTATTGTTTCAGGAGTTGGAGTGCCCTTACAAGATCTCTGGCATATCTGCTAACCCTTATCTCTATACAATCACAAAAGTTGTCATTCTTAGCGCTCTATCTGGAGTCCTTTCTGAAATTCTTGGTTTTAAACTTAAATTGCATAAAATCAAAATAAAGTGAAAAGTTTAATTGTTATTTCATAAATATTTTAGATAAGATGATTAATCGAACAAGTTAGGAGTCGTTATCAATTATTGAATAATTTGCTAATCGGATTGCTGGATACACAGAATGTTTTCGATGATGTGATATATTTGTACAAATAAATAATTTAGTTTTAGTGATTGTCTAGTGTGCTTAGCTAGCTGGAGAGAGTCAGTACAAGTTAGCCAAGCCCTGTACTTTAACACATCACAAGAATTTTCCTTATACTTCTTAATCCTCTCCCTTCCGAGGAAAAAAAATTGCATGTTACTATTTCTGAACCTTTCCGGATATGAAGAACTATGCCAGATACTCATCCTTTAGAAAATCTAACTGTTTTAAACTTTCACTGTTGTATTAGTGTAGAGAATAGTTGATGTTTTAAAAGTCGTTAAATGTAGACTGCATGTTGCTCATATTTAATAATATATGTATATTAGTAATTATGCTGTAAATGTTAGCAATAGTATGTTGTCTTAGCAAATTCGTTTATAGCAATGCTAGATAAATCTACGCTATACTAATTTTAGAATTTAATGAGTACTATAAAACATAGTATCCAAAGTACTATCAATTTTACATGTTCAGTTTAAATTTCAATATAATCATGAAATAAATCATTGAATTGATATTACTACATATAAAAGTTATCAAAGTGAATTGATTTGGAGCAATCAGTCAATCAAAAGCCAAGTTTAGGGGATATGTTTAAAGGGAACTATATAAACTAAATTAAATACGTTTTAATTAAAACATATTAAAATAAAAAATAAAAAAAATACATTTTTCACCATTTAGGATCCAAGTGAATGAGGAATTTACATTTTCAAGAAATTACCTCCATTAAAAAGTTTTTCTTCCTTTGAGAAGCTTTCTTCCCGATTTTTATTCAATTAAAATGTTTGCAGGAAAGAATTCCAGCATAGATTCTTTGTAATTTTGAATGGTTTCCTCTTGATTTTAATGATAATACAGTATCAGCTATTGCCTGATTAGATGGAGATGGAACCTAACATCTTCAACTTATCACAATAATTGAATCCCACAGTCTTCTTTTACCCAAAATCAAAATTACAAATGACTACAGATATAAAAATCACTTATATCTTGTGAAAAAATTCTTTTCTCATTTTTCTGAGATCAAAATCTTATTAAAAACAGTATATTTTTAGCCTTGAACTGTTATTTCCTGTTTGCCATTATCTTCTAGAGGAAAAATTACAAGTTTCCATTACTATTGAAAATTAGTGAAGCATTACACCTTCTTAAAACATTTTGTTCAAATGTAGATTACCTTAAATTGGATCCTTCTAACCGCTACCTGTCATGCAGAAAGAGCAAGTCCGCGGACGTGAAGGGTGGGCTAGATCTGCTTACACGTAGCTCTGAGAGAAGATTGAGCAACTCCCGTCTTGGCGGTCCTCATCGTTCCTTCTATACCATTTTTCCTTTCATATAGTTGTTTAAAAATAAATTGTTCCTGTCTTTGTATGCTGCTGCGACCATTGACTGTTTTAGGTGGGAAGGAATATGAAAAAGTATGGGTCTAGCCGATCATGGTGAGTGCAGAACCCAGACCGCATATACGCATCTGGAGCATGGGGCACTGCTCTTCACGCCCACATATATGCGTCTAGAGCGTTTGAAGGGTTAACTAGTATAGACATTAATCTACCATCAACTATATTCCTTTTTCCTAAAATTTTTCTGGTTTACATTAATTTTATTATATATATTTTCCGCTATTATAAATCTTATATATTAAAAAAAATTCTTCTTCAAGATGATAATCAATACAGCCAAAATGTTATACAAGAAGTAAGGAAAATGTAAGATTGTAAGAGCTTGATGGTTTATGTTCATCTTAAGGTTGTTAGAGAAAGGTGATGAGCCTATTACACTTTCAAAAAGCTTTCTGATAGCTTAGGCCTTTCAAGGCAATCCCTCATCCTCAATACTCTATGAAAAACATGTACAACAGAAATCTAAATAATCCAAAAACAAACAGAGACAAATATAAAAATAAAATCAAACCGTCCATAGGTGTTAAATAGTGTACATTTAAAAACACATAAATAATAATCAAGAAATCATCGATCTGCAACATTTTCCACTTTCTAAATCTAGGAAAGTTGATGCTTTATTGAATATTTTGTAGTTTCTAACCCTTTCTCTTATCAAGGATGATCGCATGGGTGGATACTCGCACCCAGCCTCTGGTCTCCTGCATGAGATACTCACACCCAGTCTTGGGTGTCCTGTACGGGATTCTCACACCCAGTCTTGGGTCTCCTGTACGGGATACTCACACCCAGTCTTGGGTCTCCTGTACGGGATACTCACACCCAGTCTTGGGTCTCCTGTATGGGATACTCACACCCAGTCTTGGGTCTCCTGTACGGGATACTCACACCCAGTCTTGGGTGTCCTGTACGGGATACTCACACCCAGTCTTGGGTCTCCTGTACGGGATACTTTTGCTGCTCCTGATCATTGCACCTTGACTTTGGGCAATCTCCTCGTAGAATTAAAACTCTTCTTTTATCATTTTGATTTGTTTACTATCATTATCAATGTTTACTTATCTTTGAGTTTGAATTATTTTTAAGTAGAATAACTTCGTTAAAAGAAAGTTATAAAAATAAGTAAAGAAATATATTTATATTGCAAGCTTGTAAAAAAATTCAAACAATTTTTCTCTTTACCATTTGTCCTATTTGTTAAGAATAATAAAAAAAAAGTGAAATATATACCCACTAAAACTTACGGTAATTTGACAAGAGTAGACAGGGTGAAATGGCTGAGAGGCTTATGAGTTGGAATTCACCTGAATAGCTCACACGGACTCAAAACTTCATTCAAATACCCTCTAGTGACAGGTAGTGATACTAGAAGTACACTATGGTAACACTAGATAGCTCTAAAGTTGAGAAAGGCGGTGAGAAATATGATATTTTCGACTGCTGGAGAACGGTACTTGGGGCCTGCCATTCCTCCTGACTTGTACACAGAGCCAAGCCGCTCTTCGATGTCTGGAGCATTCAGTGGTAGAGAAAGGGTTAACTGTGGATGTTATGTGCGCGTTTTATAAATTAAAACTATTTATTGTCGGGGTCTCCCGTGGTCTTGTGGCTAGCGCCTTAGACTCATAAGCGGGAGATGGTGGGTTCGATCCCCACGGCAGGAATTTTTTTATCCCATGGCCCGTTGGGAAAATTCCTCGTTGCACACTGGATGTCAGCGCTAATGGCACCATGCAAAAAAAAAAAAAAAAATATTGTCTATGCCGACCGTCTGTTTTTATTTTTATTTAACATGACTTTTGAGATTTTTGTTTTTGTGTGCGTTTACATTTTCCAGAGTAATAAGGATGAGGCATTACCCCTATGCAAGTTTGAGAAAAAGTCCTATGCTCTAACTCTAATAAACCTTTTTGAAGTGAAGTTTGGTTATTCTGTTGAAACTGAAGAAAATATTTATATTGAGGTAGCTAAATAAGTGTCAATTAATTATTTACATTTTGTTAATTAATTATTTTGCCAGCTTGTAAATATGCTTTTGAATATTAGCTAGAATGTTGCTAAGACAACGACCCTGACAATTGCACTATTGTAATGTTATTGTTGACATATCCCTGTTAAAAATATACAAATAATTAAATGTTGATCTCATCATCACGATATATTAATGTTAATTGTTTACATGAAACTAGCACGGAAACGATTCCTTAATGGTAATTGTAGATATTAAAATTTCTTCCTTAATTTAGAGGAATTTTTGTATAAAGGCTTTCAATTTATAGATTATTTTTAAATTTCTTATGTTTATTTTTAGTGTTTTCTAATTTTTTAGAGAATAGTAATTTATTAATTGTTTTATCATAGTTGATACAATTCTGGAATAAGATGGTATTGAAACTTGATGGTAAATTCCAGTACCATCTTGCTGATGTAGAATTGAAGACAGTTCTAATAAAGCCTATAGTGTTATTTTGTTTCCCTACCTTTTCATTGGACTGCATTGTTATTATTTGTTAGCAATTATAGAGTTATAACTGTATCTTTTTGGTTTTAAGTATTATTTATTTTTGTTAGGATGTTGTCTAGTTGTACAGAGGACTATCTGCCTCAGCTGGAGTTACCGACTGTGAAGTGCTGCATTAACTCCTATTAAATGTGCCACATAGTGACAGACATATTGTATTGTGATTTCAAAGACTTTGTCATTGAAAATAAATTTATTTTAGACGAACGTTTTTTCATTTATGTTACCTCATTCTACCCTCATAATATTTCAGTCATCTTATGTCAGCTTTCCAATAAATGGACAGTTAAGTTAATGATGTGTTTGTGTTTTCTAGTACACGAAAAACAAAAACAAAACTGAATCCAATCCAAAACTCTTGTTTCTATCAAGCAGGCTTTATTTTATTTGAGTTTTGTTTTTGTTCCTTTCCTACTGGTTTTCGAGAGGAAGTCTCATTTTCCCAGAAAAATACACTTGAGATATTACATCATTTGATGTTTTACCCAAGTGGGTGGAAGTCAATCAACCAATATTTATTTGAACCAATACGTATAGTATTATTTACAAATGGTGAAGGGAGAAAAAAAAATATATACATTAACAAAATAAATACTAACAAAAATAAAATAAAATAAAAAATAGGAATAAACTGACAAAATAAAAATAGAACATGAACAAAAGGTAAAAAGAACATGATAGGTAAACGGAACATGAGGTAAACAGAACATGAATTAGAAAATAACAAATTATTGTAAATGAAAGAAATCTTGATAACATCTTGGCTTTAGCCGTGTTGCAATCCTTTCTCCTAGCTGAAAGTAGCTCCATCTATTGTTGGTAGTTTTCCGTAGTGCCTTTGGGTGAGTTTTTCAATGTGCTCTGCGGAGTGGACAACACCGAGCTCTCTGTGGATTTGTGTGTTTCGTATGAAAGGAGGTGCATTTAAAATAATTCGAAGAATTTTATTTTGAAATGTCTGAAGTCTTTGTCTGTTTGTGTTACTGGTACTGTACCAAACTGGGCATGCGTAAGTTAGTAATGGAAGTAATAGAGTTTTGTATAGTAGAACTGCGCATTTGTGTCTGAGTGGTGTTTTCTTGTTTAAAAGTGGGTATAGTAGTCTTAGTCGTGTGTGAGCCAATTGTAGTTTTAAGTTAATGTGAAGTCTCCAGGTCAGTCTAGTGTCGAAGTGTACGCCAAGGTAGCGCACACTTTGGTCCCTTGGAGTCCAAGGAACTCGGGTCTGTCCAATCCGCAAGCAAGGAGAAGTCCTCTCATCGAAGTGCCTCAGTGCGAATATCTTTGCTTCAGTCTTGGATGGATTGAGACGGAGTCTCCACCTTTCGAACCACGAAGTAATGCTGTCCAGTGATGATTGAAGGTCTGCGATGGTTCCTGGAACGTCATCTCCTTGACTCATGACTAACGTGTCATCTGCAAACAGAGCGACCATGGCAGTTTGAGGCTCGGGGATGTCGTGACAATAAAAGATAAATAGTAAAGGGCTCAGTACTGCTCCTTGTGGTACACCAGCAGAGACGCTTACTTTTCGGCTGACACTGTTTTTCACTCGTACTTGTAATGTTCTTTCGTCAAGGAACGAAGAAATGATGTTCGCAGGGTGGCCAAGTTTTTTTGAGTTTATAAAGAAGGCCCTTGTGCCACACTGTGTCAAATGCTGACTTGACATCTAAGAAAACAGCTGTCGAATACTTTTTGTCTTCGAATCCCTTCAGTATTGATTTAGCTACTCTCTGTATTTGGTGGACAGCTGAGTGGTGAGGTTTGAATCCAAATTGATGTTTGGGAATGATGTTGTTTTCCTCTAAGTGCCGGCGGAGTCTCTTCTCAATACATTTTTCAAAAACTTTAGCCATTGTATTTAGAAGGCTAATTGGCCGATAGCTATCGGGATCTTCCTTTGGTTTTCCAGGTTTGTGAAACACCACCACAATAGCATTTTTCCACATTTTTGGGAAGTAACCCGACCTCAAACATGCATTAAATACGCTTGTCATGAGTGCGATACTCTTCTGTGGAAGATTTTTGAGGACGACTTTGGATACCAGATCGTCTCCTGGAGATTTCCTATTTGGCAGTTTCCCGATGATCGTATTTACTTCGTAAGGAGTAATGAAGTCTATGTTTTTTTCAACTGTCGTAATTGGTGTTTGTAAGTAGGTATTTACGGTTACGTCTATGTCTCTGTTGGTTTTAGTGTCATTTGTGAATTTTCTGTGGAAATGTCTAGCCAGGAGTTGGCACTTCTCTTCATCTGTGTTAGCTGTCCCTGTCTGGTCAGTGAATGAGAATATGTCAGTTTTCTGTCCTGTCAGTCTTTTTGTTTCTTTCCACAGATTTGCGTCACCAGGAGTAAGACTTTCTGCAAATTTCCTATAATATTCATATCGGGTTTCATCTAGTTCCCACCTAATTTGCCTAGATAGTCTATTCACTATAGTTTTTAAAACGGGGTCTTTCGTCCTCTGCCACCGGTGTCGTAGAGTGTTTTTTTCCCGAATCATTTGTAATATGTGTGTAGGAGTGCTGTTTGATAGTCCTGTCCGTTTGTCTGTGAATTGTGTGAGTGTTGCTTTCTGTATGGATGTGTATATGTGTTGAGTGAATGATTCTATTGTTGAATTTATTTCCTCCTTATTATTGTACGTAGCTGGAATTGAGAATGTACACATTTCTTGGGAGAACAATTCCCAATTTACCTTCCCAGTTATTAGCCGAGGGAGTGGTTCTATGTATTGTCTTTGTGTTCCCAATGTGCAAATCACTGGGAGGTGATCTGAGTCTAAGTCTATAATGGTTTTGAGGTAGATAGGAATGTCGAGTTTGTGAATTAGAGCAATGTCAAGTATGTCAGGTAAATGTCCTTGTCGAGTGGGATGGAAAGTTGGTTCGTCTGGGGATTCAATGTGTATTCCAAGATTTTCCGTTACAGTCTGAAGTCTAGTACCGTTACAGTTATGTGTCCGGCAGATCCAATCAGTATGTTTGCTATTGAAGTCCCCTAACAGTAAGGTAGGTTCTCCTGTAAAGATCTGTTCGAAGTCGTTTTGGATTACTCTCCGTCGAGGTCTAAGGTAAGCTGAGATAATGTTCACTGTTCTGTTGTTGTTTGTCGTCAATTTAACTCCGACGGCTTCGAGATGTAGTAGCCTGGGAAGGAGGAAGTGGGAATGTTTTAAACCCCTCTTTATACATAAAGCTACTCCTCCAAAACGTTCTTCGCTGTCCTGTCTATATAAAATGTATCCTCCTATTCGTAATGTGTCGTTCGGTTTGAGGCGCGTCTCTGTCACACAAGCAATGTCCACTTGGTATCTACTCAGAAAATTTGAGAATAAGTGTAGATGGAGATAGTTAGCCGCTGTAGAGATACGAAGACAGGTATAGTTGGGATTCGGCTAGGAGAAAAACGTCAGACTTTCAAAAAGAAATCTGTATTTTGGACGTTTCGACTGCATCAATGGCAGCCTTCTTCAGCTAAAAAATATATACAACTTATAAGTAAAGAAAATGTACAAGTAGTAAGTAAAAGACAGGCAGAAATGAGCGGAGTATATATATCAATACAATAAATTTTAACCAATCTTATTTTTAAAAACAATGAAAATACGGTAGTTGGAAAGAAAACAGCATGTAGAAAGTGTTAGTAAAAACAGTACAAAAAAAAAAATTAAACAGTAAAAACAACGCACATTTTTTATGTAGTGAAAAACAAAATCTATTTTATAAGTGAATACAATTTATAACAATTAATATATAGATACATACCACTAGAGAATGCCTAGGGGGGAGGGAGGAAGACCTCGAGGACAACTTAGGTAACCATGGGTAGAAGTATGAACGACAGCAACTACACCGGTGGTCTTTATAGTTATGAAAAAGGGGTGGGGGAGGCGGTAAATCGGTGCAGATGAAAGAGGTGCAATTGCTGGGTTGTAAAAGCGTTTTACTTACTACTTGTACATTTTCTTTACTTATAAGTTGTATATATTTTTTAGCTGAAGAAGGCTGCCATTGATGCAGTCGAAACGTCCAAAATACAGATTTCTTTTTGAAAGTCTGACGTTTTTCTCCTAGCCGAATCCCAACTATACCTGTCTTCGTTTGAGAATAAGGTTTGTCGTTTTTTCAGTCCATTGGCATTCCAGTTAAGGATTGTCAGATTTTGAGTATGTCCGTAATTAGGGTCCATGGCTGTTTTTGAAGAAGTCTTGTATGACATTGAGAAGGAGATTTTGTAGGTAAGGCAAAATTGGTTTAATTAATGTAGTAATTAGAGAGCTTAAGTCTAGGTCTGGTTTATTGGAGTCAGTATTTTGAGTTTGTGTAGGATAAGAAGGTTTTGGAGTAGAGCTAGGGGCAGAGTGTGTACCCAGAGGCCGTCGTTCAAACCAGGCATTGGTTTTAAGTGGTTCAGGGCAGTGTGTTGATTGTATTGGAGTGTGAGTGTATTGAGAGTTGATTGGGGTGTGAGTCTTTATTATGGATGTCGGTTTTGTTTGTGGGCGAAATGTTTGAGCTTTTGCTGGCAATTGCTTGTTTTCGATTATGTTTGGATTTGAGGGTTGGGGAAATATTCTATGTCTATAATGACCTTTAAAAGCAGAACATCCGCGATAGTTCGCACTGTGCTTCTCTCCACAATTCGCACATTTGAGTAGGTTATCATTGGCCGTACAAATGTTTGTCAAGTGAGGTCCTGCACAACGGCTACATCGTGGATCTAGCTTGCAATAATTTTTTGTGTGACCTACCCTCAAGCATCTTCCACATTGTACTGCGCGATTTGATAGCCTACGGTGCTCAACTGTAACGATAGTGTAGTAGAGTGCTTTGAGGTTAAATATTGTTTGGCCCTTTTCATCGTTTTTTAATTCTACTGCACATAACGGAGTAGGGGCCCTCATTCGATTATGAAGTCTTGTGACACTCAGGACCGGATATTTCTTATTTGAGAGAAATTCGAATACTTCCGTATCGCTGAGTGAATAAGGAACTTCTCGGATGACGACTGAAAAGTTTTTTTCCTCGGGGTTTACGTATGTATAATATTTTTTACTATTTAAATCATAAAATTTTGTCAAATTCCTGAAATCTCCAATGCCGGTGAGTGTAATTTTGATTTTTTGGTTGCATTGTTTAATTTCGAAATTATTAGTAACGTTTGATTTGATATCATTTGTAATTTTTAAGTAGTTTTCATCTGAGCAAAGAAATATTGGTGGAATTTTTAAGGGTTTGTCTGTCGTATTTTCTGTAGTGGATTCTGTTAAGAGTTGTAATGGTTGGAATCTATTATGTAATGGTATTGGTGAGTTTGTAGTCTGTTTGTTGCGTTTTGTAGTTGGTTCTGTATCTACGTCATCGGGAGACTGGCAATCCATTCTTGGAGAAGGGTTGTGTGGAGATGGTAAACAAGGCCAGTCGTCATGGGCAACGGATAGTTGAGAACTCTCACCTGAGCTTCTTTCTGTCTTGGTTAGGTTAGGATCTAAAATAAAGTCTTTATATTCTTTTACTTTTCTAGATCTTTTAATTTTCATCTTCTTCCTGAAGTTCGGGAGAACAGTGATCAGTTCTTGATCCCTACAGTCCATATATAAAGAAATAAACACTTAAAAATCACTTTTAAATTAGGAGAATTTTTCAATAAGGAATCACAGTACTCTGCCAAAACAGCTGTCTCGAGAGGAAGTAAAAGGACAGTTTTTCTTCAATCACCATCCAACATGTTTTAATCAACATGAGTTTGTGTTTTGTTTTTATTTTCTCCATTTAGTGGAAAACTACTTATAGAAAAACATTTATTAGCACTTTCCTCCGAAGGAAAGTAGCTATTGAGGTTGGACTCATGACGGAAGTTTTGAAAAATTTCTTCAAATCTTTATCGATCCTACCTAGTAGACACCGAAAATGACCCCCGTTAAAATTTATATATATATATATATATATATATATATATATATATATATATATATATATATGCATATATATATATATATATGTGTCTGTTAACACGATAGCGGCCAGAGTTTTTGTTTTTTCGTCACGAAACTTGGTATATAGCATTCAATTAGCAAACGATTGAACGAGTTCGTTAACCACCAAAGTCGGTCCACCGGAAGGGGGGGTTTACCCCGAACCCAAAACACTTATTTGACTATGTCAGCCGTAATATTTGTTATATTTCAACGAAACTTGGTATTCTTAGTGGTAATATAGAGAGAAAAGTGAGATATAAAAATGAACTAAATCGGTTCATTAGAAGGGGGGGTTTACTCCGGACCCACAATACCAATTCGCCACTACCAGCCGTGATTTTTGGTATATTTCGACGAAACTCGGTATTCGTAGTGGTAATCTACAGGTAAATATGTGTTGTAAAAATAAACTAAATCGGTTCATTAGAAGGGGGGGGTTTACTCCGGACCCAAATTCCTAATATACTCATACCGGTCGTAATTTCTGCTGTATTGAAACGAAACGCGGTATACGTCGTGGGTAACTCATGAGAAAGAAGTGTTGTAAAAATGAGCTGAATCGGTCAATCGGAAAGCGGGGGTTTAATTTGTAATATATTTGAATAAAAAAGCCGGCAGTCGTAGGTTCACAAAGCCGCCGCAAGGAGCGCTTTCTACCACTAGAGTGACTGTATCCTGTTCCTGCGTTAGATCAAAATACGATAATATGAGGATTTTTGTATTTATTACGTAGTGTAGTAGGTACCATGTGTAAACATAACTCTGGATGCAAATTAATAATTGATCAGTTACTCATTACAAAATGAGAACTATTCACGTTTTTATTTTATTTATGTAGGATATTTTAAGCAAATTGTTCTGGAAAGCAGTCTACACTACCCAAATTCTGAGGAAAGTGCTTAGTTATGCAGCTCCTGCGTGACGGACTTTTTTTATTTTATTTTCTCCAATGCCCGTCGGTGGCGGTTGAGCCATTTGACGCCGAGCCTCCCAGTATCACTTAGTGAGGTCTGGAAGATGGATCAGTTTGGGACAGACGAGGAGGTGACTTCCCACCATCCTTCCGCTTCAACATAGAGGGCAAATGTCTGAGTCTGCTAAGCCAAGGCGATGGAGATGGGCCTGCAGGTAGTCGTGTCCAGTTTCCAGGCGGAATCTTGCAACAGCTTCGCTTCTCCTCAGATCGTCAGGGATGTGACCTCGGGTTGCTAGGTTTTTCCTGTGCTGGAGCTTTTTAGAAGTTCTTTAGTATGCCTGGATATTTTGGTCTCAATTTGGCTTCTTGCTGCTTGTAAGGATTGGAGAGTCTCAGGTTGCTCTTCGTCTGCTCCCTTTTTGGCCATTTCGTCGGCTTTCTCGTTACCTGGAAGACCAACGTGACTGGGGACCCATTGAAGACAGACTTTCCATCCCCTATTAATGAGGTCAAATATTTTTCTGCGACATTTCGAGACGTTGATGCAATCAGTGAGCTTGTTGTTGCTAAGGGCATAAATTGCAGCCTTAGAGTCAATAAGGAACACGACCTTGCTCGGTTCTAGGTTTAACTGTACTATTTTGTTAATAGACTCGATGATTGTGCATATTTCCCTTTCGAAATTACTTGCATTTTTTCCCACTGCAGAGCATTGTTGGAAGAGTTTGCAATAAGATCCAGCCCCTGCAGCCTTAGTTTCAGGTATGTATGATCCGTCGGTATAAATGTGTAGCCACTCGTTACTCGGGTAGCGATTATGAATGGTTTCCAGAGTTCCAAGTTCTATTGGGCTTGCCTCTTTCTTGCTGGTGACCAGATTCTGTAGCTCTAGGAGTACATTAGGTAAAGCGGCTACAAACGTGGTGAAACTCTGGAGGGGTGCTGGGCTCGCAAGGGGAATCTGATATTTAGTTCGCAGAGCTTCGGTGTGTGTAGGGAGGGGGGGGGGGGTTGAGTTTTTAGTCTCTGAGATCCTGCTCTGTACTTACTCCAGTGTCTGGAATCTATTCTTCTGGCTCTTTCCCAAAACTTCAGGGTACTTTTATCTCTTCTGGAATCGAGAGGTTCTATGCCTGCCTGTAGTTGCATAGCCACTATGGGAGTGGACTTGGCGCCGCCAGTGATTGTTCTTAGAGCGTTGTTTTAAAAACATGGGAAAATGAAATAATTTTTTTCAATTCTGGTTATTTATAAAACTAATTAGTCGCGCTTCTATTTAACGTCTTTAAATATATACCAAGATCTAAAAACTTTTCATGTCTATTAATAAAATTGTTATTTCTAATACTTCCCTAACTCCAAAGGAAAGTAGCTATTAAGGTTGCACTCATGACAGAAGACACCGAAAATGACCCCTGTAAATATTTTTATGTGTGTGAATATATATATATATATATATATATATATATATATATATATATATATATATAAATATATATATATATATATATATATATATATATATATATATATAATATAGAAATGAATCGCTAAATGTGTTGGTAAGCGCAAATCTCGAGAACAACTGAACCAATTTCGCTAATTCTTTTTTTATAATATTCCTTGAAGTACGAGGATGGTTCTTACAGAGAGAAAAATTTAAAAAAATTGCCCGAAAAAGTCTAAAAACAACACTCTTCGGGTCTTTTTCACTTCCTTAACGCAAATTCATTTTTAAATAAAAACATATGTTCTCAATTATAATATTTTTAACAGTTAACGTATTTGTATATCTATTATATAAAAATGAATCGCTAAATGTGTTGGTAAGCGCAAATCTCGAGAACAACTGAACCGATTTCGCTAATTCTTTTTTTTATAATATTCCTTGAAGTACGAGGATGGTTCTTACGGAGAGAAAAATTTAAAAAATTGCCCGAAAAAGTCTAAAAACAAGACTTTTCGGGTCTTTTTCACTTCCTTAACGCAAATTCATTTTTAATTAAAAGCATATGTTCTCAATTATAATATTTTTAACAGTTAATGTATTGCGTTATTTGTGTATAAGCAAAAATTATAACTATAAAAGGAATAGTAAGAACATGTGGAGGCCCGGTGGCCGTGAGTGTTAAGGCTTGAGAATTTAACACTCCGTGGCAAGGGTCGTGGGTTCGATTCCCACTATAGGGTGGTGGCTTTTCTTTAGAAAAAAGGAAAGGCATCAGCCCTATCCCGGCTAGAAAGGGTTGGAACCTTAAGATAACCTCCCTGCAATTCGTATTTAATAGTAATGGAAGTTAAATAAATACGAACATGTAATCACTAGGTCACAATAGAATCACATGTTAATAATGCAACTTCAATTGATTTATTTTTTCATTAACGAAGTAAAAAAGACCACATTTTTCTATATTCCCATATAAAAGATTCGTAATAATACTTAAAGGTCAATTCGAACTTTAATAACATACCTTAAAGTTTAAGTGTTAGTGGTGGGGAAATATACCATCGTATTTTTATACGATGGTAACATTACTCAAAAACTAATTGACTATGGTAAAATGAAAATTGGCTGTGGTAAAATGTCACTTGAAATGTAAACATCTCTTTGCTGTGCATCTATAATATTACTAAAGTGTTGTGTGTTTGTGACTTACTAAATATGCCTCCTATAAGGCTGCGGACAAATTTAGGCAGAAGAACCCGAAATGCAACGAATCAAATTAATCATCAATCTAATCGTACTGCCGAGGAACGTGAAGATCGCAATGAACGTGAAAGAATTCGGCTAACACAGACCCGCAAAGCGCGACATTCGACTAATAATGGTGCAAGTTAGAATCGAGCTGCTGTGAATTCATTACAGTGCCTGCAGCTGTGTTGCTATTGGACCTATGAACTCAGTTCGACTATAAACAAATCCCAGGGGCAGTCATTAAGTGTTTGTGGTATTAATCTAGAAAACCCATGTTTCTCCCATGGGCAATTGTATGTTGCCTGTTTCCGTGTTGGAAAACCATCTGCACTGTTTGTTTACGCGTCAGGTAATGAAACAAAAAATATTGTGTACCATTAAGTACTACAATAAAAGTGAAACTTAATTTAGAATAAGTAAAAATAAAATGAAATGTAATAAGTAGGTATCATAATAAGAAATCTGATATTGTAATTTTCATTGTGATTTTTTAGTGACTATTAAAAGAATTTTAGTGTTTTATAATTTTTATTTTTTGACATACTGTAATTGTTGACTTATTAAGTTTGTTTTTTTTCTTTCTTTTTATCTTACTAGCTGACCCGGTGTCGCGAATAGCAGAATAAGTATTAACAAAAAAATATTAAAGAATCGACTGTTGGGCGGTATGAAGTTTGCCGGGTCAGCTTATATATATATATATATATATATATATATATATATATATGTGAGTGTGTGTGTGTCTATTACCACAATAGCCGGCAGCGAATTTGTTTTTTTTTCATGACAAAACTTGGTACATAGCGTTCACTTCGGCGCTAATGACCTAGATGTAGATGCGCCGTAAAAAAAAAAAAAAAAAAAAAAAAAAAAAAAAAAAAAAAAAAAAAAAAAAAAAAAAAATAGCGTTCACTTAGCAAACAATGGAACAAGTTTGTTAACCACCAAAATCGGTCCACTGGGAGGGGGGGGGGTTACCCCTGACCCAAAAAACTAATTTGACCATACCAGCTGTAGGTTTTGTTAAATCTCATCTAGAGACAAAATTACGTTGTAATAATAAACTAAATCCGTTCATTCAGAGGGGGGGGGGGGGTTTACTCCGGAGCGAAATTACTAATTTGCACATATTGGTCATAATTTCTGTTGTATCGTAACGAAACTTGGAATACGTTTTGGTTATCTAATTAGAAAGAAGTTTTATAACAATGAACTAAATCAGTCTATTGTAAGGTACTTTGTACTATGCTTGAATAGAATTCTCCCACCAAAAGCTCCCACTAGAGAGAGAGAGTTGTTGAGTTCTGATTTCTACGACTAGGGAGTACTGTATCTCCTTCCTCCACTATTTCTGTATCCTGTTCCTTTTATTATTCATCAAGAACAATAGATGAAAATGTGAAGTTTTTGTATATTTATTAAGTTGCACCAATCCTCCACAAAACTCTGGAAGGAAATTAATTAAATTAAATTAATTACAAAATTAATAATTGAAACAGTTGCTCATTCCAAATTTTAAAGAGCAGAACTATTCATGTTTTTATTTTATTTATATAGGTTATTTAAAGCAAATTATTCAGGAATGCACTCGACACTACTCAAAGTGCTTAGTTATGCAGCTCCTGTGTGACAGACTTTTTCTCTTGTTTGTTTTTAATGTAAAATTATAATTTTGTATAAAGATTGTGAAGTTCATATTAGCATCCTTGGATCAGCCCTACAGCGCAGGATTCATCGGACACACCAATTTGTTCTGCTTCCTAATTAATAATTTCTTCTAAGTTGCTCTTTACCTGATTAATAACTTACCAGTCCTAAGAAAATGAGTTTTCCATAAGAGCTACTAAACTCAAAAATGAGCATATGTGGTGTAACAAAGATGGCCGCAATTTTCAAACGGTTGACTCTAAAAAAAATTTAAAAATTGCTTTCATCTACTTATCCCATATGTAATTGATGGTAAAAACATCAACTTTTTCTAAAATGATTAAGCAAACAGATTCTTTTTTTCTGGACTACTTCAAATGGAATGTCCTTTTTGGAAACACGAAGCGATCTTCTCCTTTCAGCTACTTGTAGGCAATTAAATGGTGGTAAATACATGGCCAGATAGCCATCTTGTGTGCGTGCTTATGGCAGCACAATTACAAATACCAGCAATATTTGTCCAAACAACGAATGGTGTTATCTAGGGTCAAAAGAAAAACTCAAAAATTGAAAATTCAAAGGTAAAAAATTATGGTTAAGCAAGAGGTTCTAAAAAATCTGAGATTTATGCCTAATGACATGGCCCATTGCCAGAAAATCTAATTAGTTATGAGGAAGAAGGGTGATAAGCTGGAAAGAAATGTAATGTTTAGTTTCAATCTTATTTCTTTCCAACTATCTTTGAATTTATATTTTTTCCAGGGTGATTTAGGGAGGCATAGTTCTTTCAAATTATATTTACACTGTTTGCCAAAGTATTCACTTATTACACCAAAACATAATATTTTATGAATACTACTTATGTATCAACCAAAATTTTGTCAAAATGAATATGGTGAAAATAGTAAATAATATAGAAAACTTAACCTTAAATTTTTAATAAATATAAAATTTAGCACTTTACAAAGCACAAATATCCACAATGTAAAATATAATGTATACACCAACTGAATATTTACATTTAAGTACTCTTTTCATCAGCTTGAATCATCATTGCTTTTCAATTCATATATCTAAAAACAAAACAGAAAATATTATTTATGTAAATTTTAAATAGTTACTTTTTGTAAAAGACTACTACTAGACTAATTGAATGTAAATGTTAATTAATAAATATTACCAAACCATAACAAGCAGTAGTAAAATAAAGACAATTAAAGTTACAAGGTGCTAATAGTCTAGTTGCTAATGCGCTGGAAAAAGCAATGAATATTACTTGTATGTATGCTTCAGTGAGAGTGATCATCTGAGGAAGAATGTCTGTCACATGTAGATCCTGCATTTCATACCATTTACCATTTCCCTAAAATAATAATAATAACAACATATTAATTATTTATTATTATTTTTTTAGAACATCAAATTAAATATCAGGACCTTGGAAGAGAAAGGGCGAATCACCAATTCCGGATGTTTGGAAATCCAAGTCAAAGTTCTAAATTGCTTTAGGATAGGAAAGGCAAATATTTACTCTACGGAATGCTGATTCATAAATCTGATTGAAAAATATGCAATTGAAATTCAATGTTTTAATTATAATTCATACGAGTGATTTGTGTGTAACACAATGCTAGGAGGGGAATTTCAGACCCGGAATTCGCCCTTGAATTCGAACATTGAGTTTTTCATAGATGATGGTGCTATTCACTTTAACTTGAAGCTGTTAGAGAACTAAAGGCGAGCCAGAGAAACAAGGCGAAGCGTCGTCTTACCTACATCTTTCTGAATCAGAAAATAAAATAGAAAAAAGTCAATTTTTCAGATTCGCCCTTTCTCTTACAGGTCCTAATGTGTACAAATATCAGTTAAATGCATCAAATAAATTATGAATGTGTTGTAATGTAAATTACCTTGTGGAGTAAATGAACTCTGTACGTTCCTTTATCAGGCTCGCCATCATGTACAATGTTTGCCACCAAGTCATAAACAGTACTTTTATGTCTTGCTTTTGCTTCTGGCATCAGAAAGTCACCGAAGTCGATGTTTCTATAAATAAAACACAAAATACATTTTGGATGAAAAACTATATTAATTATTCTTCATACTTTATAATAACACATTGTTGAGCCATCAGCTACATAGCTAGGGCATACGCTGCATTGTCGAGCCATACGCTACATAGCTAAGCTATACGCTACATTGACGAGCCATCAGCTACATAGCTAGGGCATACGCTGCATTGTCGAGCCATACGCTACATTGTTGAGCCATCAGCTATATAGCTAAGCCATTCGCTACATTGTCGATCCATCAGCTACATAGCTAAGCCATATGCTACATAAACGAGCCATCAGCTACTTAGCTAAGCTATACGCTACATTGATAAGCCATCAGCTACAAAGCTAAGCTATAAGCTACATTGTCGAGCCATCAGCTACATAGCTAGGCCATACGCTACACTGTCAAGCCATCAGCTACATAGCTAAGCCATACGCTACATTGTCGAGCCATCAGCTACATAGCTAAGCTAAACGTTACATTGTCGAGCCATCAGCTACATAGCTAGGCCATACCCTACATTGTCGAGCCATACACTACATAGCTAAGCTATACGCTACATTGACGAGCCATCAGCTACATAGCTAAGCTATACGCTACATTGTCGAGCCATCAGCTACTTGTAATCAAGGGTAAATAACTAGAATCATTATTTTCCAGAGAAGTTGGTAAGTGAAGATTCATCATGATGTAGAGAAATGAATAGGCTACCTTCTCTGATATTTAATTTACACTAAATATATATAAAAATACTTTGGATTTTTTTTACATGTTAACCCCCTTAAAAGTGTCTGCTCATTTATTATTCATTGTAAAATTGCCTTTATTTTACATTAATGACTGTAGGCTTTTAAATAAAATCTTAGGCCAACCATATTGTTTTGCACCTTTCCCCTATACGCAGTACCTGATGTTCCACGGTAAGTCTAGCCAACACATATTGTTGGGCACAATTTATGTCCCATCATTGTGAACCTGTACACCGTATATCTGGCTGTTTCTTCAATGAAACACTTCCTCTATTTGTCTTGAGTAGGATCTCCTTAGCTCCCATAGGAGTAGAGCCTATTGCTCCCGTAATCAAGAGGCAAGCCATCCTTTGTTGGGAGCACAGCACATTCTTATTGCTACTATTGCCGCAGCGATGACACCACACTATAATGAGGCAAGCCATCCTTTGTGGGGAGCACAGCACTCTCTTATTGCTACTATTGCCGCAGTGATGACACCACACTATCATGAGGCAAGCCATCCTTTGCGGGGAGCACAGCACTCTCTTATTGCTACTATTGCCGTAGCGATGACACCACACTATCATGAGGCAAGCCATCCTTTGCGGGGAGCACAGCACTCTCTTATTGCTACTATTGCCGCAGCGATGACACCACACTATCCATCCATTTGTAAGTATTGGTCTCACAATCGCTGCATGGATTCATGGCGAAAAAATTTAGTTCTACGAGAAAACATGAGCCTCTGTCAGCCCACACCAACCAAACACCATTGTGCGAGCATCGGTGAATGGATTACTACGAACACGATTGCCATAAGCCAAACTCAAATGGCAATGAAGCACCTTGAAAGAATTAAAATAAATAATAATGATGGTGTTAATAGCCCAATAGATGATACACCGTTATAAACGAAAAAAAAAAAAATAATGATTTTTTTTCCTAGATCAAAAGTATATACAATGATTAAAGCCACCGACACTTATTATAATTATTTTTGCTCTAGAAAATAATAATTATTATTGTATATGAAATTTTATCATGAAAACAAACTTACTTCACAGGGAAATTAACTATAGTAGGATTTTTCTCCACAAAGAATGTATTTTTGGTAAACCTCTAAAACAAGAAACAGAAATGTCATTTTTAATATAAGCCAAGACCTATTTGATAAAGATTAAAAAGGTTAAATACCTTAATATAAAGAATAAGATAAGGTGGTAACTTGGTTATTTCAAATTTCTTCAAGAAGTTTTCCTTGTAAGTTTTGTATTCTTTTTCAGTTTCACCATTAAATTTAGTTAACAGATTGTAAAGATTGACCTGAAAATCAAAGAAATTGGTTTGTTTTCTATTAATACTACAGGGTGTCTGCTACTTTTGTGATACCCAATTTCGAGACTTTTTCGTGATATTTTAATGATTTGAAAAGCAAATTTCATGCTCATTAAAAAGAAAATAATTTCAATCAAAATGAAAAAGTCTTAACTATTGGCTTGAAATTGGCCCTGTGTATAGAATTTCAATATTTAAGTCTACATATATTTAAAAAATGAATTGATTTTTAAATGGATACAAAAACGGTGACAATTACGAATGCGCCGAAGTACCGGGATTACGTTACATTCCGGTAAGAACTGAAATTTCGTGACTTGGTTTCAAAATTCATGACTTTTTCGTGATTTTCATGCCCTATTTTCAATTTCGTGACAATTTCATGACTTTTTCGTGCAGTAGACACCCTGTACTATATTTTTCTTTAATAAATTATGTTAAATTCTTGTGTTATCTGCAAAGAAATGACCTGTGGTATTATATTTTCCATAATTTCATCTTTAAATAGGGGAGGTGGAGGGAGGTCACACGTTAGATAGAGGAATGGAGAATCAGTTATTCTTTCTTGGTATTCCTCGGTGAGCAACAGTTCTGACCTAGAAACAAAATTAAATAAATTTATTGGAGCAGCTCAATTGAAATATATAGCATATTAAAAGGAAACAAATTCTTCTTATAACTGTGTAAAAATACAAAATTAGAAAAAAAAAAAAAAAAAACATCCTCTAGTCAGAAATATTTGTAGGATAAAGAAAAGTGATGTGATGATGAGAGCTGTAGAATGATAGAGATTTGATCATAACATAATGATGTGGATTCATATAAAGGATTTGGGAATAGACTTAGAAGAAAGTCTGAATAAAAGAACTGGATAATCTTCCGATGTTTTCTTAATATCAGTATCACTCGTCTGACTCGAAGAGTTAACAATAGAAGAACCTCTTATTTCCCTTTCTAAGCCTGAGACATTATATCTATTTGTAAAGTTATTTTGATGAGCTTTTTTCAGTGTTAAATAAATTAAAATCTACAATAAACCTGATGGAATGAAATTTCCATGAATAGCAATGCCTTTCAAATGTTGATTTTTTTGCATGTTGTCTCTATCACTCCATTTCCATCACACATTAAGCATAGTTTAACGCTTTCACAAAAAAATATTTTCTATTTAATCTGTGTTGGATACTTACATTGGTGAAATCATTATTGTTAAACAAATTTTAAAATGACTAATGTAAGGGATGTCACCTTTCTAAACAGCCATACCTAAATGAAGAGTTCTATGAGTGAGATATTCACTGACACCCACCGGTTGTCACACTTCTAGACATCCATACCAAAGTGAAGAGTTCTATGAGTGAGATATTCCCTGACACCCACCGGTTGCCCCTCTTATAGACATCCATACCAAAGTGAAGGGTTCTATGAGTGAGATATTTACTGACACCCACCGGTTGTCCCACTTATAGACATCCATACCAAAGTGAAGAGTTCTATGAGTGAGATATTCACTGACACCCACCGGTTGCCCCACTTCTAAACATCCATACCAAAGTGAAGAGTTCTATGAGTGAGATATTCCCTGACACCCACCGGTTGCCCCACTTCTAGACATCCATACCAAAGTGAAGAGTTCTATGAGTGAGATATTCACTGACACCCACCGGTTGTCCCACTTCTAGACATCCATACCAAAGTGAAGAGTTCTATAAGTGAGATATTCACTGACACCCACCGGTTGTCCCACTTCTAGACATCCATACCAAAGTGAAGAGTTCTTTGAGTGAGATATTCCCTGACACCCACCGGTTGCCCCACTTCTAGACATCCATACCAAAGTGAAGAGTTCTATGAGTGAGATATTCACTGACACCCACCGGTTGCCCCACTTCTAGACATCCATACCAAAGAGAAGAGTTCTATGAGTGAGATATTCACTGACACCCACCGGTTGCCCCACTTATAGACATCCATACCAAAGTGAAGAGTTCTATGAGTGAGATATTCACTGACACCCACCGGTTGTCCCACTTCTAGACATCCATACCAAAGTGAAGAGTTCTATAAGTGAGATATTCCCTGACACCCACCGGTTGCCCCACTTCTAGACATCCATACCAAAGTGAAGAGTTCTATGAGTGAGATATTCCCTAACACCCACCGGTTGCCCCACTTATAGACATCCATACCAAAGTGAAGAGTTCTATGAGTGAGATATTCCCTGACACCCACCGGTTGCCCCACTTATAGACATCCATACCAAAGTGAAGAGTTCTATGAGTGAGATATTCCCTGACACCCACCGGTTGTCCCACTTATAGACATCCATGCCAAAGTGAAGAGTTCTATGAGTGAGATATTCCCTGACACCCACCGGTTGCCCCACTTATAGACATCCATACCAAAGTGAAGAGTTCTATGAGTGAGATATTCACTGACACCCACCGGTTGTCCCACTTCTAGACATCCATACCAAAGTGAAGAGTTCTATGAGTGAGATATTCACTGACACCCGCCATTTGTCACACTTCTAAACATCCATACCAAAGTGAAGAGTTCTATGAGTGAGATATTCACTGACACCCACCGGTTGCCCCACTTATAGACATCCATACCAAAGTGAAGAGTTCTATGAGTGAGATATTCCCTGACACCCACCGGTTGCCCCACTTATAGACATCCATACCAAAGTGAAGAGTTCTATGAGTGAGATATTCACTGACACCCACCGGTTGCCCCACTTCTAAACATCCATACCAAAGTGAAGAGTTCTATGAGTGAGATATTCCCAGACACCCACCGGTTGCCCCACTTCTACACATCCATACCAAAGTGAAGAGTTCTATGAGTGAGATATTCACTGACACCCACCGGTTGCCCCACTTCTAGACATCCATACCAAAGAGAAGAGTTCTATGAGTGAGATATTCACTGACACCCACCGGTTGCCCCACTTATAGACATCCATACCTAAATGAAGAGTTCTATGAGTGAGATATTCACTGACACCCACCGGTTGTCACACTTCTAGACATCCATACCAAAGTGAAGAGTTCTATGAGTGAGATATTCCCTGACACCCACCGGTTGCCCCACTTATAGACATCCATACCAAAGTGAAGGGTTCTATGAGTGAGATATTCACTGACACCCACCGGTTGCCCCACTTCTAGACATCCATACCAAAGTGAAGAGTTCTATGAGTGAGATATTCACTGACACCCACCGGTTGTCCCACTTCTAGACATCCATACCAAAGTGAAGAGTTCTATAAGTGAGATATTCACTGACACCCACCGGTTGTCCCACTTCTAGACATCCATACCAAAGTGAAGAGTTCTTTGAGTGAGATATTCCCTGACACCCACCGGTTGCCCCACTTCTAGACATCCATACCAAAGTGAAGAGTTCTATGAGTGAGATATTCCCTGACACCCACCGGTTGCCCCACTTATAGACATCCATACCAAAGTGAAGAGTTCTATGAGTGAGATATTCACTGACACCCACCGGTTGCCCCACTTCTAAACATCCATACCAAAGTGAAGAGTTCTATGAGTGAGATATTCCCAGACACCCACCGGTTGCCCCACTTCTACACATCCATACCAAAGTGAAGAGTTCTATGAGTGAGATATTCACTGACACCCACCGGTTGCCCCACTTCTAGACATCCATACCAAAGAGAAGAGTTCTATGAGTGAGATATTCACTGACACCCACCGGTTGCCCCACTTATAGACATCCATACCTAAATGAAGAGTTCTATGAGTGAGATATTCACTGACACCCACCGGTTGTCACACTTCTAGACATCCATACCAAAGTGAAGAGTTCTATGAGTGAGATATTCCCTGACACCCACCGGTTGCCCCACTTATAGACATCCATACCAAAGTGAAGGGTTCTATGAGTGAGATATTCCCTGACACCCACCGGTTGTCCCACTTATAGACATCCATACCAAAGTGAAGAGTTCTATGAGTGAGATATTCACTGACACCCACCGGTTGCCCCACTTCTAAACATCCATACCAAAGTGAAGAGTTCTATGAGTGAGATATTCCCTGACACCCACCGGTTGCCCCACTTCTAGACATCCATACCAAAGTGAAGAGTTCTATGAGTGAGATATTCACTGACACCCACCGGTTGTCCCACTTCTAGACATCCATACCAAAGTGAAGAGTTCTATAAGTGAGATATTCACTGACACCCACCGGTTGTCCCACTTCTAGACATCCATACCAAAGTGAAGAGTTCTTTGAGTGAGATATTCCCTGACACCCACCGGTTGCCCCACTTCTAGACATCCATACCAAAGTGAAGAGTTCTATGAGTGAGATATTCACTGACACCCACCGGTTGCCCCACTTCTAGACATCCATACCAAAGAGAAGAGTTCTATGAGTGAGATATTCACTGACACCCACCGGTTGCCCCACTTATAGACATCCATACCAAAGTGAAGAGTTCTATGAGTGAGATATTCACTGACACCCACCGGTTGTCCCACTTCTAGACATCCATACCAAAGTGAAGAGTTCTATAAGTGAGATATTCCCTGACACCCACCGGTTGCCCCACTTCTAGACATCCATACCAAAGAGAAGAGTTCTATAAGTGAGATATTCACTGACACCCACCGGTTGCCCCACTTATAGACATCCATACCTAAATGAAGAGTTCTATGAGTGAGATATTCACTGACACCCACCGGTTGTCACACTTCTAGACATCCATACCAAAGTGAAGAGTTCTATGAGTGAGATATTCCCTGACACCCACCGGTTGCCCCACTTATAGACATCCATACCAAAGTGAAGAGTTCTATGAGTGAGATATTCACTGACACCCGCCATTTGTCACACTTCTAAACATCCATACCAAAGTGAAGAGTTCTATGAGTGAGATATTCAATGACACCCGCCATTTGTCACACTTCTAGACATCCATACGAAAGTGAAGAGTTCTATGAGTGAGATATTCACTGACACCCGCCATTTGTCACACTTCTAAACATCCATACCAAAGTGAAGAGTTCTATGAGTGAGATATTCACTGACACCCACCGGTTGTCCCACTTCTAGACATCCATACCAAAGTGAAGAGTTCTATGAGTGAGATATTCACTGACACCCAACGGTTGCCCCACTTCTAGACATCCATACCAAAGTGAAGAGTTCTATGAGTGAGATATTCCCTGACACCCACCGGTTGCCCCACTTCTAGACATCCATACCAAAGTGAAGAGTTCTATGAGTGAGATATTCCCTGACACCCACCGGTTGCCCCACTTCTAGACATCCATACCAAAGTGAAGACTTCTATGAGTGAGATATTCACTGACACCCACCGGTTGCCCCACTTCTAGACATCCATACCAAAGTGAAGAGTTCTATGAGTGAGATATTCACTGACACCCACCGGTTGCCCCACTTCTAGACATCCATACCAAAGTGAAGAGTTCTATGAGTGAGATATTCCCTGACACCCACCGGTTGCCCCACTTATAGACATCCATACCAAAGTGAAGAGTTCTATGAGTGAGATATTCACTGACACCCGCCATTTGTCACACTTATAAACATCCATACCAAAGTGAAGAGTTCTATGAGTGAGATATTCACTGACACCCACCGGTTGTCCCACTTCTAGACATCCATACCAAAGTGAAGAGTTCTATGAGTGAGATATTCCCTGACACCCACTTCTAGACATCCATACCAAAGTGAAGAGTTCTATGAGTGATATATTCCCTGACACCCACCGGTTGCCCCACTTATAGACATCCATACCAAAGTGAAGAGTTCTATGAGTGAGATATTCACTGACACCCACCGGTTGCCCCACTTCTAAACATCCATACCAAAGTGAAGAGTTCTATGAGTGAGATATTCCCAGACACCCACCGGTTGCCCCACTTCTACAC
This sequence comes from Gonocerus acuteangulatus, assembly GCA_946811695.1. Classification (NCBI taxonomy): domain Eukaryota; kingdom Metazoa; phylum Arthropoda; class Insecta; order Hemiptera; family Coreidae; genus Gonocerus; species Gonocerus acuteangulatus. The sequence goes on from OX328123.1 coordinate 168,069,551, forward strand.
ATCCATACCAAAGTGAAGAGTTCTATGAGTGAGATATTCACTGACACCCACCGGTTGCCCCACTTCTAGACATCCATACCAAAGAGAAGAGTTCTATGAGTGAGATATTCACTGACACCCACCGGTTGCCCCACTTATAGACATCCATACCTAAATGAAGAGTTCTATGAGTGAGATATTCACTGACACCCACCGGTTGTCACACTTCTAGACATCCATACCAAAGTGAAGAGTTCTATGAGTGAGATATTCCCTGACACCCACCGGTTGCCCCACTTATAGACATCCATACCAAAGTGAAGGGTTCTATGAGTGAGATATTCACTGACACCCACCGGTTGTCCCACTTATAGACATCCATACCAAAGTGAAGAGTTCTATGAGTGAGATATTCACTGACACCCACCGGTTGCCCCACTTCTAAACATCCATACCAAAGTGAAGAGTTCTATGAGTGAGATATTCCCTGACACCCACCGGTTGCCCCACTTCTAGACATCCATACCAAAGTGAAGAGTTCTATGAGTGAGATATTCACTGACACCCACCGGTTGTCCCACTTCTAGACATCCATACCAAAGTGAAGAGTTCTATAAGTGAGATATTCACTGACACCCACCGGTTGTCCCACTTCTAGACATCCATACCAAAGTGAAGAGTTCTTTGAGTGAGATATTCCCTGACACCCACCGGTTGCCCCACTTCTAGACATCCATACCAAAGTGAAGAGTTCTATGAGTGAGATATTCACTGACACCCACCGGTTGCCCCACTTCTAGACATCCATACCAAAGAGAAGAGTTCTATGAGTGAGATATTCACTGACACCCACCGGTTGCCCCACTTATAGACATCCATACCAAAGTGAAGAGTTCTATGAGTGAGATATTCACTGACACCCACCGGTTGTCCCACTTCTAGACATCCATACCAAAGTGAAGAGTTCTATAAGTGAGATATTCCCTGACACCCACCGGTTGCCCCACTTCTAGACATCCATACCAAAGAGAAGAGTTCTATAAGTGAGATATTCACTGACACCCACCGGTTGCCCCACTTATAGACATCCATACCTAAATGAAGAGTTCTATGAGTGAGATATTCACTGACACCCACCGGTTGTCACACTTCTAGACATGCATACCAAAGTGAAGAGTTCTATGAGTGAGATATTCCCTGACACCCACCGGTTGCCCCACTTATAGACATCCATACCAAAGTGAAGAGTTCTATGAGTGAGATATTCACTGACACCCGCCATTTGTCACACTTCTAAACATCCATACCAAAGTGAAGAGTTCTATGAGTGAGATATTCAATGACACCCGCCATTTGTCACACTTCTAGACATCCATACGAAAGTGAAGAGTTCTATGAGTGAGATATTCACTGACACCCGCCATTTGTCACACTTCTAAACATCCATACCAAAGTGAAGAGTTCTATGAGTGAGATATTCACTGACACCCACCGGTTGTCCCACTTCTAGACATCCATACCAAAGTGAAGAGTTCTATGAGTGAGATATTCACTGTCACCCACCGGTTGCCCCACTTCTAGACATCCATACCAAAGTGAAGAGTTCTATGAGTGAGATATTCACTGACACCCACCGGTTGTCCCACTTCTAAACATCCATACCAAAGTGAAGAGTTCTATGAGTGAGATATTCACTGACACCCACCGGTTGTCCCACTTCTAGACATCCATACCAAAGTGAAGAGTTCTATGAGTGAGATATTCACTGACACCCGCCATTTGTCCCACTTCTAGACATCCATATCAAAGTGAAGAGTTCTATGAGTGAGATATTCACTGACACCCGCCATTTGACCCACTTCTAAACATCCATACCAAAGTGAAGAGTTCTATGAGTGAGATATTCACTGACACCCACCGGGTTGTCCCACTTCTAGACATCCATACGAAAGTGAAGAGTTCTATGAGTGAGATATTCACTGACACCCACCGGTTGTCCCACTTCTAGACATCCATACCAAAGTGAAGAGTTCTATGAGTGAGATATTCACTGACACCCACCGGTTGTCCCACTTCTAGACATCCATACCAAAGTGAAGAGTTCTATGAGTGAGATATTCACTGACACCCACCGGTTGTGCCACTTCTAGACATCCATACCAAAGTGAAGAGTTCTATGAGTGAGATATTCACTGACACCCACCGGTTGTCCCACTTCTAGACATCCATACCAAAGTGAAGAGTTCTATGAGTGAGATATTCACTGACACCCGCCGGTTGTCCCACTTCTAGACATCCATACCAAAGTGAAGAGTTCTATGAGTGAGATATTCCCTGACACCCACCGGTTGCCCCACTTATAGACATCCATACCAAAGTGAAGAGTTCTATGAGTGAGATATTCACTGACACCCACCGGTTGTCCCACTTCTAGACATCCATACCAAAGTGAAGAGTTCTATGAGTGAGATATTCCCTGACACCCACCGGTTGTCCCACTTATAGACATCCATACCAAAGTGAAGAGTTCTATGAGTGAGATATTCACTGACACCCACCATTTGTCACACTTCTAAACATCCATACCAAAGTGAAGAGTTCTATGAGTGAGATATTCACTGACACCCGCCATTTGTCACACTTCTAAACATCCATACCAAAGTGAAGAGTTCTATGAGTGAGATATTCACTGACACCCGCCGGTAGTCCCACTTCTAGACATCCATACGAAAGTGAAGAGTTCTATGAGTGAGATATTCACAGACACCCACCGGTTGTCCCACTTCTAGACATCCATACCAAAGTGAAGAGTTCTATGAGTGAGATATTCACTGACACCCACCGGTTGTCCCACTTCTAGACATCCATACCAATAGTGAAGAGTTCTATGAGTGAGATATTCAATGACACCCGCCGCACAGTGGGTAAAAAATCCACTTTTAGGGCGACAAAATTATTTTTTTGTGTTTTTCAATATTTTTTAAGGTCAATGAGATAGGGAAAAATATTTAAAAAAATCGTTGATCCATAGTTTTTAGTATATCCAGCAAACAAATGTAGACACACAAATATTTGGACATAATAGATAAAAATTGGGGTAACATTTTTTAAATCTTTGGAACATTTAAGTAGTAACTTTTTGCATCTATTATTTACATAAACCTAATACATATATTCATAAAAAATAATACATAGGCTATAATTCTAGAATAAATTTCAAAAATAGACTAGCAACTTAAAAAAAAAGTAATTCTACTGACTTGTTTTTTGTTTTTTTTAATAATAACAAATATATACAATTATATTACACACTAAAAACGAATTATCCAACAATCATCATCTGATTCAATACTGCTATATCCTTCAGCATTTTGTTCTTACGAGTCAGCCTCATTTTCTAATGAGAGTTCTTGAAATTGATTATATGGTAAACTACACTTCAATCGTCTGATTACATATACATCGGTAACATGAAATTTAAATAATCACGTATAGTTTCTGTTAAAAAATGGAAAAGTAATGTTACAAGAACAAAACTGCAATAAACACTGGGAAAATGTTCCCTTTCTTAGAGTCCGATTAATAATCCCTTCCGTCGCCAGTTGATGATCCAAGAGAGTAAATATTTACATTTTACCTTCTTCCAAATAATACTAGACAATATTTAGTGAAAGTATTGTTTTGAATTTTGTCCACCTAAAAGGTGATTTTCGCCCACTGAGCTCCACGGATTCTTCAGCTTCTATCTGACTGCCTAAACTAAATTTAAATTGACATCAAACATGAACAATTTAGTAATAATTTCATTAATATTTTTTTTTCTTTGATATGCCTTTCAGTTATTAGATATACATTATGTATTTATAAAGAACATACCACTAGGTAATAAATCCATTGTGAAAAGAAATTATAAAATTTGTACACAATTTTTAAAACATACCTTACAAAGACCGTAGTTGGAACAAGACTAAACAGAGGAAGTGGAAGTGACTAGCAATGGTTGCCTTCCTTTTTGTTTTAAACAGGTTTGGGTTAAACTAGATAAAAAAAAATTGTTCTTTTTTCAATGAATAGAAGACTTTAGCACGTGTTGACACGTAAATTGACTTTTTACAATAACATGAGTTTTTCGACTTTTGTCGCCGTAAAATAGACGTTTTGCCCACTGTGAGCCGGTACAATTTAAGAAGAATGTAACTGAATTAAAGTATGAAGATATTACCTTATGCTCTGCAGATTATTAAGAAATGAATTATTTTGGTATTTGAAGTTACCAAAATAAATCACGCCTATTTATTATAATTTGAAATATTAGTATTTAATTCAGAATAAAAGTAATAAAATTAAGTAAGAATTTTACCTTTGTTTTTCTTCAAGTTCAACAGGCGGTATTTTTCTATTTCTTATTCTCATTGCACCAAGAAATGTTTTATATATTATTGAGGAATCGGGAGTCTTGGATCCATTCAAAGCAAGATGCAACGCATTTAAAAACCAAGAAAGAAAATCAATAGGATCCCCTGTGAAAAAGAATCAATGTTATTAGGTAAGTTAGTAAGCATATGAAACAAAACAACTCATGACAATGTCTAAAACTTATTAAAAGAATGAAGAAAGGACTTTTGGGAGATTCACTCTTATCACTGAATCAAGCTATCTTGTGTCAATTTCAAAATGGAGTCTTTATCAGAGGAATGTTTTACCTCTTGTATCAATATACAGGCAGCATGATCTTCTTTATATTGATGAACTTAGGGAATAAACTTAGTAAGTTCTAAATCTCAATTCTTCAACAGAGAATTATTTATTTATTCATTTAATGAAATTTCATTCCGTAAAATCATTACATTTTGTAATATGCTTGAGAGATAAAAAGAAGGAGCATCTGCACCAGCCGCCCCGTCGTCTTCTCGAGTAAGCAAGATGATTAGGGACAGCAGTACCCCACTCCTCAACAAGCAGCATAATTTGTGATGAAATATTGCGAATCGGATAGAGATAAGATCCTGTGTTAGAGGAATGTTGAGGTCTTTATGAAGATTATTGATTTGTTGTTATTGATTATGTAAAAAGGAGCATTGACCATAGTTCGGAGGACTTTAGATTGGAAGGATTGGAAGCGTCTGATCTTCGATGGTTTTCCAGTTCCCCGTAGTTCTATTCCGTAAGTCCAAATGGGTTTTATAATAATATTGTAGTTTATGACGATGTTTTTGAATGAGAGAGATAAGTTTTTATTCAGTAATCTGAACCAAAGCGCGTTTAGTTCTTGTCTCTCCAGTCTGATGTGGTCTTTCCAAGTGAGTCTAGTGTCTAAATGAAAGCCAAGGTAACGGACTGCGCTGACGGGAACAAGGAGTTGGTTATTAAAGGATACTGGGGGACAGGATTGGCGACGGAGTGTGAATGTTATGAACTGGCTTTTCCTTTCATTCACTTTGATCCTCCAAATTATGGACCATTGTTCTAATTCCTTTACATGTGTCTGGAGATTATTTGAAGCAACGTTCGGATTGGGATGGGAAGAAAGAACTGCTGTATCGTCGGTGTATGTGGCTATGAGAGTATTAGGATGGACAGGAATATCAGCTGTGTATATGGTGTAGAGGACCTGTCCTAAGACACTACCCTGCGGAACTCCCGCTTCCGCTGGCTGGTAATCTGAGTATTCTTGCCCTTTAACAGTGAAAAATGCTATATTATGGGATTCCAAGAAATCCACATCTTTATAAGTCAGAAACAATGAAAGCCATAAGTTAGTGACTTTACACTATGCATTTGTCTTAGGAGATAATCATAATGCAATTAACTCACTCACAGCTCAATTATTTTCACACTTACCAAATTATTCCCTGAGACCATCAATATATAGACCTAACATTTCTATTCCACAATATAATGTGTTTAAAATTATGAGAAGGAAATTCTTTTGAGTATTAAACTAGTCTATCATTGCAAAAATGTAAGCGTTACGATTTTTGTCATGCAAATGTTTTTTAAAAAACCATGTTTCCGTGGATGGAATCTCCTAGTTAACAAACTTGATGTTTCAAATTAGACTTGAATTTTGGTACCAAATTTCATTAATATTGAACCATTTTTGAGGCTGCTCAAAATTGAAGTAACAATTTTCACTTTAAAGCTTTTACTCTGGCGTTAATGACCTCAACGGTTGACACACCTTAAATACAACAAAAAAAAAAGCTTCTACTGTATTCTAGCAATGACGAGGGGAGGATACAGTGGTGGGGTTACCACTCGTGCCCATTTCTTTCTGGCGATTCTGCATCAAAAAATAGTCCACATGTGACCGAGCATTTCGTCCAATGGACCTTAGGAGCTGAGAAATAAAATAAAATAAGTTGAAGAAAATGAGTTTGGAAAATTATATCGACATGATTCCTTCACCAATGCATTTGTTTGGTTTAGAAAGTAGATTAAAAGAAATGTCGTTAAACAATAATTTATATTTTGTCAAGTATATTTAAAAATAAGTTCATATTTTCAAGTATACTGGCATTATACATTTTTTTCACACCAAAAATAATAGCAGATTTAAAATCAGCACCTCCAAGAAACCCTAATGTGATGAATATTATCAAAAACAAAAAATAATAATTTTTCCCAGCCCAGAAGAGCCTAAAAATTTGTAAGCGAAAAATGTAAGTGATGGTTTGAAATTCAATATTTCGCCTTGAGATAATCCGACTTTTATGTCCTCGGGTTCTTGGGAAAAAAAGAGCTCCCTTTTTCTAAATAACTATAGTATCGCCAACAGAAGGTAATTGTAAGAAATGGTTCTCAACATGAAAATTAAATTTAAACTTTTTTGCATATAATGTTGATTCGAGAAAAGGTACGAGCACCCCGATTGGAAAAAAATGTGTAACTTTTAAGCCTTTATGTGCCCTTCAAATTTAGTTTGAATTGGTTAAATTTTCTTTGAAATATGGTCGGATTTCTGATTCTTTAACAAAATTTTAAGTCTATCTAGCCCCACCTACTTAGGGCCTTTTTGGATGGCCTCACAAGATACTTAGTTATGATCCAATTTTTATTTTTTATTTTGATCAACTTCTCGGTTATTATCATTGGACCAGCCACCTACAATGCCAATTGCACATGGTTTTCCTTCCTATGTAGACGCTTATTCAAGTATAGTAGAAACTCAATTATCAGGACGCTCTGTTATCTGGACGACAGGACGAAGCATTAGAGGAGGGGCGGGAGGAGATTTTACTAGTGAGGGGTGAGGAGGCGTGGGAGGTAGAGGGGGCGCGAGGAAAGGGTTTCCATGGCTACCTTACCCCTCCTTTACATAACTGTACCTTCACGTGGCGCTGCTCCGAACTAGTAGTGGCTCGCTCAGTTGCCTATTTACGCTGTTAGAATTGACTTGTCACATTCTTATTTTATTTTACATATTTTGCAAGCCATGTCAAGGAGGGGGAGTGTTGCGGGGCGGAGAGCCACGTGACCTGCCTGGTAGACTCTAGGAAGAGGAAGGAAGGCGGCGTCCGGAGAAAAGGAAGCTTCTAGCCCCGACTAGTCGGTTACACGGACCTTTAAATAGGGGACACCTGTCCTCGGCAAGTCAGTCTGAAGAAGCCTACCGCCTGAGGACGTCGGCACCGTGTCCAGCGCCATGTGAAGTAGCAAACGTAAAAGAGTTGTGCTTAGCATCAAGGACAAATTGTCTTGCCTCGAAAACACGGAAGAGGAAGAGGACATTGACGAACCACCTGCCACAGTAACACCAGGTCCTTCTCATGCAGAAGCTCTTCAGGCCATTGACGTGGTGATCAGGTGGCTTGAGAGACAAGAAGACGCAGAAGCTGTGCAGCTTCTACAACTCCAGCGACTTCGAGATATGGTGGCGTCCAAGAAATGGAAGGCAACAAGAATAATCCATTTTTTAAAACATTCCTAACTTTTTTAAATTAGTTTCTGTACTTAACTGTGAACATAGATTATTACATTTACATACATAAAAATATTATTAACTATTATATTGCTTTAAATTTTCAATAAAGAGTTCATAGTTTTTGAAACTATTTTTAATATTCCATTATGCAGATTTCCGATTATCCGGACTGACCTTGGTCCCAATTAGTCTGGATAATCGAGTTTCTTCTGTACAGCCTACTGCTTAACCTGGAATTGGATTGCACAGGAACCAGGAATATTTAAACATCAATTTGGAGGAACGTTTTATTATTTTTTTGGGGGGGGGGAGGTTTACGGTATTAGTGAAAATAATATAATAAAGATATTAAGGATGATTATAATTATATTTTCTAACTCACACACCTTGCTTAGTAAATTGAAATTTTTTTCTACTCCAAAGTACAACAGCCTGAAGCATTTCGTGAGGAGAGACGTGAGCTTTGAAATTCCTTGGATTCCAAAGCTTCCTCATAAGCTCTCCAAACCTCTGAACAAGTAGAAACGAACTATCACCAGGAGGTCTTTTCACTCGGGCATAATTTATTTCTCGAAGAAAATAATCACGAAGAGGAGTTACATGACTCAAAGCCTACAAATCAAAACAAACTTATTTCAATTCCGGAGAAAATTACTACTTAAATATAAATATTATATTAAATATGCAAAATTATATAATACAATAAAAAATCCATAATTACCTGGAGTATTACATTGCAATAATCATTGGCTTTAATATTATTAAGTCCAACAATGCCTGGTAAATACAATGTACCATCAATTGCTCTAGAGAGTTTATCAGTAGTATCAAGCTGCTTGATATGATCTGAAGTAAAGGTTGGATTTAATACATACTTTATATCATCTAGGGACGAATCTAAAAATAAGAGAATGAAAATTAATTATCTTATTGAGGCCTTACGGTTTGCCGGCTTAATTGTTCATGCGGTGGAAGTGAGCTTGCTAAACTATAGCAGGACCTACCAGGATATGGTTGTTAATTTTCCCAGTTAGTTGGAGAGCTGGTAACGCCCTTTTCATCAAGTGTTTTAAGCACATTGAAATTTTCCTATACTGTACCTTTGAGTAGATAAGAAGAGTATGTGTTGGCTAGACTTACCGTGGGACACCAGGTACTGAGCATAAGGGAAAGGTGCAACAAAATATTGCCAAAAATAGTTTTTTATTCAGAAGCCAACTATCATTAATGTAAAAAAATTCAAATTAAGGCAATTTTACAATGAATAATAAATAAGGCAGACACTTTTAAGGGGGTTAAAATGTAAATAAAAAAACAACCAAAGTACCGTTTTTTTAATATTAAATGAAGTGCTTTATTCACAATGCAATTTAAACAGCGTCTTCAATAAACATATTTGAAAATAATTACAAAAGGGCAGACACTTTTGTAGAGTTTAATTATCAGGAAACATGAAAATAAATGTTGCCTATTATGTATTGCAATACACCACGTAAGAGTGAGTGAGAGCACTGATCATCTGGGCAGTTGTGGTTGTTCTCTGCGCTCTCATTGGTTCATGCTCACATGATCTAGTACAGCTGTCAGATTTAAATGGCAGTGTGAATAAAATACTCATTTAATCTACATCTACTATATATTTGTCAAATACCACTCTGCGATAAATAAATAAATAAAAAATACCACTCACTCACTGACCTATCATCGCCCAGCCCAAACCACTTGACAGAAAATTTTGAAATTTTGCATGGACACTCCCTATATAACGTAGACACTCGCTAAGAAAGGATTTTTTGATATTCAAATATTTAAGTATTTTTGCTAGGACGATAACAGAACAGCTGTTACCGTACTGTATCTATTTCATAGTATTATTTTTAATTGAGGTTAATTTCAATTATGATGGCAGACCTTGAATTACTAGAAATAAACTGTAATTTTGTCCCTCATAGAGTTTACGCCCTGGTGATGGTCCTTCCGAGGTAATAATATCCTGAACCACAAATATGTCCCACTTAGATCCTCTGGGTAAATGTGAAGACGAGGGTTCTAGGCACCGATTATTTTGAAATTTTGCACTATATTGTATTATGATGCACTGAACACGAATCCGTTTAAAAAATCTTGCTCTCAACTAGGAAAGAAGTAATGAAGCACTAAAGTTCACTGTTATGAAGGTTATAAAAGTTGGCGTAAACAGCCTATTAATAAACATGCATATTAAGAAGAATGTCTAGGACGACTTTTGGGCAGACGTGCTATGCGTTTCCGCTCGCTACGCTCGCTCAACAAGATATCAGAACTCCAGTCAATCCAACTCGCTGTTATGGATAGATTTCCGATGTTATGGAGGTTACAAATGGTTTATCAACATTTCAAATGAGAGTTCTTTGGTTTCTAATGTTAGATGTCTGCGCATGCGCATGTTTACAAATACGCTGTTTACGCCAACTTTAACCTACATACCAGTGAACTTTAGTGCTTCATAACTTCTTTCCTAGTTGAGAGCGAGTTTTTTTTTTTTTTAACGGACTCGTGTTTAGTGCATCAAAATACGATATAGTGCAAAATTTCAAAATAATCGGTGCCTAGAACCCTCGTCTTCACATTTACCGATACTCTGCCTGTGCAAGGTTGTGAAGGGGCTCAGAAATTAGTAGGATCTATCAGAGGAACATATATGTCCCACCCTATTACTGGAACCATATTGTTTTCAATACAATAAGTACAGATTGGCAGGTGTTTTTCAAAGCCCTAAAATAATAAAAAAAAACGTTTTATAAAAAAAAAGGTTTCGTGTGTTAAAGGGTTAACACCCAAAATCTGTGATTTGAAGACAGTCAACAATTATTTAGGGTTAAATAGAAGACCTACATTAAGAATAATTTTGACGAAAAAACAATTTACAAGTATTTTCCCCAAGACTTTTTGTTTTTTTCTTTTTATTGTAAATCAACGCCATAGGCTATTAGCACATGGCCACTTGTCTTGGTAATCTCAACAGTCACGGATCTTAAAAATAAATAAATAGTAAATATTATGTACGAACCAACAATCTCATAGTTATCAGGTAAGCAGTAAAATTTCAATGTATGCAAGTTCAGGAATACATGATGGCTTTCAGCAACACTGTGCGTGTAAGCATGGGTATTTGTTCCCCTTCCTAGAAATAACAAAATAAAAAAAATATTAAAAATATAAGAAGTCAAATGCTTACAAGTATAAAATAAATGTAGCAGAGAAATTCTTACCTTGAAAGTACTTCCCACAAACAAGGCAGGCGTAAACGTTAATTCTTGAAAGAGAAACAGAACATAGTTTTTCAAAATCAAAATCTAAAATTTGCCTATTTATTGTGTCAAGGTAGGGGCAAAGCCTATGAGTTACCACCCTCTCCTTTTTTTGGGCTAAAACAAAAAGCATACAGGTAATGGATCCATTGAAATAGTACATAAATATATGTCTATATATGAGCAACCACAACGAGGAGATAAGATTAGACCTCAAGAACCATGGAAAAGAAGTCCATGTGGACCCAACTTTAGATGGACTGATTTTGCTGGTTAACGAAATCATTTAATTGTTTGTTATGGGAGTTCAATATATCATGTTTCATGGTGAAAAAACAAAAACTGTGGCTTCATGTTAACAGAGAAACATGAAAGCAACCACAGATATGTTCATAGTTTGTCAAAAAGCAAAGTCAATTTAATAAAACATTATCTCAAAACTCATTGAAAAAAAAATCCGGATGAAACTTGAGCACTAATGCTGAAACATCCTGAATAGAAATCTTGATGTATATAGTAGTTAGTTAAAGCTCTTTTTCTATAACGGTGTATCAACCATAGGGCAATTAACACAGGGCTATCTACCAGGGTGTAAAAAAATCATGATTTTTTTAAAAAAATCAAAAAAATCGGATTTATTTGATTTAAATCAGATTTTTTTGATTTAAATCGGATTTTTTTGATTTATATTGGATTTTTCTACTAAAACCGGATTTAAAAAAGAAATCAGACTTTTTAAATATATCTAGTCTATATAGAGAGCTGGTTGTTTCCTAGTCGTTCATTATATAAACCTGTAACTAAAATATTTGTTCATTTACAATGGAAATAATGAAATAACTATTCTAAAGTGTTTTATCTTAAGTGGATAATTTTGGGAACATAGTAGAATTGACGGATCATATATACAGGGGTTGAAGTTGTCCTATATTTTGAGAGCGGAATTTCTGTAAATTTAAAAACTTAAATTGACGAAAATCTGTAATTTTCGGCAATTAGGTAAAGACATTGAATTTAAATGTACAGAAACTCTCGACTCAAAATATAGGACAATTTCAACCCCTGTATATATAATGGCTTAAATTTCAAATTTTAAAACAAAAATTTTAAAAATGAAGGTTTACAGAAATATTAATCACTATGGAACGGATGTTATTGTATTTCCATATTTTTTTCTGATTCATAAATTGTAAGTATTGATGTAATTCTGCTTGTTTTAAGTGATTTTAAAGTATTTAAACAGTTTTTATTTTACATATTTTGTCAAAACTCCATATTTTTACATATTCTGCCATAAATATGTTTGCTACATATTTCAATATTCTTTTTATTTTGTAATTAATAATAATAAAAATAAAGGGGGTCTCCCGTAGTCTAGTGGCTAGCGTGCTGGATTCATAACCGGGAGATGGTGGGTTCGATTCCCACCTCCGGCAGGAATTTTCTCATCTCAAGGCTCGCTGGGAAAATTCCTCGCTGCACCCTGGATGTCGGCGCTAATGACCTAGAAGTAGATGCGCCGTAAAAAAAAAAAAAAAAAAAAAAAAAAAAAAAAAAAAAAAAAAAAAAAAAAAAAAAAAAAAAAATAAAAATAAAGGAAATAAAACTTTACCCATTGTGTCTAGGTGACTGTCTTTTCTAATTCCAAGAAGGTGGCTGTATATATATATATATATATATATATATATATATATATATATATATATATATATATATATATATATATATATATATATATATATATATATATATATACTATGTCAATACTAGATACAAAAGGCACGTTGTTAGTGGATAGCCTTAGAATCATTCAAGAGTAATAGAGAAAATCCAGGTTTTAGAAGGAGATACTGGGAATAAATTAAAACTAAAGTGAAAAGACAGTCTAGAAAAAAAACCTGGGTGGAAAAATATCCACATTATTGGGGATATCCATAGTGACAAAACGATTAACAGTTGAGCTGAATCCCACTCTTCAGAGCAGTTGATTGTTGCCTTCAAATACACACCAGTGACTTTACAGTCCAGGCAACGAACAGTTATAGATGGAAATTTTCGGAACAAAATTTTTGACTTTGTAACTTTATTTGGGCTGGATAGGAGGTGAACATATCAAAAGTCCCCGCCCGTAGCCTTTGTGCCATGGGGGAGGGGGGGTTTAGAAGGTCCCATTTTTCGGGTTTTCACTTATATCTCAGGAACCCTGCGTCGTAGCAACATGACTATTCTATAACAAATGAAAGCTGACTAAATTTCCTACAAGTTCTATTCAATAACGTTTTTCGAGATACCTTTGGTTTTCGAAATATCCGCTCTTGAAAGTGTGTTATTTTGGAGGAAAACACTTTTCCCGCACATTTTTCCCCCTTTTTGAACGGATATCTCTTCAACGATGCACCCAAAAAAAATGCCGGTTCAATAATTATTGAACAGGATTATAAGCGTATGGATTATAATCCATACGCTTCAATAATACATATTACTTTACTACTTTATGTATTTTCCTTCAAACGTAAAAACAATTTCAGTGTTCATCATGATATCTGGCGACAACTGTCGTCCATTGAATCTTTCAATTTGAAAACTAAAGATATCTCGATAAACTTTATTGAGTAGAACTTGTAGCATATTTAATCAGCTTTGATTTGTTATAGAATAGTTATGTCGCTAGGACGTAGGGTTTCCGAGATATCAGTGAAAACCCGAAAAATTGGACCATCTAACCCCCCCCCCCCCTCCGGATCAAAGGCTACGGGTGGGGATTTTTCATATATTCACCTCCTATCCAGCCCAAAAAATAATAATAAATAAATCACTGATTTAAATCAATTGATTTAAATCGTTGACACCCTGTTTTGTTCTATACTTTTGTTCTTTCCATTAATAATAACAGAGTTCCTACTTATTATTTATGCTTTTCTTTTCAATAATTTATAGTTTTTAAGGTATATATAACAACAGTAATATTATTTATTTAAAGCTTTGAAGAAAAATGCCAGTTTGTCAGCCTTTTCACAACTAATTAGGTAGTTTCTCATTTGACTGTGAACAAAACCAAGGGTTGAAAACATTCTTTCAACCCCTGCAGAAGTTGCCTTTCCTGTCATAAGCTGCTCTATTATTAACAGTTCTTTTGAGGAAATACAATATTTTAGCGCCGATGAAGACTTCCACCAATTTAAAGCATTCACTTCGCCCACTACCTGCCAATCTCTTTTATCTTAAACTTAAAAGGAGATTTATTTGCAGAATTAAAAACCAAGAAAGGAACTCAAAAAAGAATCAGACTTTGAATAGATAAGAACGGTCAAGTGAAGGTAGGCCCTAGGGACAAAAATAAAGACGAAATGTTGAAATGGCTGAAAAAAGGCAGAACTAGTTAGATTTAAGTTAAAAAAATAAACTAAAGTTAAAAAAAAATATATAATAATATTTTTTTTAATAAAATCAATTGGTTTAAATCAATGTTTTTTTATGAAATTAATTGATTTAAATCAATGATTTTTTTAAAAAAATCAAATGATTTTAATCATGATTTAAATCACTGATTTAAATCAATTGATTTAAATCGTTGACACCCTGCTATCTACAGGTTGCCACCCTTTTATAATGCCAACAGCACTTGGTCGGTCACCCATTCAGGTACTGTACGTGGCTGTAGCTGCAGGTATTAACTTTCTTAAAAATCAAATTATAAGACTGACGGAGGTGACCATCAAACCAGGAAGCGGATATCCTCAGGAAGCATCCTGTCACCTTTCCTGTAGTACCTAGTCGTGGATACACTGTTGAAGGATCAGGGCTTTCATCTACAAGCATTTTAGGAAGACCGAGTGATTACAATGGTAATCTACAAACTCCATCAGGTATCAGTCTCATGATGGTCTGGGCCTTTTCATGTAGCTAAACCTGTATCTTACAAGACCCTCAAGTACTGATGGGACCCACGCAACCACTCATGGGATGGGATTCAGAGGAAACCTCAAAGAGCCACACTTAAGAAACAAGGAATGAGGAATGGAGAAATGAAAATTATATTAATATATAATATTAATGTGTGTGTGGTGTTGTTGTGTGTGCATATATGAACGGATTTATAGGACGTCATAACCACTATTACCTGGTTCAATTTCATCATCTGAAATTGGATCAATGTCAAAAAAATCATCATTTTTAGTATCCTGTCTTCTTTTGACTCCTGTTATAGAAGTCATCACTAAATTTACTTCTTAATCGAAAATTTTTCCAGCTTATGAAACACTATTTAAATAAAGAGCTGTTGATAAAGAGAGACAACTTAAACAACTACCGCACACATAACCAAAACATAACCTTCCCACGCTATTTTATATTCACTACCCAAAGAGATTATAACACCGAGAATAAAAAGAAAATTGGTCCATTGAAGCAAAGTCTTTTGAGTACTGAGTGATTCACCTCGCGATCTTAGAGAATGGAAAGAAGACATCCAATAGTTGGGAGGCACTCCTTCCGCATCCTAAGGGGTCCGGACGTATCGGTTTGTTATAATTAGAGACCGTATTCTCGTGCAATTGTACTTACTCATTAGCTTCAACGCAGGTTAAAGATATGGGTCTCCAGGAGATCTGGATCGTGAACACCGTAGTTCGGTACTTACGTACTAGTCAGGCCGCCGAGTCGTGCTACACCGGTGGTGGGGGAACTACGTCATCCAGGCCTCCCCCACCCTGCGTCCCTGACGGAGGGGAAGTGTTCCCGCTATCTTTTGATGCACTCTTCACTGTCTTATATTTGTTTAATATTTATTTCATTTACTTCTGTATTGATTAAATATAGATTTCAAATTAAGGTAAAAAATGTATTATTTGCAAAAACAAACATTTAATAAAACAATCATTTTTATTTAGTTAGTTGTTGCAACGTGTTTTTTTTTTTTTTTTTATAATTCTGTTCATCGCCGGGGAGAGGAAAGCAACCCATCTCTCCTGAATCATCACGTGACGCAGCGGTACTTCTACTATAATCCAAATTGTCCTATTCATCTTCTGAAGAATTATCTGAATGAGATAAACTAGAATTTCTTGAGGAGGAACTTCGAATCATTTGTTCTATATTCTCTTTATACAGTGCTTCTTTCCGCCAAGCTTCTCCAATTGCTTCCTTTGTATATCTTACTGGTTCATTCCAATTTTCTATAGAAGCACCGTCACATTCCTCTCTTGTCAGTCGCTCTACGTCGGTGATGTTAAAGGATGTTTAACCTCGCTTGAGGTTGTTTACTTTAGGACTCGGGGGTCGAAATTATTTCATTGAGTAAATGTTTGTAAACATATATATTTCTTTTATACTAAAAATTAACATAACAAACAATAAAACCGATTCTACATATCATTCCAAAAAAATAACAATCCTGCGCATTCATAAATTAAGTGAGTACTCACAATACTATCATTGGTGCACCATAATTAATAATTACGTTACCTGCAGGCCTGCATTTACTATTTAGGGTCTAAATCAACAGACACGCACTTTCACAACTGACACCACGTGTTTTTATCTACCCCTCTTTGGCGCCAAGACTCAGATTATTGGGGCTATCCAAAGAGGTAGGGAGTTAGGAGTTGCGATTATTTACCAATCCAGCTGTAGCGTCGCTACAGGACTCCCCCCAAATAATCGCGTCCAAGAAGCGAACGTTGGGTTTGATGACTCTACCCGATCTGGTCTTGAGGATGGGAAGTGGCCCTGGTGCTCTTCCATCGGTGGGTGTATCTCCAGACTGCCTAGGTGGTACTAGCTCAGGAGATTTGAGGCTACTTGAAGGTGTAGTTCGAGAGACTTCTGCTGGTGCCTCAGGATCAGCTAGGAGAAACGCAGGCTTGACCCTGTCTAACGAAACGGTGAGCTCTCGGTTGGGTAATTTCAAGGTGCAGAGCTTGTCGGTTCTACTCACTACGGGGTATGGTCCACTGTAAGGCGGAGAAAGAGATTTTTTTATTTTGTCCTCCCTAAGAAACATATGGGTGCATGTCCGAAGAGATTTGTGAAGGAAAATACTTCTGTTGCTCTGGCGGAATTCTGCTGGACGTAAATTGGACATGAACTCCTTCAGCTCACGAACCATCCCTGGCAAGTCGGTGACAGTCTGTCGGGAACTGAGGAATTCGCCAGGGAGGCGCAAGGACTGGCCATAGACGGCTTCTGCTGCACTTAGGTTGACTTCCTCCCGGATGGCCACTCTAAGTCCTAACAGAACTGTTGGTAAGATACGAGACCAGTTATTAGCGTCAAGATGGGCAATTAGCGCAGTTTTCAGTGATCTGTGCCATCTCTCTACGCAGCCATTCCCTTGAGGATGATAGGGGGTGGTTCGAATCTTCTCTACGCCTAGGAATTTGGTGAGACATTGAAACAGGTCACTTTCAAACTGTCTCCCTTGATCAGTTGTCAGCCTACTAGGAACTCCAAACCTGGAAATCCACCCATCGTAGAACACTGTTGCTACCACATCAGCAGTGATTTCTTCAATCGCTATTGCTTCTGGCCATCTTGTAAAGCGATCTATGATTGTGACGCAGTATCTTTTGCCCTGGGAAGGTGGCAAGGGGCCAATTATATCAATGTGTACATGGTCAAATCGTCCGGCTTGTTCAAATTTTCCTGGCTGAGTTACTGTGTGTCTTGTAACCTTCGCTACCTGGCAGGACGTGCAACTTTTTGCCCATTCAGCTACTTCTTTGTTCATCTTTGGCCAAAAATATTTCTGGGCCATCAACTTCCTAGTAGCCCTAGCTCCAGGATGACTCAGTCCGTGCACTGCATCGAACATCTTCCTTCTGATATCTTTGGGTAAGTATATGCGAGCAGTCGTGGTTGAGGTTTCACACCAAATAGTTTGGGAAGATCCCGGAAGGTTTATCAGCTTTAGGCTAAGGTTAGGTTGACCTATAAGGATTTTTATTTCCGGATCTGCCTTCTGCAGAGCAGCTAATTTATCGAGGTCATTCGTAAGGCCCAACTCCTCCACTCGAGATAGGGCGTCGGCAACTTGATTCTGGTGCCCTTCTACGTGCCTGATGTCTGTTGAAAATTGGCTTATAAAATTAAGCCATCGTATTCTAATAGGCGAAGCAGAAGAAGGCTTCTGAAACATGGCATACACTAACGGTTTATGGTCCGTCCATATGGAGAATGTTCTTCCTTCGATGACTGGTCTGAAATGGCGGACCGCTGAGAATATGGCTAAGAGCTCCCTGTCGTATGCCGAATATGTTCGCTGGGCATCCGATAAGGCCTTGGAATAGAAACCTAAAGGAACCCAGGCTCCACCATCCCGTTGTTGAAGTACAGCGCCCATCGTATGGTTTGAAGCGTCGCACGCCAGTGCAAGGTCAGCTTCCAGCTTTGGGTGAGCTAATAAAGCGGCATCCCTTAAGTGTTCTTTACAAGAATCAAAGGCTGCACTACTTTCCTCGTTCCATTCGATCACTGTACGGTCGTTCTTCTTGCTGCCGTGTAAGTACCTGTTGAGGGGCGCTTGCGTGGCAGCTGCTTGGGGAACACAAGGCCTATAAAAATTTAACATCCCTAAGAAGCGTCTGAGGGATCTGACGTCGTTGGGTTTAGGGTATTCTATAATTGCCTGGACTTTTAACATCTGTGGTCGGATGCCATCTGGACTAATATGATATCCGAGGAAATCAATTTTGTCTAGCCCAAATTCGCACTTATCGGGATTCAGCGTCAGTCCATTCTCATTTAGACGTTTGAAAATCTCTTCTAGATGGGTTAGATGTTCCTCAATATTGTTGGAAGCGATCAACATATCATCTAGCATGATGAAACAGAATGGCAGGTCTCTGAATTTGCTATCCATAAATCTTTGGAAAGTCTGGGCCGCATTGCGCAAACCGAAACACATTACCAAAAATTCATATAGGCCAAAGGGTGTAGCAATCGCGGTCTTTGGAATGTCTTCTTTCTTGATGGGTATATGATAGTACGCTCTTACCAGGTCAAGCCTTGAAAATATTCTCTTCCCGTACAAGTTGTTACGGAAGTCCATAATATTAGGAACCCCATAACGATCGGGAACTGTTTGAGCATTTAACTGCCTATAATCCCCACAGGGTCTTACTGTACCATCTTTCTTCATAACGACGTGTAGAGGACTGCTCCACTGGCTGCTGGATGGTTGGCATATGCCCTGCTCCACCATTCGTTGGAATTCCTCTTTCACCAGGAGATACTTCTCTGGAGGAAGTCTTCGTGCTTTTGCATGGACTGGTCTTCCAGTGGTTTCTATCACGTGTTCCGTATTATGCTTAATTGGTTTCTTAGTTGAAGAGGGCCTAATAATGTCCGGATACTTCCGCAGGAAATTGGCAAATGGGTGTGTCTCCGGGACGGCTGAAATGCTAAATGGAATTTCGTCTGCGATTTTACCTTTTGATGATAAGTGAGTGGTCTTATCAATAAGTTGTTGGCCTTTAAGATCAACCAGCAGATTAAAATTGTACATGAAATCGGCACCTATAATTGGCTTAGGTACATCGGCCATAACAAAGTACCAAATGAACGTTCTTCGAAGTCCGAAGTCCAACTTGAGCTGACGGATCCCATAAGTGCTTATCTTCGTCGAGTTGGCGGCATAAAGTATGAACTCCTGTGGTTCTGGTTTCAACATTTTATTCGGAGGAATTACCGATATGGAAGCTCCTGTATCTATCAAAAAGATTCGTCCCGACCGCTGATCTGTGACGAATAAGCGGCGTTGGGTAATCGCGAGACCGGTTAACGCCATTTCCGGGTCGCTTGCTAGTTTCCCGTACTAGTATCTTTGTTGGTCTTCTCCCAGGCACACGGTTGTACGCATTTCCGAGCATTCTGTTTAAACTTGTAATGGTAGAAACAAAGCCAGTCTTCGGAATGAGTCTTGCGTTGTCTACTGGCAGATCGTTGTCTAAATCGTCGATCTCCGCTTTTACTGCGACCTCTTGAAGCACCCCCAGCTACCAGAGAGGCGACTTGTTCCGCAAGCCTGTCAACCTTTTCTTCGAGAGTAGAACGGCTGCCCGATGGAGTAGCAATAGATGAAACCATTAAGGGAGGATCGACCTCATGGATTTTATCAGCTACACTAGCAAGTAAGTCGACGTCGGTGTGAGTTGTGGATAGTAGAATAGCCTGTGTATGTGCTGGAAGGGAACGCATCCAGAGAGTTTTGATGACATCACCAGAAACAGCATCGCCCGCTAAATTCTTCATTGCGCGGAGAAACTGAGAAGGTTTTTCATCCCCAATTTGTTTACCCTCTAATAAGCGCTGAATTCTTCGATTTTCAGACTCGGAGTATACATTAATAAGCCTATTTTTAACATCTTCGTAAGGGGTAGTAGAAGGTCGTTTTACTAGATCCGACACTTGCTTAATAACGTCCAAATCCAGGAGTGGGATAATTACTTCAAATTTAGTTACGCTGTTAGTAATTTTAGCTCGCGAAAATACGGCCTCAACCCTAATAAACCATAATTCTGGCTCAGATTTCCAAAAGGGTGGAATTTTCTTCTCGGTAGAGATAGATTCCGTGACTTCAGCCTTAGTTTCATCCTCCGACATCTTGGATTTCGTGTAAAGCTAGGAAAAATGCACAAATACAGTATTTACTCAGTGAAATAATGTAGAATAATATAATCGACGCGACTTTATAAAACTAAAAAATATCGCTCTGAAATTATAAATAAAATGTTACTAATTTCGTCTATCACAAGTCGGGGTCACCACTTTAACCTCGCTTGAGGTTGTTTACTTTAGGACTCGGGGGTCGAAATTATTTCATTGAGTAAATGTTTGTAAACATATATATTTCTTTTATACTAAAAATTAACATAACAAACAATAAAACCGATTCTACATATCATTCCAAAAAAATAACAATCCTGCGCATTCATAAATTAAGTGAGTACTCACAATACTATCATTGGTGCACCATAATTAATAATTACGTTACCTGCAGGCCTGCATTTACTATTTAGGGTCTAAATCAACACACACGCACTTTCACAACTGACACCACGTGTTTTTATCTACCCCTCTTTGGCGCCAAGACTCAGATTATTGGGGCTATCCAAAGAGGTAGGGAGTTAGGAGTTGCGATTATTTACCAATCCAGCTGTAGCGTCGCTACAGATGTGTTTTCCTTGGCAACTTTCCCTTTTATTGGTGCTCAAATTAGTTAATCCAAGTCGGAGCCTTGTATTTAATTAGCCACATCAATTAAACACTTCTGACTTCATCTCTTTATGATAATACCGTATTTTTTTTTTTACCTGAATAATGACATACTTTTATTTATGAAACTGTTCGCGCTACCTGCATGGGTCATGATAAAGCGTCAATCCTTCCCAGTAGTTTTCAGGAAGCCCGAAGTGATTCATCTGTCCAGGATTTGCTAATCGTGTTTCCAGCATTTATCCATGTCTCGTCCAGAAATACCATCTCTTCTAAACTGCATTCTCTGATTTGGCATAAAAATAAACATTTGGCAGTGACGATATCCCTTCATCCCATTAAAAATTTCCTGTTCTTTATTTTCTTTTATTTAAAGTAGAATTTGTGAAGAATAAATGACAAGGGTGTTTTTCCTCCTGTAAATAAGCCAGCTTCTTTGCGATAAAACATAATAAGAGTGTAGGAGGCTGGGTTGGTGGGAGGGGGTAGGCCTTCCCTTCCTTGAGTCCAGGATGGGGTAGGCCTTCCCCTCCTTGAGTCCAGGGTGGGGGTAGTCCTTCCCCTCCTTGAGTCCAGGGTGGTGGTAGGCCTTCCCCTCCTTGAGTCCAGGGTGGGGGTAATCCCATGTAGCACGACTCAGCGGCTCTACTATAGTTGCACCGATCTGGAGAAGTGGGTCTCGTTCAGGGATCATGATCATGAAATGAGAACTCAAATGAAGCGTTTCTATTGGTTCATTCCTATGGAAAATTCCGTTGACTGTTCTTTCTTCCGTTGTAGTCATCGTTTTGTGTTCACTTACCCGCTTATGAGGTTGACCTCATGATGCAATTTGCAAGTGCCGACTGGAAACATTCACATTTCAGAACCTATAGATCACGTTAATAACCATAGTTCAAATATATATATATATATATATATATATATATATATATATATATATATATATATATATATTGTTGTGATATCCCAACTATCATTAAGAATTATCTTATTACTTCTTAGTAATATAAAATGATAACTTAACAAAAATTTCCTTAATCTAAATCAAGAAGGCATCTTCACCCGGGAGATCGTCAGTTATTTTAGCGCGGTTACTCCCTATCTCCATAGGGAGAACCCGCTTATGATATATATTATATAACTAATATATTATATATATATATATATACATATATATGTGTATATATTTATATATATGCTTGTCTGTTCGCTCTCTAGCAAGCTCAAAAATGGTCCTCAAAAAATTATTTTATTAATACACATTCGGCGCTAATGACCTAGATGTAGATGCGCCGTATAAAAAAAAAAAAAAAAAAAAAAAAAAAAAAAATTAATACACATGAAAAGTTTTCGGATCTCTATACATTTTTCATAAATATCTCGATAACGGTTGGGAAATCGTGGTAAGTGGATAGTGACCATTCGAATGCTTACTAAATTCTGTACAAAAAAGGTTCTGAAGCAATATTCGATGGGGCAACGTCAATGAGAGATATAAGTGCTTAAAACTTAAAAAGTGTTTGTTTTGTTGTTTTGAAATTGTTTTTCTCCTAATTTATCTCACTTTTTAATTGGTTGTTTCTAGTTTTAAATTGCATTTATCAGTAAAATTAGTATTGTAGTAAAATAAGCTAAGAAACGGTGAAAGGTATTGTAGTGGCTGTGGTAATCATGATGGCAGTGGCTAATCATGATGACGTAGTTTGTTTTGAATTCTCCTATCTATATAACCTTCCTCATAGTCTCCAACTGAAGTTACCGTTATTTCTTATTTTACAGAAAAATTTAACCCACGACAGAATGGAATTTCATTCGCCATGAAGCACATATTTACAGTTGATTAGAACAGTAAAACAAATTTGCTAGTAAAACGAGATACTTAAAATGACAACGAATTTTTGGTTGTTTAGAATAGAGCCTTCTCAGCAGTAGTCAAAGAGTAAGTACGTCTTCAGTACATAATTGTATTGACTTATACAGATTAAGAATTATCCGCTTCTGAAGTATGCGAGAAAAAAATTTTTATTAATACACATGAATAGTTTTCGGATCTCTATACATTTTTCGTAAATATCTCGATAACGGTTGGGAAATCGTAATAAGTGGTAAGTGACCATTCGAATGCTTACTAAATTCTCTACAAAAAAGGTTATAAAGCAAAATTCGATGGGGCAACGTCAATGAGAGATATAAGCGCTAAAAACTTTAAAAAGTCCGACTCGCAGGAACTGCGTCATCTTAGCGCGGTTACGTACATCTCGAAGAAATGGAATAGATTAGCATTAGAAATCACAGGAAACTGACAGTAGCCAACTTACACAGAAGCGGATAATTCTTAATCTGTATAAGTCAATACAATTTTGTACTGAAAACGTACTTACTCTTCGACTACTGCTGAGAAGGCTCTATTCTAAACAACCAAAAATTCGTTGTCATTTTAAGTATCTTGTTTTACTAGCAAATTCGTTTTACTGTTATAATCAACTGTAAATATGTGCTTCATGGCGAATAAAATTCCATTCTGACGTGGGTTAAATCTTTCTATATAATAAGAAATAACGATAAATATAGTTAGAGGCTTTGAGAAAGGTTATATAGACCGGAGAATTCAAAACAAACTACGTCATCATGATTAGCCACTGCCACTTAAAATGGTTTTTCTCTTTCTTTATCTCACTTTTTAATTGGTTGTTACTACTTTTAAATTGCATTTATCAGTAAAATTAGTATTGTACTAAAATAAGCTAAGAAACGGTCTAAGGTATTCATAATAAGTTTGGAGTGGCTGTGGTAATCAAGATGGCAGTGGCTAATCATGATGACGTAGGTTGTTTTGAATTGTCCATCTATTATAACCTTCCTCATTGCTTCAAACTGAAGTTACCGTTATTTCTTATTTTATAGAAAGATTTAACCCACGACAGAATGGAATTTCATTCGCCATGAAGCACATATTTACAGTTGATTATAACAGTAAAACGAATTTGCTAGTAAAACAAGACTTAAAATACTTAAAATGACACGGAATTTTTGGTTGTTTAGAATAGAGCCTTCTCAGCCAAAGAGTAAGTACGTTTTAAGTACATAATTGTATTGATTTATACTTCTTCTGTGTAAGTTGACTACTGTCAGTTTCCTGTGATTTGTGATGCTAATCTATTCCATTTCTTCGAGATGTAACCGCGCTAAGATGACGCAGTTCCTGCGAGTTGGACTTTTTCTCAGACAGTCAGTTTGCTACGTATTCTCTGGCCAGCAGGTTGAAGTTTTGGTGTTTTGAAGGATTTCAAAAGAAAATAAATCAAGAAGAGTTTATTTGGTTATCAGGTAATTTATGTTATACAATATACCTTTTATATTATTTTGAGGTAATAAGATTAATATAGCTAGGCGTGTTTTATATTTCAAGCTAACTAATTTGTATAAGAACCCAACACGACCCTTTTTAATAATAAAAAAGTCCGACTCGCAGGAACTGCACCATCTTAGCGCGGTTCCGTTCATGTCCCTAGTGCCATTTGATAAGCTTAGAAAAGAAATAAACTTATTTTTTCTATATATATCGTGAAAATTGTCAAAATCCTCTCGAACATCTCGAATAAAAGTGATATTAAGGCGTCAGGGACACCGACAGTAGCTAACTTTTACACAGAAGCGGAAATTACAGAATCTGGCTCTCATTCTAAAGCAAAGCTCTATAAATCAATACAAAATATGCCTAATAAAGCCTTTCTAGTGGATACAGAAGCATGGGCGTATATTAAGTGGGGGGGGGCTGAGGGGGCTGCAGCCCCTCCCGAAATTTTGAATTGATGATAAAAACTTCTCGTAAAACCCTTAAAAATAAATTAAATAAGATCACTTAGTTCATAAAACATATTTTATTTTACGTGTAATAGCGTTTTAGTTGCCTAAAACTATTCCAAGCTCGAAATATTTAGTATTCCATACCCTGGAAATGGTCTGAGCCCCCCCCCCGAAATTGTTTTTATATACGCCCATGTACAGAAGGATCAAGAAGAAGTACACAAGATTGAGTAGAATACCCTGCCTAATATAGCCTATATAGAATAATATGCCGAATAAAACCTATCTAGTAAATACACAAGGACAAATAAAAGTCTTGACGAATAACAAGTCAAGAAAAAAAACTTTATTTAACAAAATAAAACAAAGTTTAGCCCAACTACAATAGAATAATATACCTAATTAAGTCTATGGAGAAGATACAAATGGACCAAAAACAAGTCTTGTGGAATATTGTTTTTTTTTTCTAATTGAATACTTTTTATCAATATTTAGTATATAACCTTTGTTGAAAACTATTGATTGCTAATTGATGAATCGGTATACAACTAAGTAGTATTTATGAATATTTAGTATATACCCTTATGTTTGGATCTGAGTTTTTGGGGTGCTCTCCGCCTAAGATTTGTATTTGTGTCGGCAGATACCTGGGGTATATTTACAGCTCTTGAGGATTAACTCTTAGCAGGTAAATTTCCTGCGGCCCCTTGTTTCTACGGGCATTAAACCGCCATATTCGCTCATAGTATCTAACCGTTGTGAAGTTTATTTTTTGGATTTAGGACTTAATATACATATGTAGACTAAATCATAGCAAGAAGTAATCCTCCGCCGTCGGTTCTTAACTATGTAGACTCGCTAATGTTATCCAATCTTAGATACATCTTATTTAAAATCCACAGCAAAAACACAACATTTCATCAGAATCCCCTGCTGAATAAAACTTATATAGAATAATATGCAAAATAAAGCCTATCTAGTGGATAAAAATAGAGGAAAAAAGCCGTTCGTGGTGTTAGAAAATCTTAAAAGTATTTCGCTCAGAAATCTCCGAAATATTGTCACTAATTTTACGTATCCTTTTTTATAGCCAAATAGATTTATATTCTATAATATATAAGAAAAACCTACTAACAATAAAAAACTATGGGTAACAGATGAAAATAGGGAATATCAAGAATAATTCTAAAGAACGAAATCAACACCAGTACTGTAATCTAGATATTCATACGGCATCTTCGAATTCTAACAAACAAAATATTGATTCTAATTATACGTATCCTGTTTTATTGACAAATACATTTGACTACTATAAGCAATTAAAAAGACTAGGGAATATGCCAAAGAACTCGGAGTATGAGCCTCGACAGTTTCAAGACATTTGAAGGAAATCGACAAATCCAAAACTGACATTTCATACGGTACAGCCTGATATATTTTTAACAATGAATTGTTTTTCTTATTTTAATTAATCTGTTTTATTGTCAAATACATTATCCAACTTTAAGCAATTAAAAAATAACAAGGAATAAAAACAAACAAAAAGAACCGTTCGAATAAACGAAATCAATTACTTCAAAGTTTAAGCATTTATTTATCCGATTGACAGAGCCTAATCAAAAATTGTTTCAGAATCTTTTTTGTAGAACATTTAGTAAGCTTTCGCATGGTAACCCTCCGTTTTCCAATATTCCTAACCGTCTTCGAGATATTAGGGAATGTATACGAAGTTCCCAAAACATTTCATGTCTGTTAATAAAATATTTTATTCTAATCCTTCCTTAGCTCCAAACGTAACCAAAATTTTAACATATTAGTGCTGATGAAATTCAAGCATGCAGAAAATGTTTCAACTGAATCCCATAATTTTAAGTATCAAAATCAAAGACAAGTTCGAATAAGCGAAAGCGGGGTTCCTCCCTATGGGGGAGGGAGGAACCGCGCTAAAAAATAACAAGGAATAAAAACAGACAAAAAGATCAGTTCGAATAAGCGAAATCAATTACTTTAAAGTTTTAAGCACTTATTTCTCCGATTGACATCGCCTAATCAAAACTTTCATTAGAACCTTTTTTGTAGAGCATTTAGTAAGTTTTCTAATGGTATTCTTCCGTTTCCCAAATTCTCAACCTTTTTCGAGATATTAAGGAAAGTATACAAAGTAACCAAAACTTTTTTATGTCTGTTAATAAAATATTTTATTCTAACCCTTCCTTAACTCCAAACGCAACCAAAATTTCAACATATTAGTTTTAATGAAAGTAGAACATGCAGTAAATGTTTTAACTGAATCCCATGATTCTAAGTACCCAAACCAAAAACGGCATTCAAAAATTATTTTTTAAGTTTTCTCGAAAACGGTTAAAGCTATCGCCTTGAAAATGGTTCCATTCGTTTTCCTAGCCCAAGAAGCCTATAAAAAGAGTACTTACAAGCTTATGAACTCAAAAACGTATGCGTTACAATTTTTTTGCGCGAATTTCGCCCCAAACGCCATCTTCCAGTGGGCGGATTTTGCTGGTTAACGAACTTGACCTTTCAAATTTGACGACAGATTTTTGTACCAAATTTCATTAAAATCGGACCATCAGGGAAGCCAGAAATGAGCGAACAGACAAATATATATATATATATATATATATATATATATATATATATATACACACAAATTTGAACCACCGTTATTTTCGGTCTCTAGGGGTTCTGAAACGCGAAATTTTCTTGTCGGCACTTCCGGATTGTTTCATTGTATCAACCTTATAAGCGGGGTGCCTCCCTATGGGGGAGGGAGGAACCGCGCTAAAACTAATATTTAATAATGCATAATAATATGTAGTAATAAAAATAATAACAGAAACCGTGACATTATTTTTTAAAAAAGAATTGTGGCTTGCCTAAATGAACTTTTTCTGTCGGCAGCAGCTGTGTCCCTCCATTTTCTTAGAATCATGAGTTCATTTGGCGGTACATCGCTTCTGCTTTCTAAATAGAGAAGGGATCTGTCAAGCAGATTGAAACCCTCTTCATGGATTATTTTTGAGGGAATGGTTTCCACGTCTTCTTCAACATCTTCTTCGGGATTGGTCTTCATTACCTCATTAACAATTTCATCTACCGTAAGGACTGTCGCTCTGTTTATTGTGTCGTCGTTTAACCAATCTATAACTTCAGAATCCATTATATCCGGGGAGTTGAGGTCTTTTAACAAATCGCACAACTCCTGATTTGTTGGAGCTCTGTAAATTGTCTGGCTATCATGGATAATTCGAGGCCACAGGTTTTCCAGGCTTTATTTACTGTGCTTTTTGTTACAGAATGCCAAGAATCAGCAGCCATGTAAATCACATCCTTAATAGATATTTTCTTTAATTTTTGAATTAACCCTTCCTTTTCTGCTAATAGCATTTCAGACAAAAGCTTCTTTTTGTAGTATCGTTTGAAGGCCGAAATTACTCCTTGGTCCATAGGCTGGATTATTGATGTGACATTTGCAGGGAAAAACATTGATTTTATTTCGCCCCCCCCCCCTCAGGCTTGACACCTCGGTTAATCGGGATCTCGGTTGACCGGACCTGGGTTAATCGGAACCCTACTGTATATATATATATACAGGGTGTATCGTTAGTTAATGACAATCCTTCAGGGGGTGAAACTAGACAAAAAATTTAGTTCAACCACCAACCATTCTAGAGTGAAAAAAGTCCGACTCGCAGGAACTGCATCATCTTTGCGCGGTTCCGTTCTTATATCTAGACTCATTTAAAATGATTAAAATAGAAGCTGTTATTATTTTGGGTCCACATTTCTAGAAAGCATGAAGATTAGATAGTTAGCCGTCGAGGTGGTAAGTAAAGATGGAATGGTTGGGATTCGGCTAAAGAAACCTCAATACGATTTTTGTTAAAAAATCTATATTTAGGACGTTTTGGCTACTCATTGGTAGCCTTCGTCAGCAATGAAAGTGCCGGGAGGCAGAGGAGGACCAAAGTTGACAGTTCCATCTTTACTTTCAAGAAAGGTCTTATTTACGACCTTACCTGCATGGGTTCCCGCCCTAGGAAGGACCCCGCTAGGCATTTGAAAAACTATATCTTGGAAATCCATATCTCTAAGATTAAATTGTTTTTCTTATTTTTCTTAACCTGATTTATTATCAAATACATTATCCAACTGTAGGCAGTCAAAAAATAACAAGGAATAAAAACAGACAAAAAGAACAGTTCGAATCAGCGAAATCAATTACTTTAAAGTTTTAACAACTTATTTCTCCGATTGACATCGTCTAATCAAAACTTTCATCAGAACCTTTTTTGTAGAGCATTTAGTAAGCTTTCTAATGGTATTCTTCCGTTTACCATGATTCTCAACCTTTTTCGAGATATTAAGGAAAGTATACAAAGTTCCCAAAACTTTTCATGTCTGTTCATAAAATATTTTATTCTAACCCTTCCTTAACTCCAAACGTAACATAACTTTCAACATATTAGTTTTAATGAAAGTAGAACATGCAGATAATGTTTCAACTGAATCCCGTGATTCTAAGTACCCAAACCAAAAACGGTATTCAAAAACTATTGTTCCAATTTTCTCGAAAACGGTTAAAGCTACCGCCTTGAAAATGGTTTCATTCGTTTTCCTAGCTCAAGAAGCCTATAAAAAGAGTACTTACAAGCTTATGAACTCAAAAACGTAAGCGTTACGATTTTTTCTGCGCGAATTTCGCCCCAAACGCCATCTTCCAGTGGGCGGATTTTGCTGGTTAACGAACTTGACCTTTCAAATTGGACGACTGATTTTTGTACCAAATTTCATCAAAATCGGACCATCAGGGAAGCCAGAAATGAGCGAACAGACAAATATATATATATATATATATATATATATATATATATATATATATATATACATATATATATATATATATATATATACATATATATATATATATATATACAAATTTGAACCACCGTTATTTTCGGTCTCTAGGGGTTCTGAAACGCGAAATTTTCTTGTCGGCACTTCCGGATTGTTTCATTGTATCAACCTTATAAGCGGGGTTCCTCCCTATGGGGGAGGGAGGAACCGCGCTAAAACATGAAATAAATAAAGGTAATATTATGTTTACCTTGGGTTGGCTTAAGTCGCAAGTGTAAAAAGACCCCATTTTGGACATAAACCATCTATTGCAAGGATTTGCGAATCATTTGTGGAAATGAGAGCTAACCATGAGGAGATTCCACGGACTATATCAGCGGTGTGACCAGGTGCTGTCAGTGTGTTCTGCAAGGAGCAATTTTGTATCTATTTTTTATTTATTTATTTTTTTTTTATTTAAATTTTATGTAAGACTTACTTTAATCGTTAAATATTAATTTCATTAAAGCTGATTAAGTTTTACAACTTTTGTGAGATTCGGCATTCTGGAGGACTTACTTTAGAAGAGTAGTGATTTTCGAATAGTTTTTTCTGATCAGAAGTTTTTATTAATTTCTACTTTTGCGATTGATATTATGGTCTGAATGAGATAATTGTGAACATTGAATGTGCATTACCCTTAAAGTAAGTTTAATGCTGATGTAAGGAATATTTTAAAACAAATGTGTACAAGCAGAGAAAATTGGAGTTGTAGAAAAAAACACGGTCTTCTCTAAAGAACCTTTGGAATGGTATTTGCCTGGAACGGAGGGAGATAGAAATGTGTGGTTGGTGATGGTATTTGCCTGGAACGGAGTGAGATAGAAATGTGTGGTTGGTGATGGTATTTGCCTGGAACGGAGTGAGATAGAAATGTGTGGTTGGTGATGGTATTTGCCTGGAACGGAGTGAGATAGAAATGTGTGGTTGGTGATGGTATTTGCCTGGAACGGAGTGAGATAGAAATGTGTGGTTGGTGATGGTATTTGCCTGGAACGGAGGGAGATAGAAATGTGTGGTTGGTGATGGTATTTGCCTGGAACGGAGGGAGATAGAAATGTGTGGTTGGTGATGGTATTTGCCTGGAACGGAGTGAGATAGAAATGTGTGGTTGGTGATGGTATTTGCCTGGAACGGAGGGAGATAGAAATGTGTGGTTGGTGATGGTATTTGCCTGGAACGGAGTGAGATAGAAATGTGTGGTTGGTGATGGTATTTGCCTGGAACGGAGGGAGATAGAAATGTGTGGTTGGTGATGGTATTTGCCTGGAACGGAGTGAGATAGAAATGTGTGGTTGGTGATGGTATTTGCCTGGAACGGAGTGAGATAGAAATGTGTGGTTGGTGATGGTATTTGCCTGGAACGGAGGGAGATAGAAATGTGTGGTTGGTGATGGTATTTGCCTGGAACGGAGTGAGATAGAAATGTGTGGTTGGTGATGGTATTTGCCTGGAACGGAGTGAGATAGAAATGTGTGGTTGGTGATGGTATTTGCCTGGAACGGAGTGAGATAGAAATGTGTGGTTGGTGATGGTATTTGCCTGGAACGGAGTGAGATAGAAATGTGTGGTTGGTGATGGTATTTGCCTGGAACGGAGGGAGATAGAAATGTGTGGTTGGTGATGGTATTTGCCTGGAACGGAGTGAGATAGAAATGTGTGGTTGGTGATGGTATTTGCCTGGAACGGAGGGAGATAGAAATGTGTGGTTGGTGATGGTATTTGCCTGGAACGGAGTGAGATAGAAATGTGTGGTTGGTGATGGTATTTGCCTGGAACGGAGTGAGATAGAAATGTGTGGTTGGTGATGGTATTTGCCTGGAACGGAGTGAGATAGAAATGTGTGGTTGGTGATGGTATTTGCCTGGAACGGAGTGAGATAGAAATGTGTGGTTGGTGATGGTATTTGCCTGGAACGGAGTGAGATAGAAATGTGTGGTTGGTGATGGTATTTGCCTGGAACGGAGTGAGATAGAAATGTGTGGTTGGTGATGGTATTTGCCTGGAACGGAGGGAGATAGAAATGTGTGGTTGGTGATGGTATTTGCCTGGAACGGAGGGAGATAGAAATGTGTGGTTGGTGATGGTATTTGCCTGGAACGGAGGGAGATAGAAATGTGTGGTTGGTGATGGTATTTGCCTGGAACGGAGTGAGATAGAAATGTGTGGTTGGTGATGGTATTTGCCTGGAACGGAGTGAGATAGAAATGTGTGGTTGGTGATGGTATTTGCCTGGAACGGAGTGAGATAGAAATGTGTGGTTGGTGATGGTATTTGCCTGGAACGGAGTGAGATAGAAATGTGTGGTTGGTGATGGTATTTGCCTGGAACGGAGTGAGATAGAAATGTGTGGTTGGTGATGGTATTTGCCTGGAACGGAGTGAGATAGAAATGTGTGGTTGGTGATGGTATTTGCCTGGAACGGAGGGAGATAGAAATGTGTGGTTGGTGATGGTATTTGCCTGGAACGGAGTGAGATAGAAATGTGTGGTTGGTGATGGTATTTGCCTGGAACGGAGTGAGATAGAAATGTGTGGTTGGTGATGGTATTTGCCTGGAACGGAGTGAGATAGAAATGTGTGGTTGGTGATGGTATTTGCCTGGAACGGAGTGAGATAGAAATGTGTGGTTGGTGATGGTATTTGCCTGGAACGGAGGGAGATAGAAATGTGTGGTTGGTGATGGTATTTGCCTGGAACGGAGGGAGATAGAAATGTGTGGTTGGTGATGGTATTTGCCTGGAACGGAGGGAGATAGAAATGTGTGGTTGGTGATGGTATTTGCCTGGAACGGAGTGAGATAGAAATGTGTGGTTGGTGATGGTATTTGCCTGGAACGGAGTGAGATAGAAATGTGTGGTTGGTGATGGTATTTGCCTGGAACGGAGTGAGATAGAAATGTGTGGTTGGTGATGGTATTTGCCTGGAACGGAGTGAGATAGAAATGTGTGGTTGGTGATGGTATTTGCCTGGAACGGAGTGAGATAGAAATGTGTGGTTGGTGATGGTATTTGCCTGGAACGGAGTGAGATAGAAATGTGTGGTTGGTGATGGTATTTGCCTGGAACGGAGGGAGATAGAAATGTGTGGTTGGTGATGGTATTTGCCTGGAACGGAGTGAGATAGAAATGTGTGGTTGGTGATGGTATTTGCCTGGAACGGAGTGAGATAGAAATGTGTGGTTGGTGATGGTATTTGCCTGGAACGGAGTGAGATAGAAATGTGTGGTTGGTGATGGTATTTGCCTGGAACGGAGGGAGATAGAAATGTGTGGTTGGTGATGGTATTTGCCTGGAACGGAGTGAGATAGAAATGTGTGGTTGGTGATGGTATTTGCCTGGAACGGAGTGAGATAGAAATGTGTGGTTGGTGATGGTATTTGCCTGGAACGGAGTGAGATAGAAATGTGTGGTTGGTGATGGTATTTGCCTGGAACGGAGGGAGATAGAAATGTGTGGTTGGTGATGGTATTTGCCTGGAACGGAGTGAGATAGAAATGTGTGGTTGGTGATGGTATTTGCCTGGAACGGAGTGAGATAGAAATGTGTGGTTGGTGATGGTATTTGCCTGGAACGGAGTGAGATAGAAATGTGTGGTTGGTGATGGTATTTGCCTGGAACGGAGTGAGATAGAAATGTGTGGTTGGTGATGGTATTTGCCTGGAACGGAGTGAGATAGAAATGTGTGGTTGGTGATGGTATTTGCCTGGAACGGAGTGAGATAGAAATGTGTGGTTGGTGATGGTATTTGCCTGGAACGGAGGGAGATAGAAATGTGTGGTTGGTGATGGTATTTGCCTGGAACGGAGTGAGATAGAAATGTGTGGTTGGTGATGGTATTTGCCTGGAACGGAGGGAGATAGAAATGTGTGGTTGGTGATGGTATTTGCCTGGAACGGAGGGAGATAGAAATGTGTGGTTGGTGATGGTATTTGCCTGGAACGGAGGGAGATAGAAATGTGTGGTTGGTGATGGTATTTGCCTGGAACGGAGTGAGATAGAAATGTGTGGTTGGTGATGGTATTTGCCTGGAACGGAGTGAGATAGAAATGTGTGGTTGGTGATGGTATTTGCCTGGAACGGAGTGAGATAGAAATGTGTGGTTGGTGATGGTATTTGCCTGGAACGGAGTGAGATAGAAATGTGTGGTTGGTGATGGTATTTGCCTGGAACGGAGTGAGATAGAAATGTGTGGTTGGTGATGGTATTTGCCTGGAACGGAGTGAGATAGAAATGTGTGGTTGGTGATGGTATTTGCCTGGAACGGAGGGAGATAGAAATGTGTGGTTGGTGATGGTATTTGCCTGGAACGGAGTGAGATAGAAATGTGTGGTTGGTGATGGTATTTGCCTGGAACGGAGGGAGATAGAAATGTGTGGTTGGTGATGGTATTTGCCTGGAACGGAGTGAGATAGAAATGTGTGGTTGGTGATGGTATTTGCCTGGAACGGAGGGAGATAGAAATGTGTGGTTGGTGATGGTATTTGCCTGGAACGGAGGGAGATAGAAATGTGTGGTTGGTGATGGTATTTGCCTGGAACGGAGTGAGATAGAAATGTGTGGTTGGTGATGGTATTTGCCTGGAACGGAGTGAGATAGAAATGTGTGGTTGGTGATGGTATTTGCCTGGAACGGAGTGAGATAGAAATGTGTGGTTGGTGATGGTATTTGCCTGGAACGGAGTGAGATAGAAATGTGTGGTTGGTGATGGTATTTGCCTGGAACGGAGTGAGATAGAAATGTGTGGTTGGTGATGGTATTTGCCTGGAACGGAGTGAGATAGAAATGTGTGGTTGGTGATGGTATTTGCCTGGAACGGAGGGAGATAGAAATGTGTGGTTGGTGATGGTATTTGCCTGGAACGGAGTGAGATAGAAATGTGTGGTTGGTGATGGTATTTGCCTGGAACGGAGGGAGATAGAAATGTGTGGTTGGTGATGGTATTTGCCTGGAACGGAGTGAGATAGAAATGTGTGGTTGGTGATGGTATTTGCCTGGAACGGAGGGAGATAGAAATGTGTGGTTGGTGATGGTATTTGCCTGGAACGGAGGGAGATAGAAATGTGTGGTTGGTGATGGTATTTGCCTGGAACGGAGTGAGATAGAAATGTGTGGTTGGTGATGGTATTTGCCTGGAACGGAGTGAGATAGAAATGTGTGGTTGGTGATGGTATTTGCCTGGAACGGAGGGAGATAGAAATGTGTGGTTGGTGATGGTATTTGCCTGGAACGGAGTGAGATAGAAATGTGTGGTTGGTGATGGTATTTGCCTGGAACGGAGGGAGATAGAAATGTGTGGTTGGTGATGGTATTTGCCTGGAACGGAGTGAGATAGAAATGTGTGGTTGGTGATGGTATTTGCCTGGAACGGAGTGAGATAGAAATGTGTGGTTGGTGATGGTATTTGCCTGGAACGGAGTGAGATAGAAATGTGTGGTTGGTGATGGTATTTGCCTGGAACGGAGGGAGATAGAAATGTGTGGTTGGTGATGGTATTTGCCTGGAACGGAGTGAGATAGAAATGTGTGGTTGGTGATGGTATTTGCCTGGAACGGAGTGAGATAGAAATGTGTGGTTGGTGATGGTCAACTACATTTTCTCTCTAGTTTTATCCCCTCAAGGATTGTCATTAATTTCCGATACACCCTGTATATATATGTAAGGATTAGAATAAAATATTTTATTAAGACATGAAAAGGTTTGGGATCTTCGTATATTTTCCTTAATATCTTCAAGACAACTAAGAAATCGTGGTAAGTACAATAACCATTCAAAAGCTTAATAAATTTTCTACAAAAGGATTCTAAAGCAAATTTCGATGGGGCGATATCAATCGAAAAAATTAGAGCTTAAAACCCAAAGTGTTAGTTTTGTTCTTTTGAACGGGTTTTTGTCAGTGATTGCCTCACTTTTGTTTTTTAAGTTTATTTAACGGTGGAATGAGTATTTTAGTAAAGCTAAGAAAATAAGAAACATATTGGTACTAGTGTTTTCCTAGAGTGAGCGTTGAGATGGCGGGAGAGTCCCATCCGCTTAGAAAACTGTCAGTTTCCATATGTGGCGCTTTAAGCTTCTTTCTCTTTGAGATTTTATTTTATATTTTTAACGAAAGATCAAAACCTACCGATAGCTGCTATATTCCTTTACTAATGGCACTAGGGATATGAACGGAACCGCGCTAAGATGACGCAGTTCCTGCTAGTCGGACGTTTTTCTGTACATTGTGTAGGTTGTGCTTAAGGCCACTATACTGTGGGTACACATGGCTCACATGAGAACCATCTGTCCATGGTTTATAGAACTATTACTTTAGAAACAAATATATGGTACTTGAATCTAGTTTTAGCGCGGTTCCTCCCTCCCTCCATAGAGAGGAACCTCGGTTATAAGGTTGACCTCATGACGCAATCCGGAAGTGCCGACTAGAAAATTTTACGTTTCAGAACCCCTAGAGAACAAAAATAACGGTGGTTCAAATTTGTGTGTGTGTGTTTATATATATATATATATATATATATATATATATATATACACACACACACACAAACGAACACACAGTTGTGAGTGTTAAGGCGTGAGCACATTACAGTCCGTGCCAAAGGTCATGGGTTCGATTCACACTATTGGGTGGTGGCTTTTCTTTAGAAAATATTTATCCACGTATCCACACGGCATCTTCGAATTCCAAGATGCCGTAGAAACTAAATATTGATTCTAATTATACGTATCCAGTTTTCTTTACAACTACATTTTCCTACTATAAGCAATTAAAAAAATAACGAGAAGGGGGAAATAAACTGTGGGAAACACAAAAAAATCCGTTCAAATAAACGAAACTAACTAGCTAAGATTTAAGCACTTAAGGCTCGGGCACACAGAATGCGATCTGTATCGTGTCGGACAGCGATATCTGACCGAGCGTGGGAGGCGATCTACTTGTATTAAACAGTATTTCATTAGCTCCATCGAACAAAGGATGATCTGTCAATGCGACCTAGTCTTTATCGCTATGCCGGGCGATACGGTTGTAAAACATTACAGATTTATCGCGCGATATGTTCTCTAGAAGGGGATCAGATTAATGTATTACTCACATAGATACCGCGTCACAAATAATACCGGCCTGACGATCCTTGGATCGCTGCCCTTCGCGGTACAGATCGCGTGCTGTGTGCCCGAGCCTTTATTTCTCCAAATGTGTCCATCCCATCCAAAATTTCCTTAAAACATTTTTTGTAGAAAATTTAGTAAGCTTTCGAATGGTCACCTTTTGCTTACCAAGATTTTCAACCGTTTTCGAGATATAAAGGAAAATATACGAAGTTCACAAAACTTTTCATGTCTATTAATAAAATATTTTATTCTAATCCTTCCTTAAGCGGCCCCTACACGGTCAGTAATAATGACATTACCTTATCAAAATGACAGTAATAATGATAGTGTAAGGTGGACAAAGTTGGAATGACGAACAGTAATGATGTGAATCCGGATTTTCTGATCTCGGCTTCATCATTACTGAAAGTGGAGGGGATACTGTCATTAGTAATGATGGTGTAGGGGGCGCTACATCATTAATCCGTCATTACTCAGTCTATCTCGAGCTGTAACTAGGTGAAACAGATGTAAAGGTTAAACTAGATTGAGTAGCAAAGGGCAAAAAATAAGATGAATTGAAATGTATGACTCTACCTTGGTAACATTATAGTTATAAAATAGTTATAAAAGTAATATATATATATATATATATATATATATATATATATATATATATATATATATATCAAAGTAACGAATTCGCATTAAGTCTAATTAAAATATATCATAGAATAAAATATATATAAAGTCATCTATAAGGTACGTAGTAAGGTCCATAAGCTTCCGGCCTGGGATAGGAGGAAAGGTGAAAGAAAAAAAACTGGTTTTACTGTTTTTCAATATATTCTCCTCTAAGTTCAACACACTTAATACAACGCTTTGGCAACATGTCTATACCATGAAAAAAATAATTGTCTTCTTTGTTAAAAAAAATGTTCTTCCACTGCTGCTTGGAGCTCTTCGTCGGTGTTAAATCGCCTTCCACGAAGGTCAGATTTTAACTTTGAGAAAAGGTAGAAACGCTAGGGGCCAAGTCTGGGCTGTAGGGTGGATGAGAGATTTCTTGGAATCCACAGTCCTTCACAGCGGCCTTGGAAATCAATGCTGTGTGGACAGAGGCATTGTCGTGAAGGAGGCGGACACCTCTGCTTAACTTCCCTCGCCTCTTCTCTTTAATGGCGTCTCGTAACCGGTGAAGTAGGGCTGCATAATACTCACCATTCATTGTGGTATTCCTTTCTTTAAAATCTATCAGTAATATTCCTTTACAGTCCCAAAAAATTGTGGCCATTACCTTTTTTGTTGACTGCGTGACTTTTGCCTTTAAAGGAGGCGCTTCTCCTGGTCTTCTCCATTCCATTGACTCTCTTTTGCTGAGTGGGTCATAATATAGAACCATTGTCTCATCCCCAGTTACAATTGAGTCCAAAAAATTCCTTGGGTCGGCATTATGATTTAATTCATTGCAGCAGTGAACTCGTTCCTGTTTTTGAGCAGCTGAAAGAATTTTTGGAACCCATCTTGCACTAACCTTGTTCATATGCAAATGTTCTTTGATGATCCTCAAAACACTTGTTTTTGAAAGCCCTAACCTCGCTGCTATTTCATTGGTTTTTAGTCGCCGGTCAGACAGCAATTCAGATTCCACAAGTTGGATTGTTTCAGAAGTGACAGCTTCCAATGGGCGACCGTGGGTCATCTTCTAGACTTTCTCTCCCTAACTTAAATAATTTTGCCCATTCTTTCACTGTGGAATACGAGGGGGAGGACTGCCCGTATACACAATCCAAGCGCGCTTTAATTTGCGCAGGAGTAAGACCCTCTTTACAAAAGAATTTAATTACCGCACGGTACTCGAGTTTGAACATTGTAAAAATGGGGAGTTTCCTTCAAGGCTGGACACTGACTGACAAGACTGAGGAAATGCGGGCGATGGGTATGGAGTGAGCAGGCATGGACCTACATAGGCGTGCAGGTCCTGGTACGTTTGAAGGAGGGAAAGCAGGACAGGCCGGAAATTTCTGGACCTTACTACGTACCAACAACTTTTCACATTCGTTACTTTGCATTTGTATCGACGATATAAAATAAGTTGAAAGTGCTTTATTTTTTATATCGACTTTAGAAAATAATATTGACGTGATTCTTTTACCAATTCATTTGTCTTATAAAGTAGATTAGAAGAAAAATATAATCGTTAAACTATAATTTATATTTCGTCAAATATATTCAAAAATATGCTTTCGTTTTCAAGTAAACTAGTATTATACATTTTTTTACACCAAAAATAATAGCAGATTTAAAATCAGCACCCCAAGAAACCCTAATGTGGCGAATAATATTGAAAACAAAAAATAATGATTTTTCCCAGTCTGGAAGAGAATAAAAATTTGTAAGCGAAAAAGTAATGTGACGTTTTGAAATTCAATATCTCCCCTTGCGATAATCCGATTTTTACGTCATTGAAATCTTTCAAAAGAAGAAAGACTCCTTTTTCTAACCATATAAATGACTATTGTATTATCTCAAAAGGTACTTGCGAAAAATGGTTATCCAAATAAAAATAAAATGTAAACATTTTGCACATAACCTCGGTCCCAGAACACTTGGAAACGCCCCGATTGGAAGGATATGTGTCATATTAAGGCCTTTCCGAACGTTTCACATGTTTTTTTGTGGCTAGTGTCGCAATTATAGCTACACAGGCGACTTTGCGAGGATCCATTATTAACAAAACGCTTCTGTCACGGAGATGACAATGCATACTGAAGAAAAGTAATGACATTAAAAATGATCCGTGGAATGACGGTGTAAGGTGTACATTGTAATGATGATATGGAATGACGAGAGTTTAATAGTAATGACATTACTCATAATGTCATTATTGCTCACCGTTTAGGGGCCGCTATAACTCCAAACATAATCAAAATTAAAACATCTTTGTTTATATGAATTTCAAACATACAGAAAATCCCATGATTCTCACCAAAAACCTTTTTCGAGAACTATGTTTCCATTTTTCTCGAAAACATTAAAAGCTATCACCTTAAAAATGGTTTTATTCGTTTTTCTAGGCCAAAAAACCTATAAAACGAGTACTTGGAAGCATATGAAGTAAGCGTAACAATTTTTTTTAAGCGAATTCCGTTCCAAAAACCATGTTCCGGTGTACGGATTCTGCTGGTTAACGAAATTGATTTTTCAGATTAGTCGAAAGATTTTTGTACCAAATTTCATCAAAATCGGACCATTATTCGCTGACGTAGAGCGTGAACAGACAAAAAAAAAAAAAAATATATATATATATATATATATATATATGATTTTAATATGATTTATATATATATATATATATATATATATATATATATATATATATATATATATATTTATGATTTTAATTTAAAAACGAAGTAAATATGACCCACGTTGGTTGCGCCATTTTGTTGTGATTTGATTTTAAATTTAATTTTAATTTGATGTGATCGAAATATAATAAAAAAAGTCCGACTCGCAGGAACTACGTCATCTTAGCGCGGTTACTCGAAGAAATGGAATAGATTAGCATCACAAATCACAGGAAACTGACAGTAGCCAACTTACACAGAAGCTTATAATTCTTAATCTGTATAAGTCAATACAATTATGTACTGAAAATTTACTTACTCTTCGACTACTGCTGAGAAGGCTCTATTCTAAACAACCAAAAATTCGTTGTCATTTTAAGTATCTTGTTTTACTAGCAAATTCGTTTTACTGTTATAATCAACTGTAAATATGTGCTTCATGGCGAATGAAATTCCATTCTGTCGTGGGTTAAATTTTTCTATAAAATAAGAAATAACGGTAACTTCAGTTGGAGGCTATGAGGAAGGTTATATAGATAGGAGAATTCAAAACAAACTACGTCATCATGATTAGACACTGCCATCATGATTACCACAGCCACTACAATACCTTTCACCGTTTCTTAGCTTATTTTACTACAATACTAATTTTACTGATAAATGCAATTAAAAACTAGAAACAACCAATTAAAAAGTGAGATAAATTAAGAGAAAAACAATTTCAAAACAACAAAACAAACACTTTTTAAGTTTTAAGCACTTATATCTCTCATTGACGTTGCCCCATCGAATATTGCTTCAGAACCTTTTTTGTAGAGAATTTAGTAAGCATTCGAATGGTCACTTTCCACTTACCACGATTTCCCAACCGTTATCGAGATATTTACGAAAAATGTATGGAGATCCGAAAACTTTTCATGTGTATTAATAAAATAATTTTTTTCGCATACTTCCTTAGCTCCAAATATAACCAAAATTTAAACATCTTAGTTGGTATTAATTTCCAAGGTGTAGAAAATATTTCAATTGAATCCCGCGATTCTAAGTACTCACAAAAAAATAATGACTTACAAAAAATTTCACTTTTCTCAGAAACGGTTAGAGATATCGCCTTAAAAATGGTTTTATTCGTTTTCTTATGTTATGAAACCTATAAAACAAGTACCTGCAAACATATAAACTCAAAAACGTAAGCGTTACGATTTTTTTTGCGCGAATTTCGCCCCAAACACTATCTTCTAATGGGCGGATTCTGCTGGTTAACGAACTTGACCTTTCAAATTAGACGACAGATTTTTGTACCAAATTTCGTCAAATTCGGACCATTTTTGAGCTTGCTAGAGAGCGAACAGACAAGCATATATATAAATATATACACATATATATGTATATCGGGGGCGAGGTTAGCTCAGTGGTAGAGCACTGGACTAATAAGCTGGAGGCCTGAGTTCAAATCCCGAGCAAGCACTAAAGATTTTTTCTTCTAGTGTCTTCGTTCACCGGTTGAATTCGGCCTCCCTGACCGTCCCTAGGCCAACCCAGCCTTTAATTAATTTAATAATGGGTACCTTGGTTGGTGCTAATGACTCTAGCAGTCGAAGCAGCCAAGGGGAAAATCAGGCGGCCGGAGCATAGTACTGACCACACTATCTCCCTAGTGTGCCGTATGGTCATGAATCAGATACCTCTATAGTATCTGCCCCTCAGGGCCCTCGTGGCCTGTTACGGGACTGATTTTTTTTTTTTTTTTTTTTATATATGTATATATATATATATATATATATATATATATATATATATATATATATATATATATACATATACAAATTTTAGCCACCTATATTTTCGTGATCTATAGGGTCTGGAACGTGAAAGTTTCTAGTCGGCACTTCCGGATTGCGTCATGAGGTCAACCTCATAAACGGGTTCTCCCTATGGAGAT
Organism: Gonocerus acuteangulatus; assembly: GCA_946811695.1. NCBI lineage: Eukaryota > Metazoa > Arthropoda > Insecta > Hemiptera > Coreidae > Gonocerus > Gonocerus acuteangulatus. The sequence goes on from OX328123.1 coordinate 168,112,062, forward strand.
AGGGAGTAACCGCGCTAAAAAAGTCCGACTCGCAGGAACTGCATCATCTTAGCGCGGTTTCATTCATATCCCTAGTGTCATTTTGTATACGTAGAATAAAAACAGTTATTACTTTGTTTAGATCATTCTTAATGTAAACACATATTCCAAAGAAAAGCAAGATTGTCGGCAAGGCACAAGAAACTATCCTAAGCGGAAATTACTCTTATTACGCCGTCCCAAGTTTCGCTCTACGAAGACTCTACTACGAATTTGTTTCTAATTGACTTAACTTGCTTTACTAACATATCCATTTTAGTGTTAAATGCAATTAAACAAAATAAAATTGTACAAGAAAATTAGAACGTTGTGTTATTTTTTAATGAACTACGGCCACATTCAACCACAAAATATAATTATATTTCTAGTATTGCATTTGGCTACGTGACTTCCTACAGGTAAAGTAACTGTCACCTCTCCTAGGATGAATCTTGATTTATTAAGTGCAATAAAAGCCTACCTGAAGCCTGCCTACTACCTCGACCCGGACAGATGTCTGACTCTACACGGAGAATACTTACGTTTTCAGTTTTGTTACATGTTCAGAGAATTTGTATTTATTTCCTTGTTTTATTGAGAAATACATCCTCCTACTAGAAGCAATAAAATAATAACAAGAAATAACCAGAATCCTCTTCTAGAGGTACCTATTTCATACGTTGAATGCATTGAAAAATATCAAAAAATTTCACATTTTCTTGTGCTCTTCTACTATAGTAATAATTCTACAAATAAAATCAATTAAAAAATAAAATAAAAAACCAACAGCATAAAGGCAATTGAAAATATTCAAAAGACGTAATCGAATCTCTTTCTCTTGGCAAGCTATATTTTTAACAATGAATTGTTGTTCTTATTTTACTTAATCTGTTTTATTGCCAAATACATTATCCAACTTTAAGCAATTAAAAAATAACAAGGAATAAAAATAGACAAAAAGAACCGTTCGAATAAACGAAATCAATTACTTCAAAGTTTAAGCACTTATTTCTCTGATTGACAACGCTTATTCAAGACTTTCTTCAGAACCTTTTTTGTAGACCATTTAGTAAGCTTTCGAATGGTAACCTTTCGCTTCCCATGATTTTCAACCGTGTTCGAGATATTAATGAAAGTATACGAAGTTCCCAAAACTTTTCATGTCTGTTCATAAAATATTTTATTCTAACCCTTCCTTAACTCTAACCGTAACCAAAAGTTTAACATGTTAGTTTTGATGAAATTCAAACATGCAAAACATGTTTCAACTGAATCCCATGATTGTAAGTTCTCAATCCAAAAACGTTATTCAGCAACTATTTTTCCAGTTTTCTCGAAAACGGTTAATGCTTTTTCGCGCGAAATTCGCTCCAAAAACCATGTTCCGGTGGATTAATTAGACGAAAGATTTTTGTACCAAATTTCATCAAAATCGGACCATTATTCGCTGACCTATGCCGCGAACAGACAAATAAATATATAAATATATATATTTTTAGATGGAACGGCATTTTTCTCCAGCGGTGGTACTCCTCCTCAATTCTTCCTGGGATATTTCGATGGGTTCATCTCCATCTTCGTCAGCCAGGTACTTGTTGTTTCTTCCTCGGTGGTTGCCAAGGGAATGAAATTTCATTTCGGCAACCACCGAGGAAGAAACAACAAGTACCTGGCTGACGAAGATGGAGATGAACCCATCGAAATATCCCAGGAAGAAGTGAGGAGGAGTACCACCGCTGGAGAAAAATGCCGTTCCATCTAAAAATATCATCCCAGCGACGAAAAATAAACATCAAGCAAATATATATATATATATATATATATATATATATATATATATATATATATATATATAAATTTAAACCACCATCATTTTTGGAATCTAGGGGTTCTGAAACGCAAAATTTTCTAGTTGGCACTTCCGGATTGTTTCATGAGATCAACCTTATAAGCGCGGTTCCTCCCTATGAAGGGAGGGAGGAACCGCGCTAAAATGAAATCTATGAAAAGAGAACTCAATATGATTCTTCAAAAACTTCTTAATGGCCTTCTAACAATCTAGTTAGACACTGCTAGCAACCAAGTTATGAGCAGACGTGCTTCTATCTGAAAAACAACTGATAATCTACCGGATGGAGATGCCTTCTTGATTTTAGATTAAGGAAATTTTTGTTAAATCAGCATTCCATATTACTACGAAGTAGTAAGATATTTCTTGATACATTATTCAAATTGAATGCATAATATCCCGTGTAGTTGGGATATCACTACAATATATTGTAGTGATATTTTCAATATAAATGGGTTAAATTTCAATAATGTATCAAGAAATATCTTACTACTTCTTAGTAATATAAAATGACTTAACAAAAATTTTCTGAAATTTTCCTGAATCTGAAATCAAAATTCCTGAATCTGAAATCAAGAAGGCGTTTCCACCTGGACAGATCGTCATTCGTTTTTTGGGAGATAGAAAAAGAGATTCTAACTGTTTTTCCTAGGAGAGTATCCTAATGTGTTTGTGCCAATAAGAAGTTTTTGAAGATAGATCAAGAGAATATTATTTGGATCTTGAGCTACGCCTGTGGATGTAAGGTAATTTATGTTCCATAGAGTAGATTTTATATTGTTTTGTGGTAGTAAGAGAAAAATTCTTTATTTATAAAAATAAAGTTTGCTGCCCAAATGTTTTGGGATGCTATAAACACAGCGTACTTATCAATCTTACGAAAATTCATTTCAGTTGGTTAAAAAAACGTTATTGTATTAATTTGGAAAAATAAATTTTGAAGATGTTTTAAATAAATAATTAATTTTAATATATATATATATATATATATATATATATATATATATATATATATATATTTTTTTTTTTTTTTTTTTTTAACGGCGCATCTACATCTTGGTCATTAGCGCCGGGCTATCTACAGGTTGCCACCCTTTTCTAATGCCAACAGCACGTGGTCGGTCACCCATTCAGCAGGTACTGACCACGCCCGACATTGCTTAACTTCGGTGATCTATGGGAACCGGTGCATTCAACGTGGCTACGGCCGTTGACTAATTTTAATATTAAACGAATTTTGATAATATTTGAAATGTTAAGAATTATAATGACAAGTTTGAGCAAATTTGATAAAATGATTTTCGAAAGATTGCTAAGCAGCTGACTAGCTCCCGTATATATGATTGCGGAGTATCCCCAGGGAATCTATCAAAATAGATTCCGCGAGGATAGATAGTTCCTTCGGGTACACGCCTAGATCTTGCAGGAAGTCTTGCGTCTCTTTCGGAATAGCCCCTCTTGCTCCAAACCAAAGGCCTTCAACTATGTATTTTCTTCGCCCGAACTTTTCCTGGTAGAATTCTATACACTTGGTATAGATTTCTCTTTTTTCCAAATTAATTTCTTCTGCTTGCTGTGGATCGTTTGTCTCGTATCGCACTGTGGGGTCAATAATGTAAGCTTCTTTCGATTTATCTTTGATGGCAATTATGTCGACATATCTCGGACATCCGTCATCATCGACGCCATAAACCTCTTCAAAGCATGTAAATTCAATTTTTTGAACGAGATTAATAATTATGTGCTTGACATTATGATGTCTCCGTGTGACCAGGAGCATATTCATTGGACACTTCCCAAGCACGTGTGCTGGAGTTTCGGTCTCTCTACCGCATCTGCGGTTGAGGGGTCCAACGTTAGATGTTCCTGAAACAGTGGGTACACCTCTCAAAGGCGGTGTAATTAGTGTTCAGTTTCACAGTCCATTCGGAACATGATAAAACAGATTTATTGTAAAAAAATTTGTTACTTTTTGGACAGTCTCTGAAATGCTCAACTCCTATTCCTTGCCACTTCGAGTGCGACCATTCTTCGAAACCTTTTTCCCGAAGGTTATAACTGATCTTTTTAATATTGTGATCTTCATTCAGCTGGACTATGTTAATGTTCAGTCTATTGGCACATTCTGTCGCTTCTTTAAATTAGCTGAACATTGGCTGGAACCGGTCATCGGACACTCTATCTAGCTTTTGTGCCTCCCTAGCCTCTATCTAGCTTTGTTGTGAAGTGATGCCTCCCAAAGACACCATAACAACCCCAAGACACGGTAGCGTCGTGGTGATTAAAAAATTGAGCTACAAGTATTCGCAGGCAGACCTAACATAGCCTTTACACTCCGCCTTATTATTATGTCCACTCCTTCCAGAAATGATGGGCTCATTTTGATTAGAGGTGCTGTTTGCAGGGGGTAAATTAGTGATGGGAACAGGTACTGGTTGATAACATTTAATTTCTGATCAGCTCTTAGCAGATTTGATGTGGTTAACCTGTATCACTAACCACATATTATATTTTAAAAATAACTCTAAATTTGTATATTGTGAGGAAAAGCATGGGAAAGGAAGGAACCAGACACCAGTCAGCATCTACATCTAGGTCATTAGCGCCGACATCCAGGGTGTAGCGAGGAATTTCACCAGCGAGCCGTGGGATGATAAAATTCCTGCCGGAGGTTGGGAATCGAACCCACCATCTCCCGCTTATGAATCCAAGGCGCTAGCCATTAGACCACGGGAGACCCCGGTTCCTGTTCATATCCCTATTCTCATTTGAAAAGCATAGAATAGAAACAGATAATATTTTCCTCGGCCTTTGTTCAAAGTGTTTTATGGCTGGCTATACCTGGGGTCAGGTCCGCAAGACCCTAGAATCCTCTTCTAACGATACTTCATTTCATACGTTTCAATGAATTGGAAAATATCAAATATTTTCACACATTCCTGTGTTCTTTTACTATAGTAATAATTCTACAGATAAAATCAATTAAAAAATAAAATAAAAAAAACCAACAGCATAAAGGCAATTGAAAATATTCAAAAGACGTCAACGAATCTTTTTCTCTTGGCAAGCTATATTTCTAACAATGAATTGTTTTTCTTATTTTGCCTAATCTGTTTTATTGTAAAATACATTATCCAACTATAAGCAATTAAAAAATAACAAGGAATAAAACAGACAAAAAGAACAGTTCGAATAAGCAAAATCAATTACTTTAAAGTTTGAAGCACTTATTTCTCCGATTGACATCGCCTAATCAAAACTTTCATCAGAACCATTTTTGTAGAGCATTTAGTGAGCTCTCTAATGGTCATCTTCCGTTTCCCAAGATTCTCAACCTTTTTCGAGATATTAAGGAAAGTATACAAAGTTACCAAAACTTTTTATGTCTGTTAATAAAATATTTTATTCTAACCCTTCCTAAACTCCAAACGTAACAAAAATTTCAACATATTAGTTTTAATGAATGTAGAACATGCAGAAAATGTTTCAACTCGATCCCATGATTCTAAGTACCAAAATCAAAGAGAAAAAGAACAGTTCGAATAAGCGAAATCAATTACTTTAAAGGTTTATGCACTTATTTCTCCGATTGACATCGCCTAATCAAAACTTTCTTTAGAACCATTTTTGTAGAGCATTTAGTGACCTTTCTAATGGTCATTTTCCGTTTCCCAACATTCTCAACCTTTTTCGAGATATTAAGGAAAGTATACAAAGTTACCAAAACTTTTCATGTCTGTTCATAAAATATTTTATTCTAACCCTTCCTTAACTCCAAACGTAACATAACTTTCAACATATTAGTTTTAATGAAATTAGAACATGCAGATAATGTTTCAACTGAATCCCGTGGTTCTAAGTACCCAAACCAAAAACGGAATTCAAAAACTATTTTTCCAATTTTCTCGAAAACGGTTAAAGCTATCGCCTTGAAAATGGTTTCATTCGTTTTCCTAGCCCCAGAAGCCTATAAAACGAGTACTTACAAGCTTATGAACTCAAAAACGTAAGCGTTACGATTTTTTCTGCGCGAATTTCGCCCCAAACGCCATCTTCCAGTGGGCGGATTTTGCTGGTTAACGAACTTGACCTTTCAAATTGGACGACGGATTTTTGTACCAAATTTCATCAAAATCGGACCATCAGGGAAGCCAGAAATGAGCGAACAGACAAATATATATATATATATATATATATATATATATATATATATATATATATAAATAAATATATACATATATATATATATATACAAATTTGAACCACCGTTATTTTCGGTCTCTAGGGGTTCTGAAACGCGAAATTTTCTAGTCGGCACTTCCGGATTGTTTCATTGTATCAACCCTATAAGCGGGGTTCCTCCCTATGGGGGAGGGAGGAACCGCGCTAAAAGTCCGACTCGCAGGAACTGCATAATCTTAGCGCGGTTCCGTTCTTATCTCTAGACTCATTTAAAATTATTAAAATAGAAGCTGTTATTATTTTGGGTCCACATTTCTAGAAAGCATGAAGATTAGATAGTTAGCCGTCGAGGTGATAAGTAAAGATGGAATGGCTGGGATTCAGCTAAAGAAACCTCAATACGATTTTTGTTAAAAAATCTATATTTAGGACGTTTTGGCTACTCATTGGTAGCCTTCGTCAGCAATGAAAGTGCCGGGCGGCAGAGGAGGACCAACGTTGACAGTTCCATCTTTACTTTCAAGAAAGGTCTTATTTACGATCTTACCTGGATACCCATCCAGGGTATCCAGCCCTAGGAAGGACCCCGCTAGGCATTTGAAAAGCTATCTTGGAAATCCATATCTCTAAGATTAAATTGTTTTTCTTATTTTGCCTAATCTGTTTTATTGTAAAATACATTATCCAACTATAAGCAATTAAAAAATAACAAGGAATAAAAACAGACAAAAAGAACAGTTCGAATAAGCAAAATCAATTACTTTAATGTTTTAAGCACTTATTTCTCCGATTGACATCGCCTAATCAAAACTTTCATCAGAACCTTTTTTGTAGAGTATTTAGTAAGCTTTCTAATGGTATTCTTTGGTTTACCAAATTCTTAACCTTTTTCGAGATATTAAGGAAAAATACAAAGTTACCAAAACTTTTTATGTCTGTTAATAAAATATTTTATTCTAACCCTTCCTTAACTCCAAACGTAACCAAAATTTCAACACATTAGTTTTAATGAAAGTAGAACATGCAGAAAATGTTTCAACTGAATCCCATGATTCTAAGTACCCAAACCAAAAACGGTATTCAAAAACTATTTTTCCAATTTTCTCGAAAACGGTTAAAGCTATCGCCTTGAAAATGGTTTCATTCGTTTTCCTAGCCCAAGAAGCCTATAAAAAGAGTACTTACAAGCTTATGAACTCAAAAACGTAAGCGTTACGATTTTTTCTGCGCGAATTTCGCCCCAAACGCCATCTTCCAGTGGGCGGATTTTGCTGGTTAACGAACTTAACCTTTCATATTGGACGACTGATTTTTGTACCAAATTTCATTAAAATCGGACCATTCGTCTTCGAGCTAGAGAGCGAACAGACAAATATATATATATATATATATATATATATATATATATAAATATATACATATATATATATATATATATATATATATATATATATATAAATATATACATATATATATATATATATATATATATATATATATATATATATATATACAAATTTGAACCACCGTTATTTTCGGTCTCTAGGGGTTCTGAAACGCGAAATTTTCTTGTCGGCACTTCCGGATTGTTTCATTGTATCAACCTTATAAGCGGGGTTCCTCCCTATGGGGGAGGGAGGAACCGCGCTAAAAGCGAATCTATAAAGTGATGCAAAAAATGTTTCAACTGAATCCCATGATTTTATGTACCAAAACCAAAAACGTTATTCAGCAACTATGTTCCCAATTTTCTCGAAAAAGGTTAAAGCTATCGCCTTAAAAACGGTTTCATTCGTTTTCCTAGGCCAAGAAGCCTACAAAACGAGTACTTACAAGCATATGAACTCAAAAATGTAAGCGTTGCGATTTTATTTGCGCGAATTTCGCCCCAAACGCCATCTTCCAGTGGGCAGATTTTGCTGGTTAACGAACTTGACCTTTCAAATAACAGACAAATATATATATATATATATATATATATATATATATATATATACATATATATATATATATATATATATACATATATATATATATATATATATATATATATATATATATATATATATACAAATTTGAACCACCGTTATTTTCGGTCTCTAGGGGTTCTGAAACGCGAAATTTTCTAGTCGGCACTTCCGGATTGTTTCATGAGATCAATTTTATAAGCGGGGTTCCTCCCTATGAAGGGAGGGAGGAACCGCGCTAACAATATAAACAGATCTTAGGTGTTACACGGTAGCTGGTGAAAGAAAGAATGAGAAGGTCTCGTATTGCAATTCTCTGTATGCAGGGTCTGGTTCCAGGTAAAGTCATATACTTTTACTGCCCTTTACCGTTACTCAGAAGGCTCTTTGTGTTTACAAACAAAGGACTCGGTATAGACCACCCGTATTAACCCAAAAGTGATTATATCAAGCTTGATAAACTTCCTGAATTAAATTAAGGAATTTAAGAGTGCTTAAAATAGGTTCTTGATCTTGTCAAAAAATTCAAGGAGAATTAGATCATGAATAGAAAATCTCGGCCAAACAGAAGGAAAATAACAATAACAAGGATAGTCAAACTTCGTTTTCAAAGATTGTTAGTTGTAACACAAAAACGGTAACTCATGATTCTAATAAATTAACTGTGAAGGGTGATTACACAAATATTCCTGTTGAGGCTTTAAAGCTTCAATTTAAAAAACATATTAACCCATAGGAATTATAGATTGGCCTAAAAACATAAAATCATTGAAAAAAGGATTTCTTATTATTGAATCAAACAAAAACGATATAGAGGTTATATCAACAGAGTTTTAAATATATGCAAAGACCTGTTGATCAATAAAATTAAAATAAAAAATAGAGTTCTCTGTAAAAGGTTTAATGAGTTCTATTAAATACATATTTTCCAATTTAGTTATAATTTTAACTATTGGAATTATTATCCAAAGATTCATATAATTACTCAACAATAGATTCTAATTTGAAGCACAGCTATTTTCGATATCTACCTGTTCGAATTGTTTTTCTTATTTTAATTAATCTATTTTATTGTCAAATACATTATCCAACTATAAGCAATGAAAAAATAGGAATAAAAACAGACAAAAAAACCGTTCGAATAAACGAAATCAATTACTTTAAAGCTTTAAGCTCTTATTTCTCCGATTGACATCGCCTAATCAAAACTTTCATTAGAACCTTTTTTGTAGAGCATTTAGTAAGCTTTCTAATGGTATTCTTCCGTTTACCAAGATGTTCAACCGTTTTCGAGATATTAATGAAAGTTCCCAAAATTTACATTATTTCTAGCAACAGAAAATTGGTCTCATTTTTCATATCCTGTTTTACACACAAACTTTTCCCAACATAAGAAATTAAAAAAATAAAAAACCAAGGGAAAGAGACAAAAATTACAAAAAGAACGACAAAAACCCGTTCATAAGAACAAAACAGACGTATTTGAAGTTTTAAGCACTTATTTCTCCGATTGACATAACCTAATCAAAAATAGTTTTAGAATAATTTTTGTAGAGACTTTAGTAAGCGTTCAAATAGTTTCTATCCACTTACCACGATTTCCCAACCGTGTTTGAGATATTAATGAAAGTATACGAAGTTCCCAAAACTTTTCATGTCTGTTCATAAAATATTTTATTCTAACCCTTCCTTAACTCCAAACGTAACATAACTTTCAACATATTAGTTTTAATGAAAGTAGAACATGCAGATAATGTTTCAACTGAATCCCGTGATTCTAAGTACCCAAACCAAAAACGGTATTCAAAAACTATTTTTCCAATTTTCTCGAAAACGGTTAAAGCTATCGCATTCAAAATGGTTTCATTCGTTTTCCTAGCCCAAGAAGCCTATAAAAAGAGTACTTACAAGCTTATGAACTCAAAAACGTAAGCGTTACGATTTTTTCTGCGCGAATTTCGCCCCAAACGCCATCTTCCAGTGGGCGGATTTTGCTGGTTAACGAACTTGACCTTTCAAATTGGACGACGGATTTTTGTACCAAATTTCACCAAAATCGGACCATCAGGGAAGCCAGAAATGAGCGAACAGACAAATATATATATATATATATATATATATATATATATATATATAAATATATACATATATATATATATATATATATATATATACAAATTTGAACCACCGTTATTATCGGTCTCTAGGGGTTCTGAAACGCGAAATTTTCTTGTCGGCACTTCCGGATTGTTTCATTGTATCAACCTTATAAGCGGGGTTCTTCCCTATGGGTGAGGGAGGAACCGCGCTAAAAAAGTCGGACTCGCAGGAACTGCCTCATCTTACCGCGGTTCCGTTCTTACCCCTAGTCTAATTTCGAAAGATTAAAATAGAAGCAGTTATTATTTTGTTGAGAGGAGATCGTTGACCGTTGATGATGCAAGGTAGGGATTGTCCGGGTTAGGTCACTGCTACTTAATAATACATATCCCATATGTGTATGTATGTGGGCATATATATGTACATATGTGTGCGTGTATATGTGTATGTGTATATGCATATATATATTATATATGTATATATATATATGTTAGGTATATTTACATAGATATGTGCATATATTAGTGTTAAATATGTCCTACTTGTATTTACAGCCCTGATGAAGGCTTGAAGTTCAAGCCGAAACGTCGGAACAATAAAACCATTTTTACGATAAAATGTAGTTTTATTAAGTAGCAGTGACCGAACCCTGACAGTTATATTTTGGTTCCACCAGTCCTGAAAGGTAGGATTTACACTCTTACTTGAAGGGTCGGCAACACTAGAAACCGTCCCGCTAGTTACAAGGTCTTGGAATCTTGGAACTCTATATTTCTAACAATAAATTGTTTTTGTTATTTTACTTAACCTGTTTTATTTTCGAATACATTATCCAACTATAAGCAATTAAAAAATAACAAGGAATAAAATACAGACAAAAAGAACACTTCGAATAAGCGAAATCAATTACTTTAAAGCTTTAAGCTCTTATTTCTCCGATTGACATCGCCTAATCAAAACTTTTATTAGAACCTTTTATGTAGAGCATTTAATAAGCTTTCTAATGGTATTCTTCCGTTTACCAAAATTCTCAACCGTTTTCGAGATATTAATGAAAGTTCCCAAAATTTACATTATTGACACAGGAGCATGCATATCTCTTCTCCCTGTGCCCAAAGGACGGCGTAAGACTCCATCTGATTTCACCTTAATAGCAGCCAACAACTCCCCGATTCCAACCTTCGGTGAAATCACTCGATATGTCGACTTAGGACTCAGAAAACCTCTCAAGTGGACCTTTGTCTTAGCCGACGTCGCCAAGGCTATATTAGGTGCTGATTTTCTCTACTGGCATCAGCTTACTGTGGACTTAAGAAACAGGAGACTGATCGACCAGCACTCAGGACGTAGCATTGTAGGTACCATATCCTCAGCAGAAATACCAACCTTCTCCATCTTTCCAGCTGATAATCGATTTGCCCGCATCCTAGGTGAATTCCCTACCGTCACTCAGGTCACTCCCATCCGTGGACCATCCAATTCAACAGTGGAGCATCATATAGAGACCAAAGGACGACCTGTCACGGCTAAATGCCGCCGTTTGCCTCCAGGAATTTACCAGGAAGTCAAAAAGGAGATCCAGGAGCTCATCGACAGCGGAATATGCCAGCCTTCCAAAAGTCCATGGTCCAGTCCACTCCACGTAGTGAAGAAAAAAGATGGTACTCTCCGATTGTGTGGAGACTATCGAGCCCTGAACGCCATCACTATTCCCGATCGATATGGAATACCCAATCTTCGAGACTTCACAATGGAGATACATGGCAAGAAGACCTTCTCCAAAATAGATCTTCGCAAGGCTTACTATCATATACCGATAGCAGTAGAAGATCGAGAGAAAACTGCCATTATTACCCCATTTGCCCTTATTGAATACAACAGGATGAGTTTTGGACTGAAGAACGCAGGTCAAAGCTTCCAGCGTTTCGTCGACAACCAATTCCGAGACCTACCCTTTCTCTTCAAGTTTCTTGACGACTTCTTGATCGCTTCGGACAACGAGGAACAACATGAAGCTCACATCAGAGAAGTACTTCGTCGTCTCGACATGAACGGCATCGCTGTGAACCCATCGAAATGCGTCTTCGGTGTCCCAGAGCTCGATTTCCTTGGATTCCATCTAACACCATCTGGCGTCACACCTCTGGAAGACAAAGTTAAGGCTGTCCTAGAATTCCCACTTCCCAAGGACGTTCGAGAACTTCGGCGCTTTATGGGCATGGTGAATTTCTACCGACCTTGTCTTCGCCACGCAGCATCAATCCAACAACCTCTCAACGGACTTCTCCATCAGGTCAAGAAAAATGACAAAACTCCAATCAATTGGAACGAAGAAACGCTCAAGGCTTTCGAAGACACCAAGAAGAACCTTGCTGAAGCAACTGAGCTCGTCCATCCGAACCCAGACGCAGAGATCTCACTCGCATGCGACGCATCTGACGTCGGTCTAGGCGCTGTCTTACAACAAAAACAGGATAACAAATGGCATCCTCTAAGCTTTTTCTCGTTAGCACTCAATAAAGCGCAGAAGAATTACTCTGTCTACGACAGGGAGCTTCTGGCTATATACAAGGCCATCAAACATCTTCAACCTCAACTGGAAGGCCGAGTTTTCTCGGTCATCACAGATCATCGCCCATTAGCTCATGCTTTCACTCAAAAGCCTGAATCCACTTCACCTCTCTGCATCCGTTGGCTAACTTACATTAGCCAATTCACCACTACGATCATCTATAGTCCAGGCAGGGAAAACATTGTTGCCGATTCCCTATCAAGGAATTTCTGAAATCCAAACTCCAGACGATTTTGTCGCCCTTTCTTTAGCCCAACAAGAAGACCATGAGATCAGCCGACTCCAGGAACAAACTAACCTAACCTTTAGAGCCATCGAAATTCCTGGCACCGACAAGACCCTTCTCTGTGAGATGTCAACAGGCAAGGCAAGGCCATATCTCCCGAAGAACTTCAGGCACAGTGCTTTCGTCAAGGTGCACACCTTAAGTCATCCTGGCGTCCGGACAACACGGAAAATGGTAGCAGAGCGATATTTCTGGCCAAACATGAATAAGGAAGTAGCTGATTGGGCTAAGTGCTGTATCGCTTGCCAGAAGAGTAAGATACACCGGCATACCCATGCACCTCCTGGAACATTCCCAGCTGCCACTCGCTTTCAGCATGTCCACTTAGATTTAATTGGCCCACTACCACCCTCCGACGGCCACCGTTACTGTCTCACGATGATAGACCGTCAAACCAGATGGACAGAAGCAACACCATTACGTGACATCACAGCCGAAACCGTCTCAAGCGCATTCTACACTGGTTGGATCTGCCGATTCGGCGTTCCCTCAAGAATAACCACCGACCAAGGCCGGCAATATGAATCCCAGCTTTTTCATCAGCTGACTTCGCTTCTGGGAATCGAGAAAGGTCGCACAACTGCTTATCATCCCCAAGCTAACGGATGCATAGAACGATGGCACCGGACACTCAAAGCCGCCATTACAGCACACCTTGACAGCAACAACTGGACCCGCAAATTGCCAACCGTACTCTTTGGACTCAGAGCCAGCCTGCGAGATGATACTTCATCGAGCATAGCTGAAGCAGTCTACGGTTGTCCCATAAGATTGCCAGGCGAATTCTTGGAGCAACACACGACCGCGGAAGATCCACACGTACTCCTGCAGGAGCTGAAGGAACATCTTCGCACCATTCGACCAGCCGAGTATAAGGAGAGCACTAAGAAGACCTATGTACACCAGGAGTTGCAGAACTGCACACATGTGTTCATCAGGGAAGACTGTGCCCGACGTCCGCTGGCACCACCATACTCCGGACCACACAGAGTTCTCCAACGACACGACAAGTACTTCGAAGTGCAACTCCCAGGCCGCCAAGCCACCATATCGACAGACGGGCTTAAGCCTGCGTTTCTTCCATCCGAACAGACTCAGGACACACCACCAGTTCTCCCAGAAACGCAGTCTCAACCGCCACCGCCAACTCAAGAGCCCTACAGGACCCGTTCCGGGAGAACCGTGAAACGAGTTTCACAGTCAGCTTCTCTGACTCCGTCATCTGGGAGGGGAATCCTGTAGCGGTTATCAGATAACCCCCAAAAAGAAAACACATGTTTTCAAATTAAATAAAACATTATTAAGTGTTCTCTCGCGATTGAAAACTGCAAATCATTCTTGTAAGTTGTAAATCCTATACACTTAACATATATATATATATATATATATATATATATATATATATATATATATATATATGTATATATTTATATATATATATATTTGTCTGTTCGCTCATTTCTGGCTTCCCAGATGGTCCGATTTTGATGAAATTTGGTACAAAAATCCGTCGTCCAATTTGAAAGGTCAAGTTCGTTAACCAGCAAAATCCGCCCACTGGAAGATGGCATTTGGGGCGAAATTCGCGCAAATAAAATCGTAACGCTTACGTTTTCGAGTTCATAAGCTTGTAAGTACTATTTTTATAGGCTTCTTGGGCTAGGAAAACGAATGGAACCATTTTCAAGGCAATAGCTTTAACCGTTTTCGAGAAAATTAGAAAAATAATTTTTGAATACCGTTTTTGGTTTGGGTACTTAGAATCATGGGATTCAGTTGAAACATTTACTGCATCTTCTACTTTCATTAAAACTAATATGTTGAAATTTTGGTTGCGTTTGGAGTTAAGGAAGGGTTAGAATAAAATATTTTATTAACAGACAAGAAAAGATTTGGGAACTTCGTATACTTTCATTAATATCTCGAACAGGGTTGGGAAATCGTGGTAAGTGGATAGAAACTATTTGAAAGCTTTCTAAATTCTCTAAAAAAAATATTCTAAAACTATTTTTGATTAGGTTATGTCAATCGGAGAAATAAGTGCTTAAAACTTCAAATACGTCTGTTTTGTTCTTAAGAACGGGTTTTTGTCGTTCTTTTTGTAATTTTTGTCTCTTTCCCTTTGTTTTTTATTGCTTTTTATTTTTCTAATTTCTTATGTTGGGAAAATTTTGTGTGTAAAACAGGATATGAAAAATGAGACCAATTTTCTGTTGCTAGAAATAATGTAAATTTTGGGAACTTTCATTAATATCTCGAAAACGGTTGAACATCTTGGTAAACGGAAGAATACCATAAGAAAGCTTATTAAATGCTCTACATAAAAGGTTCTAATGAAAGTTTTGATTAGGCGATGACAATCGGAGAAATAAGAGCTTAAAGCTTTAAAGTAATTGATTTCGCTTATTCGAACTGTTCTTTTTGTCTGTTTTTTATTCCTTGTTATTTTTTAATTGCTTATAGTTGGATAATGTATTCGAAAATAAAACAGGTTTAGTAAAATAACAAAAACAATTTATTGTTAGAAATATAGAGTTCCAAGATTCCAAGACCTTGTAACTAGCGGGAATGTTTCTAGTGATGCCGACCCTTCCAGGTAAGATTGTAAATCCTACCTTTCAAGACTGTTGGAACCAAAACAATAACTGTTGGGGTTCGGTCACTGCTACTTTTATCGTAAAAATGGTTTTATTGTGCCGACGTTTCGGCTTGAACTTCAAGCCTTCATCAGGGCTGTAAATACAAGTAGGACATATTTAACACTAATATATGCACATATCTATGTAAATATACCTAACATATATATATATATATATATATATATAATATATATATATATATATATATATATATATATAATATATATATATATATTTATATATATGCATATTCACATACACATATACACGCACACATATGTACATATATATGCCCACATACATACACATATGGGGTATGTATTATTAAGTAGCAGTGACCGAACCCGAACAATCCCTACCTTGCATCATCAACGGTCAACGATCTCCTCTCAACAAAATAATAACTGCTTCTATTTTAATCTTTCGAAATTACACTAGGGATAAGAACGGAACCGCGCTAAGATGAGGGAGTTCCTGCGAGTCGGACTTTTAAATTGTTTAATGGTATAGGATTGAGGCAAAGTCGCACATCACCGTTCTTTTTTTCCACAATTACAATATCGTGAACCCATTCAGTAGGTTCCTCCGTTTTTTCCAAAATTCCAAGTTTTTCGAGCCTCTGCAGTTCCTTTTAGCGCGGTTCCTCCCTCCCCCATAGGGAGGAACCCCGCTTATAGGGTTGATACAATGAAACAATCCGGAAGTGCCGACTAGAAAATTTCGCGTTTCAGAACCCCTAGAGACCGAAAATAACGGTGGTTCAAATTTGTATATATATATATATATATATATATATATATATATATGTATATATTTATTTATATATAAATATATATATATATATATATATATATATATATATATATATATATATTTGTCTGTTCGCTCATTTCTGGCTTCCCTAATGGTCCGATTGTGATGAAATTTAGTACAAAAATCCGTCGTCCAATTTGAAAGGTCAAGTTCGTTAACCAGCAGAATCCGCCCACTGGAAGATGGCGTTTAGGGCGAAATTTGCGCAAAAAAAATCGTAACGCTTAAGTTTTTGAGTTCATAAGCTTGTAAGTACTCGTTTTATAGGCTTCTTGGGCTAGGAAAACGAATGAAACCATTTTCAAGGCGATAGCTTTAACCGTTTTAGAGAAAATTGGAAAAATAGTTTAAATGAATCCAGCGCGCTAGCCACTAGACTACGGGAGACCCCTACTTTCCTTAATATCTCGAAAAAGGTTGAGAATCTTGGTAAACGAAAGAATACGATTAGAAAGCGTACTAAGTGCTCTACAAAAATGGTTCTGATGAATGTTTTGATTAGGCGATGTCAATCGGAGAAATAAGTGCTTAAAACTTTAAAGTAATTGATTTCGTTTATTCGAACTGTTCTTTTTGTCTTTGATTTTGGTACTTAGAATTATGGGATTCAGGTGAAACATTTTCTGCATGTTTGAATTTCATCAAAACTAATATGTTGAAAATTTGGTTACGTTTGGAGTAAAGGAAGGATTAAAATAAAATATTTCATTTTTAGTCATGAAAAGTTTTGGGAACTTCGTATATTTTCATTAATATCACGTAAACGGTTCGGAATCTTGGCAAGCAAAAGATTACCCTTCGAAAGGTTAATAAATTCTCTACAAAAAATGTTTTGAAGACATTTGCGATGGGATGGTCATATTTGGAGAAATAAGTGCTTAAAACATAGGTAATTTCGTTCATTTGAACGAATCTTTTTGTGTGTTTCCTACAGTTTTTTTCACTGCTCGTTATTTTTGTGATTGCTTATAGTAGTCAAATGTATTATTCAATAAAACAGGATACGTATAAATAGAAACAATATTTTGTTTCAACGGCATCTTGGAATTCGTAGATGCCCTATGAATATCTAGATTACTGTACTGGTGTTGATTTCGTTCTTTAGAATTGTTTTTGGTATTCCCTATTTTCAGCAGTTTTTATCTATTTATTAATTTTTTTGTTTAAATTCATTGAACAAAATCATAGGAATTCGAAGGTGAGGAGCTAGGAGGCTTAGGGTGGGGGGCATTTACCCTGTCCCCAGGTAGCGGCGCCCAGTGAACCCTCGTCATCTGTAAGTCCCTTTCTAGAGTCATAAAGATAAGCCTCCAAACAACTTTAGGAATGTAGGATTTCTAATTTTTGCCAGTATCAGAACAGCCGCTCTTTACATACCACAGTGGTACTGACGTACCGGTCTATACTAGTTGCACTCCACACGGTGGTAGTACTTGGTGTATGCCACAGCGGATTGCTCATAATAACCTTATTTTATACGTATTAAATAGGTACCTAAAAAAAATTTATTTGTGTATAAGTGTAGCGTTATTGGGATTAGAATAAAATATTTTATTAACAGACATGAAATACTTCGGAATCTTCGTATGGTATATTGTCCTTATATTTTTTATTTCTTTTATGGTGCATCGAAATCTGAGCCATTAGCACCATTTTTTCCTTGTGAGCTTATATAATACTTAGATTTAGCTAGCGACAATATTTTACACCGCAATTAAAGTGACTTGCTCTTCTAACAAATATAATATTTATATTATAATATAAACATAATACATTAATTTGTCTGAAAAAAGTCCAACCCGCAGGAACTGCATCATCTTAGCGCGGTTTCATTCTTATCTCGAGTGCAATTAGTGAAGGAATATAGCAGCTATCGGTAGGTATTAGCACCATTTCCCCCCCCCCCTTAATACCTTCAAAACAGTGGGAAGTACGATATAACCATTCAAAACCTTACTAAATTCTCTACAAAAAAAGATTCTCGATGGGGCAATATCAGTCGGAGAAGTAAGTGCTTAAAACTACGAAAGTGTTAGTTTTGTTATTTTAAACGGGGTTTTGTCACTGTTTACCTCACTTTTGTTTTTTAAGTTTATTTAACGGTGGAATGAGTATTTCATTAAAGCTGAGAAAATAAGAATCATATTGGTAATAGAGTTTTCCTAGAGTGAGCGTCGCGATGACGGGAGAGTCCCATCCGCTTAGAAAACTGTCAGTTTCCATATGTGGCGCTTTAAGCTTCCTTCTTTTTGATATTTTATTTTATATTTTTAACGAAAGATCAAAACCTACCGATAGCTGCTACTATTCCTTTACTAATCGCACTTCGGATAAGAACGGAACCGCGCTAAGATGATGCAGTTCCTGCGAATCGGACTTTTCAACTTACTTTTCAGACTTTCTGGGAGGCGTCTAGCTGGTTTTACAACAGGGACAGCATTTTCTCTTAACATAATTTTTACTTTAAATGGCATTTTTCCTATTCCAGAAAACAGATCCTTGTTCCCTTCAATAAACTTTTCAGTTTTGTCATCTGGTATTTCCTTAAACTTGCTATTCTCTTTGGCAACATGATCACTAAATTTCTTACTAATAATTTTAATTGATTGCTCAGAACAATGATATTGTTTATAGTTAGTTGAGGAATCTTGTTGATCTATGCCATATAATCTTTTTATGAGACCAAATTTAAGGCAAGATTTCTCTCCTAAAATTGGTGGCGCATCAAGATTGACAATAAGGAAATCCAGAAGTTCTTCTTTATTTTTATAACAGCATCTAAGCTTGACTTCACCTATGGGCTCACTAGGGAAGCCGCCATAGGACTTAATTCTAATCCTAGACTTCTTTAATTTACAATTAATTTTCAATTGCTTATAAATTTTTAATGGTAAAATATTCACCTCAGCACATGAATCCAATTTCATATTTACTGGTACATTATTAATTTTTATGAACTCAGTCCACTTATTGACCTTTTTAATTTCAGAAACACCTCGTTCAACTTCCAAACAAAAATATCTGATTCACTTGAAGATCCATCGTTAGCTTCAACTTCATGTACCCTCTTCTTACGGTTTTTCAGAAAACAACCGACTGCAAAGTGGTTTTTTCGATGACATAGTTTACATGTTTTATTATAAGCTGGACAGTTCTTAGGTTTATGTTGGCTACCACATTTTTTACAAAGATATCTTTCAATTGTCTTCTCATTATTATAGAGACTTCTATTTTTCTCTTTTTTCTGTCCCCTCATATAATTAACTTCACTAGTTTCTTTAAAGTCACTTATAGGTTTTAGTTCTCGTCCATAATTTCTTCCCATCTCTGAAGCACGGCATAATGATGCTACTTCTTCAAGAATTTGCTCAGTTGTGAACTTGAGGAGGGACTGTTGAACCTCAGAATCTTTAATGTTAGTTATAATATGATCCCTTATCATTCTATCTGAGTAAGATTGTTTACAATTTTCATTAGTACAAACAAAAGAACACTTACTCGCTTGAGTCTTCAGTTCAGTTAGATATGTATCAAAATTTTTGTCAGGTCCATGAATTATCTTATTAAACTTATAGGTCTCCACTGCATAATTAACTGCAGGTACACAATAGTTGTCAAAAGCTTCTAATGTTTTATCAAGAGTTCTCTTCTTATCATCAGGAAATGTATTATAAATATCCACTACTGGATTGCAATTCTGTTAATGAATATGGGAGAAGAAGTAGTGGATACTTATAATACATTTCCTGATGATAAGAAGAGAACTCTTGATAAAACATTAGAAGCTTTTGACAACTATTGTGTTAAATCCTGCATCAAGTGTGGTTCGTTCTTCCTTTGCCCCATGATAATTTAATAATAATGCAGTTATAACCGAATTTTTTGAAAAACTGGACAATTTAGGCAACATCGTAGGCTGGACTGACCAAGACAAATTAAAAATTTTAAATATTAGACTTGCGGGAGAAGCAAACATTTACTGGGACTCATTAAACTCAGCAGACATACAACTGACGGTACTTACGTATTAGCGTCAAAGCAGGTTAAAGAGCCGGGTCTCAGAGAACTGGATCTACACCGTGTCAGAGATATGGATCAAGGAGGCTAATCAGATTTCGCCAATATGGCGACGGGATTATCAACGATTTAGGTTAACTAGAGTTTTGATATAACCTTTAGCTAGCGAAAACGCGTAGCACTTATATTAATAGCATAATTGCTATGCGTTTCCGCTCGCTACGCTCGCTCAAGATTATATCTAAACTCTAGTCAATCCAACTCGTTGATAATATAGATCAAGGATGGTTTTTCACTGGATAATGGACTGATAAACAATTTCGCATCGCTTCGAAACAGTAGCTTTCGTCCTAGCTATTCTGATGTCGCTATCTCGCACAGAAACTGAAATCGCGTAACAAAAAAAAAAACAACAACAATTGCGTGGGTAAATAAAGCACAAATGAATTGCGTTGAAAAGACAAAGGGCACAAGATGGCTACTATAAACACAATAGATGATGATATCTCTGATAGTGATTGACCAATAGAAATGCGTTATCCATGATCCAGATCACTGAAAGAGACCCGCCTCTTTAACCTGCTTTGACGGTAATACGTAAGTACCCAACTGACTTACAAAGACGCAAAGGAATACTTAATCCTAACTTAACACCCCGCAGTACTACTCCAACTAATACTACAATACACGATCAAGCCCGGCGAATCAATCAGAACAATGGGTGATCGACTCAAAGGACTTACAAACAGGCTACACACAATGATGGCTAGAGATCCCATCAATACCATGAACACTATACTCGACAAAATAACTACAGACAAATACATGGAAAACCTAAGTCACATATCGCCTGACCTACGCAAAGAAATGAAATATCGGTTACCGAAAAACCTGGACGAGATAGAGAAGAGCATTATAGCGTACAGCGACATTGACACACCGAGCACAAAATCGGTATTTCACACTCGCTTAATACCAACAAAACAAGACACAGCACAAAAACAAAATTCCATTATCACCTACGTATCGTAAAACAGGTACTGACCCACAAGATAAAGAAAAATCACCACACAGGACAAAATCCCCACCATATCCATGCAATTTTGCCAAGGGAACCACTGGCATTCAGAATGCTTTAAACGCAAACACAGCCCAACACGTCGATTCTCACCCAGAAAATCTAGGCAAGAATCACCTTCACCTCCACGACGACATTCTCACACAAATAGGTCATACATGCGATACTTCAGCCCTAACACAAAATACAGTAGATACAAAACTCACACATCAACCGAGTGTCAAATATGCAAAGGTGGACATCTTGCACCTGACTGCCCACAATTGACTTACTTAATTGGTTCAAAAAACTCACTGAGCCCACCTCTCCTCACGAGGTGGAAAACTGACTGTGCCCACCTCCTCACGAGGTGGAAAACTCACTGAGCCCACCTCCTCACGAGGTGGAAAACTCACTGAGCCCACCTCCTCACGAGGTGGAAAACTGACTGAGCCCACCTCCTCACGAGGTGGAAAACTGACTGAGCCCACCTCCTCACGAGGTGGAATACTCACTGAGCCCACCTCCTCACGAGGTGGAAAACTGACACAAACAGCACCACTAAAGGGCATACTTAGGAACGACAAAATGCATCCTCAACGGACTCATAACAAAACGGTAACATGGAAAAACAATTCTCACTTACAGCAACAAATACCCTTTCACCGCACAATATGGTCATATTCACAGGAATATCACAAAGACCTCACAATACAAGGGTATGTACACGACAAAAAGGTCAATATTTTAATTGACACCGGCGCATCAGTATCACTCATAAACAATACCTTCATTCAAAATGAATCTCAAGTATTGCCGTGCAAAATACAATTAAAATCAATAACTGGAAACTCGCTACAAACATATGGACAAACGAAAACTCACATATACAAGTGGTGACACATTTCAACATGATCAAAAAGGCTCGATTACGAAAAGATCATCCACTCTTAAAAGCAGACACGCAGACTCTACCCCAGACCAGACAGGACCAAAACAGAGCAACACATAAAGCAAAACTCACACCTTCACCACCTATTAGCACACACCCAATGACACTTAGGGCACTTATCACTATAATGAAGAATGACGTCATAAGGTTAAGATTAAAAAAAAAAAGTCCGACTCGCAGGAACTGCGTCATCTTAGCGCGGTTCCAGTTTTTTTTTTTTTTTTTTTTTTTTTTTTTTTTTTTTTTTTTATACGGCACATCAACATCTAGGTCATTAGCGCCGACATCCAGGGTGTAGCGAGGAATTTCACCAGCGAGCCGTGGGATGATAAAATTCCTGCCGGAGGTTGGGAATCGAACCCACCATCTCCCGCTTATGAATCCAAGGCGCTAGCCATTAGACCACGGGAGACCCCGGTTCCTGTTCATATCCCTATTCTCATTTGAAAAGCATAGAATAGAAACAGATAATATTTTCCTCGGCCTTTGTTCAAAGTGTTTTATGGCTGGCTATACCTGGGGTCAGGTCCGCAAGACCCTAGAATCCTCTTCTACCGATACTTCATTTCATACGTTTCAATGAATTGGAAAATATCAAATATTTTCACACATTCCTGTGTTCTTTTACTATAGTAATAATTCTACAGATAAAATCAATTAAAAAATAAAATAAAAAAACCAACAGCATAAAGGCAATTGAAAATATTCAAAAGACGTCAACGAATCTTTTTCTCTTGGCAAGCTATATTTCGAACAATGAATTGTTTTTCTTATTTTGCCTAATCTGTTTTATTGTAAAATACATTATCCAACTATAAGCAATTAAAAAATAACAAGGAATAAAAACAGACAAAAAGAACAGTTCGAATAAGGAAAATCAATTACTTTAATGTTTTAAGCACTTATTTCTCCGATTGACATCGCCTAATCAAAACTTTCATCAGAACCTTTTTTGTAGAGCATTTAGTAAGCTTTCTAATGGTATTCTTTGGTTTACCAAATTCTTAACCTTTTTCGAGATATTAAGGAAAATATACAAAGTTACCAAAACTTTTTATGTCTGTTAATAAAATATTTTATTCTAACCCTTCCTTAACTCCAAACGTAACCAAAATTTCAACATATTAGTTTTAATGAAAGTAGAACATGCAGAAAATGTTTCAACTGAATCCCATGATTCTAAGTACCCAAACCAAAAACGGTATTCAAAAACTATTTTTCCAATTTTCTCTATAACGGTTAAAGCTATCGCCTTGAAAATGGTTTCATTCGTTTTCCTAGCCCAAGAAGCCTATAAAAAGAGTACTTACAAGCTTATGAACTCAAAAACGTAAGCGTTACGATTTTTTCTGCGCGAATTTCGCCCCAAACTCCATCTTCCAGTGGGCGGATTTTGCTGGTTAACGAACTTGACCTTTCATATTGGACGACTGATTTTTGTACCAAATTTCATCAAAATCGGACCATTCGTCTTCGAGCTAGAGAGCGAACAGACAAATATATATAAATATATACATATATATATATATATATATATATATATATATATATATATATATATATATACAAATTTGAACCACCGTTATTTTCGGTCTCTAGGGGTTCTGAAACGCGAAATTTTCTTGTCGGCACTTCCGGATTGTTTCATTGTATCAAGCTTATAAGCGGGGTTCCTCCCTATGGGGAGGGAGGAACCGCGCTAAAAGGTAGGTCAAGCCATATAGCTAGTAACATTGCATTTATTTATTTTTTCCCCAATCAAATTAATTTCTTATTTTATAATTAAGAAAATGATTCTTTTAATTCTTTCTTCTCATATTTAAAAGAACCCTAGCATTCAAGTTTCAGGCATTGGATAAATCCCATGAATATAGGTCACTAAGCCAGCCACGAGCGACAAGAACATGATACTTCTGGGAAGAGCAGCCGCATCCTGCAAGATGAGCAAAGACCAATCTCAGCACCCAAGATATCATTACTGCTATCTTGCAATTCTACAGCCGGCTTCTCAATCCCTACTTGTTGGGAATAACTCATTCAATCCAAGCATGATTTATTTAACAATTTGCATGAGTCATTTAAATCACTAACTAACACTTGTAAATATTACTAACCAAGGTATCAAAACCTAAAAGGGAGAATTATAGTGCACAATTTCTTATATAGAGCACAGTACATAGAGCATTTAAATTTGTACAAACATGTGCATTCCAATTATTACTATTATAATAATGTACATTGAGTGTTTACATTTTCAACATATGCGTATTAAAGGTAATAATTCTACATATTAAGCACCTAAATGATTTAGTTATAGTAATTCTAATTTAAAATTTTATGAAAGGGTCACTCAAACCAATTCTTGTAAATTGTTCTTAGAATTAAGCACCACATGTATAAAAGTCCGACTCGCAGGAACTGCCTCATCTTAGCGCGGTTCCGTTCTTATCCCTAGTCTAATTTCGAAAGATTAAAATAGAAGCAGTTATTATTTTGTTGAGAGGAGATCGTTGACCGTTGATGATGCAAGGTAGGGATTGTCGGGGTTCGGTCACTGCTACTTAATAATATATACCCCATATGTGTATGTATGTGGGCATATATATGTACATATGTGTGCGTGTATATGTGTATGTGTATATGCTTAGATATAAATATATAAATATATGTATATATATATATATATATATATATATGTATATATATATATATATATATATATATATATATATATATATATATATGTTAGGTATATTTACATAGATATGTGCATATATTAGTGTTAAATATGTCCTACTTGTATTTACAGCCCTGATGAAGGCTTGAAGTTCAAGCCGAAACGTCGGCACAATAATAAAACCATTTTTACGATAAAATGTAGTTTTATTAAGTAGCAGTGACCGAACCCCGACAGTTATTATTTTGGTTCCACCAGGCTTGAAAGGTAGGATTTACAATCTTACCTGGAAGGGTCAGCAACACTTGAAACGGTCCCGCTAGTTACAAGGTCTTGGAATCTTGGAACTCTATGTTTCTAACAATAAATTGTTTTTGTTATTTTACTTAACCTGTTTTATTTTCGAATACATTATCCAACTATAAGCAATTAAAAAATAACAAGGAATAAAAAACAGACAAAAAGAACAGTTCGAATAAACGAAATCAATTACTTTAAAGCTTTAAGCTCTTATTTCTCCGATTGACATCGCCTAATCAAAACTTTCATTAGAACCTTTTTTGTAGAGCATTTAGTAAGCTTTCTAATGGTATTCTTCCGTTTACCAAGATGTTCAACCGTTTTCGAGATATTAATGAAAGTTCCCAAAATTTACATTATTTCTAGCAACAGAAAATTGGTCTCATTTTTCATATCCTGTTTTACACACAAACTTTTCCCAACATAAGAAATTAAAAAAATAAAAAGCAATAAAAAACCAAGGGAAAGAGACAAAAATTACAAAAAGAACGACAAAAACCCGTTCATAAGAACAAAACAGACGTATTTGAAGTTTTAAGCACTTATTTCTCCGATTGACATAACCTAATCAAAAATAGTTTTAGAATCATTGTTGTAGAGAATTTAGTAAGCTTTCAAATAGTTTCTATCCACCTACCACGATTTCCCAACCGTGTTCGAGATATTAACGAAAGTATACGAAGTTCCCAAAACTTTTCATGTCTGTTCATAAAATATTTTATTCTAACCCTTCCTTAACTCCAAACGTAACATAACTTTTAACATATTAGTTTTAATGAAAGTAGAACATGCAGATAATGTTTCAACTGAATCCCGTGATTCTAAGTACCCAAACCGAAAACGGTATTCAAAAACTATTTTTCCAATTTTCTCGAAAACGGTTAAAGCTATCGCTTTGAAAATGGTCTCATTCGTTTTCCTAGCCCAAGAAGCCTATAAAAAGAGTACTTACAAGCTTATGAACTCAAAAACGTAAGCGTTACGATTTTTTCTGCGCGAATTTCGCCCCAAACGCCATCTTCCAGTGGGCGGATTTTGCAGGTTAACGAACTTGACCTTTCAAATTGGACGAGGGATTTTTGTACCAAATTTCATCAAAATCGGACCATCAGGGAAGCCAGAAATGAGCGAACAGACAAATATATATACATATATATATATGTATATATATATATATATATATATATATATATATATATATATATATATATATATTTATATATAAATAAATATATACATATATACAAATTTGAACCACCGTTATTTTCGGTCTCTAGGGGTTCTGAAACGCGAAATTTTCTTGTCGGCACTTCTGGATTGTTTCATTGTATCAACCTTATAAGCGGGGTTCCTCCCTATGGGGGAGGGAGGAACCGTGCTAAAAGTAATATTAAGCAAATTTTTGTAATAGAATTAAGTTGCCAAAGGCATCAATATCATCACCAATCATAATCATTGTATAATTCAAATCACTTTAATCACCATGTATATATGTTCTCAATTCATTCATGAAAAATTGTATTAATTTGAATTTGAAAGTTCCAGGGGACAACTGACCTTGCACAAATCCATCACATTTCCACCCAACAACCCATCCAATTCCTAAAAAGAGCTCAGCAGGCAGTCTCTGCAACAATCATCACTACACTGCTTGCACCAAATCTGGACAACACTTGTAGGCGGACAGGTACCACTCATCCATGCTCTCCACCTACCACCCCGCAGATTCTCCAAGACTTCGTAGCACCACAGCGAGAAGCACACACGCTCACATGCATATACCTCATCCTCTTTTCAGCACGTTCGGCTTTAAAGAGAAGAGGGGTATATGTTAGGAAAAGCATGGGAAAGGAAGGAAGCCAGACACCAGTCAGCAATATTGACCATCAGCAGCTAGAGACCTGCATTGCTCTATGATTCCCACGATTCCCCAATCCTACCTGCCTATTTAGGCTGGGCTAAATCCTAGCTCACTCTCCACTCTCACTCACACTCTCTACCAGACTCCACACCTCGACACTCCACTCTTCTCTATCATCCCGTCCAGGCCAGTTGTCCTACGAATACACGATACTACTTACAAGCTGCCTTTCTGAGCCCCCGAATCTCCATCACAATATGAACCCAATACGACCCGTTTTAATAGAATAATTAAATTTCATTTTATCATCATTTCAACCAAAACAAATTATTAATACATAAAAATAAAAATTATAACAATATATATACAAATTTGAACCACCGTTATATCCTTCTTAAGGGTTCTGAAACGTAAAATTTTTTAGTTGACACTTTTGGATTGTGTGTCATGAGGTCAACCTTATAAGCGAGGTTCCTCCCTATGGAGAGAGGGAGGAACCGCGCTAAAACTAGTTTCGAATTCCAGCCTGGCAGGTTAATTTTGCTTTATTTATTTTATTTTAAAAAATCACTCAAAACTTGTACCATGTTATAAGTGGATTCTTCAGTTAGTAGAGCTTACTCTATTACAACTTTTGTCCCAGTTCATACTTAGAATTCCATCTGCATTCCTAACTTGTTCGATCCAAGTTGACAAATGCCTCTGTAGTGTCAAAAAGACACCTTAATGGTCTTTATGAATAAAATACAAGGTGTGTAAGGTATAAATAAAAGTATTAATGAATAAACTTCTCTTCATTTTAATAATATAGACAATATAATCAGTAAATAACAATAATTATATCTTTTACATCAAACATATAGTACATATTAACATACAATGTAAAAACAGTACAACCTATCACAGATAAAATTAGTGTTCTTCACATTTTATTTTAATGATTTATTTTTAATATTTAATAAAAAAAAAATGTTTCGTTTAATTAACAAGTTGTGTGTGGTAGTGGTAGGGGGTTCACCTCATATTGACTGCACCTGACTGCTCCTTAGTTAGGAGTCCTCTAGTGTAAAGTATTGTGTGGTAGAGGGTTACCTCTTATTGAATATGCTTCACTGCCTCTTATGCCTAATTTTCAAGATCTTAGTGTTTCTACCTCTCATTTGTGTGTCTCTTTTCGGTAAGTACTTGTTCAGACATTGGTGGAGAAGTACATTCAGTACGGTCTGTTTGATAACTTGTCACCAAACATGTTTTAGGCTGTTTACAGAAAAGGACGAGACAACTGCTTAATAGTTGTGGGGAGAGCTTACTTGTTGGTTAATAAACAGTATCCATTCTTACTCATCCGCACTTTACGGCGTTTAATTATGCTAGTCACTCCTCATTAAAAATGACCAGTTTACATATTGATACAAGTGACTAGACGACAAGCACTAATGAGAAGTACTAAGCTTGTTTAAACTAGGCATAAGTACCAATGTAGTGTGTGGGGAGTCACCTTAGGGAGTTCTTATTTACTGGGAAGCTTAGTGACAAGTGGCAGCTATTTTTAACTCTTACCTTACGACGGGTAGTGCGGGCTGGCCGACCTTGCAGTAAAGCGATGTCTCTACCTGACCGGGCCCAAGTTGCAAAGCTATTCTCGCCCTCCTATCTACGTGCGTAGAAAAATAATTTTCATGTAGGTGAATAATTAGGCCGACCTTCACTAGTTAGAAAAAAAAAAAAAACTTGAGGCTTTAAAACAGTCTCGAGGGGATCCCAGCTATCTCTCGAACAATAGGGAGCCTAATTCCACTAGAGCTCGTTCTACAGATAGTAGTATCACTCTTAACGGATCTCAAAATGTAATTAATAATATTTCCTCTCAAGATACTTTAAATTATTCTACTTATGATGTACCTGATAGTAACTATAGTTGTAACACATTTGCCGGAGCACCTAGAGTAATTAATCTAAGTAATATAGAGTTTAGTGTTAAGTAGTATAGAGTGTTATGTAAAGGTCTTCAATATGTACCACTAGAAGGACCTAGGAAGAGTGATATTGTTGAGCTTGTGGCAGCCATCGAGTCTATTAGTATTGATAACCCCATGGTTAGAGAAGCGGGAAAATTGAAAAATTTTTGCGTTCTGACATCTCCAAAAAGTACAAACGGAACCCTGAATTAAGAATATTAAGAGGTTTAAAAAGAAAAATTAAGGATCATGATCTCATTATCACTAAAGCTGATAAAGGGAAATCTTGTGTCATCA
Organism: Gonocerus acuteangulatus; assembly: GCA_946811695.1. Classification (NCBI taxonomy): domain Eukaryota; kingdom Metazoa; phylum Arthropoda; class Insecta; order Hemiptera; family Coreidae; genus Gonocerus; species Gonocerus acuteangulatus. Next base: position 168,141,607 of record OX328123.1, read on the forward strand.
TGACCAAAGATATGTATGAGGTTAAAACATTTGATTTACTAATTAAACAGGGATGCTTTCAATTAAAGGAAGACCCCACGGAAAAATACAACGAGGAAATAAAAAATGCAATTAAAGATAGTACCTTTATTTTTACTAAAAGAGAAAAACCGTCTCTAATCCAAATGAACCCTTTACCTCCCCTTCTATATTGCCTCCCTAAGATTCATAAACCAGATATCCCGATGAGACCAATAGTTTCCTTTAATTCCCATAGACAAAATTAACCAAGATGAAAAGTAATTTCCCCAATAACCGATCTCTAATTTCACTCGATGTGGAAAACATGTTCTTGAATATTACTCCATCTGAGGTTATTGAAATTTGTGATATCTGGCTTCGTGTTAAAAAAGTCAACCCATGGCAAATGAATTTATAAATGTCCTATCCTTATGCTTAAAACAAAATTATTTCAAATTTCAAGACAAATACTTTTCTTTTCGCACGGGATTATTTATGGGCTCTGCTTTCAGTCCACTTGCGGCTGATATATTCATGGACTATATAGAGGGGAGATTCATAATGTCGCAGAGAAACTCCTTCTTGAAATACATCGACTTCTATGGAAGATACGTTGATGATATATTGATATCTTTCTTCGGGAATCAACAAGAATTAAACGCCCTACACTTGTACGTCAATGGCTGCCACAATTCTCTCAAGTTTGCTCTTGAAGTTAAAAACGGGGGAGTCATAAGATTCCTTGATCTCGAAATAAAGAGAGAAAACAATAATCATTCTTTCAAAATCTTTAGGAAGCCAAGTGCTACAGACATTTTAATTCCAAACGACTCTCTCCACCACCCACAATACAAAGTATCAGGAATCATATTTATGATTGATCGCCTAATAAACACCCTATTGTCTCCCGATAATTTTGAAAATGAACTCTCTTGTATCAAAGACATAGCAAAAAGCAATGGATACCAGGAGTCACTAGTTAATAAACTAATGGAAAGAAAGTACAAGAGAAAAATAGACCTACAATTATCAGGAGAAAGCACCGCCCCGATAAGCGACGTCTACCCAGTTAGCTTACCTTACCTAGGTGAAATATCTGAAAAGGTAGGAGCTAAATTAAAAAAAAAACTGGGAGTAAAAACTGCTTACCGAAGTAGGGGCTCTCTTGCGAGTAAGCTCTCGAAAACTAAGGACACGGTCGATCCTCTCGACAGATCAGGAGTATATCGAGTATCTTGTGTTACCTGTGGGTCTGTGGTTCATCATACGTGGGTCAGAGTGGGAGAAAAATCAGGACAAGACTTAAAGAACATTTCACCAGGGAGGACTCGATAGTTAAGAAGCATGTGATTCAGGAAGAGCATGACGCTAACGCCCTTGACTTTCAACTCCTCCATAGATTGAACAAGGGCAGAAAAATGGACATGTTGGAGAATATCGAAATCAAAGCGGATGTGGCGCATTCCCACAGAAATATTAATGTCAAGGGAGACGGTGATGTGCTCAGGAATGTCCCAGCAGCCTGCATACGGAGCATATGCAAGTTAAGCCAGTCTGCAGCGAGAGCCTCACGTGTGCACAAGACACAATCTATAGGTCCGTACTCTCTCTCCCACCTACTTTTTCTATTTTTTATTATTTTTTCTTTTTATTCTCAACACTAATATTCTCTTCTTCCTGTTTTGCTTCCTTTTATCTGTTGTTGTTAAGGCTTAATCCTTTAATTATATTTTTATTTATTCTTGGACTTCAAATGTTGTAATTTAATTTTGTTTTTAATTTATTTCTTTTTCTTAAGAATTCTAACTTTTACTGTGTTTATGCTAGTGACTACAAATTTTCTCAAAATGTACATAAAAAATGTTTTTATCTTAGTTTGTAGATTTGGTTTTTTATTTGTTATTTTGTTGTCAACAGGCACTGATGATGAGATTGAATCTCGAAAGCGCTTTGAAATAAAATTTTTTGAACTAGTAATTATTCACCTACATGATGATGAACCTTCACCAGCCAGCTCCCAACACCCGTGAAAAATAATTTTTGTATATGATATGGGTCACAATAGATCCAACAGGGTCGTAGTGAGCAAGGGCGAATGGCCCAGGTCCCTTTTTATTGAATTGTAATATTATTATTATTTTTTTTTTTATGGCGTATCTACAACTTGGCCATTTGTATTGTATTGTATATGATATGGGTACTCATCAATGAAGCTAAATAAATAAACAGCCTCTTTTTTTGTTAATAAACATCCTCCCTTTTCGATTTAGGATCTAAAACTAATGGAGTTAATTTTTTTTTTTTTTTTTTTTTTTTTTTTTTTTTTTTTTTTTTTTTTTTTTTTTTGAGCCAGACCCAGGTATCCCTAATCTCTAGCTGCCTCGTCATAAAGAGTTTATTCCCCCGACAACTTCAGATGTATTTTTAAATTCAGATGAGATGTTTGTAAAATTTCAAATATCAATCAATCAATAAGAACTAAATAGACTTCCAAAACTAACAGTGCAAAATATCAATATCCTCATCATATTTAATCAATTTATTTGGTTTTAAACTATTTTACATATTCTTTTCGGTTTCATTATTTAAGCAGTTCAAAATTGATGAAAGTACTCGGGGAAGTTTTTTAAAAATGCTGAATATTCATCCTACACAAAGAATAAAACCTGAAAACTCATGAGTAGAATTTCCAATATTAAATTTCAGGATTTTCAAAATTACATCTTTCATAAGCCTAATGGAAACACAGGACAATTACATGAATTGAAAACTTGACTTTTGTAAAAAATCAGTAGCTGTTTTATGATATTCCATTTTCTGAAAGAGCTTAACGCCAATCAAAACACCGGAAAGTTTTTTTGCCCTTCTAGTAAAGAATGAATGATTAATCTTTAAAATTAAAAGCCTAAATAATCTTTAATATAAAATAAATTATACTAACTGTAGAGGTCTCCCTGGGTCTAGTGGCTAGCGCCTGGGTTTCATAAGCGGGAGATGGTGGGTTCGATCCAGGAATTTTCTCATCCCACGGCTCGTTGAGAAAAGTCCTTGCTGCACCCTGGATGTCGGTGCTAATGGCCTAGTTGTCGAAGCGCCGTAAAAAAAAAAAAAAAAAAAAAAAAAAAAAAAAAAAAAAAAAAAAAAAAAAACTCCTTAACCGGAATTAATAAACTTTCAAAGAAAGATTTTTTAACAATAATATAGTAGAATCTCCCTCATCCGGCCTTCTCTTATCCGTCACTCTAATCCGGCGGTCTCCGAAAGGAATGAGTGACTGATCTGGCAACTCACTGGAGCTAGCCAAACAATTGTCTTGTGGTATTTCATTGAATGGAAGCTAAAGAAGGCATGAATGTTTCGTTTTGGAGGCAGCAACTTGTGTTTCTACTAAGAAAATAAATGTTTCTACTAAGGCACCTGCGGTTGGAATGCTTGATTAGCCACTCTAGTTCCAACATTCATCACAAGTGGAGTGTAAGTATTAAAAGTAATTTTAATAATATGTTCTATTTAAAATAAGCAATGGTACATATTATTATATCCTCAAATATTAAGGTTTTTCAAATACATAAGTGACCGATCCTAACTGAATTTCCTAATCCGGCGTTTTCTCTAATCTGACTGTAACCCGGTCCCGACAAAACTGGATTAGGAAGAGTCTACTGTATTATTGTTAAAAAATCTTTCTTACGGAAGGGAAATAAGTTGTATGGATGAAAATGCTGCCTCACCCCCCCCCCCCAATATTGCCCAGGTGTTTCCCCCTAACACAATTCATAATGCTCACTTGATTTAAAGCAACCTGAAAATAAATTATTTCTTATAATAAACTTTCCTGAATAGGGTTTAACACTGAATTTAGGAATTATAAACATCCAGGAGACAAATGAACTTAGGAAAAGTGAATTAATATAAGCTTTAACATTATTAACTCACTGTACACATAACATCAATAAATCTATTTTATACCACATCAGCCCTAATTTTTTTTGATAAATACTAAATGAAAAAAAAAAAAATCATGAATGTCTTAATACACAACGAATAAATTATAGTGTTGTTAATATGACAACAGAGCCTAACCCACTTGCACAAATTGAAGATGGTAATGTACGGAGGTGATAGAATTCACTCCTTTTCCACGTGTATTCAGTACTCGCCACTACAGGAGTGTAAAGCAAAACTTAAAACAGTTTTAGTTTGATTTAGAGAGAAAGTGGGTGAGACTGAGTAAACATCACATCCTACAAATAAAAAGATTATTTACAGCTTAGAGAGAAAAAAACAAACTAAAAAAAAATTCTTGGCTAAATGTAATATAAAATTAATATTCAAGGCTTAAAAATTACATAAAAATTTACTCTTTAGGAATTATCTTATAACGAGTATAGAATAGATGTGTTATTTACATAGATAATTATTATAACAGACTAGGATATGAATTTCAGTGAAACAAAGTATAAATATACAAGATAGAGTAAATAAATATATTACATACTCCACTGAGGTTCCAAGATTAAACATCAGCCAAGTATTCAGTAACAATAAATATATTACATACTCCACTGAGGTTTGAAGATTAAACATCAGCCAAGTATTCAGTAACAATAAATAGGGAAAAATAAACTCTTTGTATTAAAACATCTTTAGGCCCAGAAACTCAATAAACGATTCAACACTTGAACAATAGAAATTTATTTAAGAGCTTTCAACAAAGTCATTCATTTATTGAGGAGTATTAAATTAATAATAGCGTGCTAAATGTTATTGTTAAAATCATTACACACATATATATATATATATATATATATATATATATATATATATATATATATATATATAAACAATCATATTTCTACAAGACTTCTGAGTGACTTTTAAAGACATTTTGGTTTTATCCCCAGTTTTACATTTAGAATAGAAAAATGATATCTAAAAGTTAAAAAGGCGGCCAGAACAAACCAAAAAGCAACTCTTGTCAATGTTATGGAAGTGAACTAATAATCAACAAAGCTATGCAAGTTAAGACAAAAAAAAAATGCTAACTTTAATGTTACTTATATTTAATTACTGTTTTTTTTTGTTATCTTAAGCTAACCAGAGATATTACATATGTATTAAATACATAAATTTATACATGTGAATAGTTTAATAAATCACTAGTTTATGGAGTTTTCTTACTATAATTTCAGTATATTACTTGCTTCTTCAAACATTATTTAATTTTTTCACAACTCCAATGGACTAATTTGTATACAAGTTTAAGTTGTTTTTACGGAGTCTCAACAGGGTTCAAGAGGGAATTTCACTCTGTATAAAATATGAAATGTTCAAAATATGAAATTCTATTTGCAAAGTTAAGAAGATGATATTATATCATGATATTATATCCAATTGTAAATAATATTATAGTCCCATTATTTTTCCGCAAATGAGTATTTTATTTTTAATGTTAAAGAGCAGCTGCCACTCCAGAAGAATGAACATGAATGCTAACAACAATAACATTTAGCAACTAAGGTGAAATCTTATTGCAAGTTCATCTAACTTAAAGAGTTTCTTCACAACCATTGCATTAATGCTCGGCCTTCAAGGCTCACATGTATTTAAAGAGGCCCTTGTGTTTACAACTACCTTAAGGCTTTTAATATAAATACTTCTTCTGAACTTATTTTTCAACCCCCCAGCCAGAAAGAAACTTAATAATATCGCTCTAAGAGTCTTCAACTGTACTCTGCAATATCATAAACATACATTATAAAAACAAAAGAAAATGATATATATGCACTAGTCCTTGCCTTGACAATTATCTTTCACATTTATTTCTTTAAGAACACTGAATGACTTTGAGGTGTATTTATGTAACTCATTTACAAATATATTATAAAAGTACCTCTAAACAAGCTCAATAAGTTAAAGAAATTTCTAAACTTCTGTGATGTAAATGTTTTTCAGTCTTCTTGATTATATTTCAATAACAAATTTAAAAAAAAAAAAAAAAAATTGCCAAGACGAAGGAAATAATACAAAAATAAATATATCTTCACTTTAACTCCTGTGGTCAGCTTGAAGCTCATGCTTTAGATATTCATCATCACAATTTCTGCACCTAAGAATAAATCACAAAAATAAATAACAAAATATATAGAAGAAAAGTATACTGCCCTGGTTCATAAACTATTCATCTTCTTGTAATTGTTTAACTTTCTGCGATAACAAACCAAAAAGTCCGACTGTGATCTTATTGCGTTTCCATAACGTTTCTAGCTTTAGATAGATGTAGTTAAAGATCTGTGACCAATTTGAACACCTATTCTATTGGCTCGTTGAAGAAAAGTGAGATTTTGAGCACCATTATGCACAGAAACTTAAAGTAGTAGACAAAAAAATTATAAGTTTACATATTTTGTTTTACTGACAAAGTCATTTTATTGCTAAAAGAAAATACAAAAACACCAATCAATAAAAAAAAAAAACTGAAGAAAACAGTCACAAAGAGCAGTCAAAAGCAAACACTTCAAAAAGTCAAAAGTTTCAAGCAGTTATTTCTCTGACTGAGATCAATGTATAAAAAATAACTTAAAAACCGGTCTGCAGGGAATTCAGTAAGCTTCTGTATGTTTACCTTACAATTATTAAATATATATTTATTAAACACATAAATTTATAATTTCTGACTTCCCAAACCAAAAATTTGTTATGAAAACTAATTTTATCGACTTTTCTAAACAACGGTTACAGATATCGCCTTAAAAATGTTTTCATTCCTTTCTCTATGTTAGAAAAGCTATAAACTGTGGTGGAAGGGCAGAATAAATAATACACACAAAAAAAGTTAGACTAAGAATTCCAAGGAGAAGTTTGTTTGAGGTGATTTTTTTTTAAATTTTATCTCTAAAATATTATATTAATTGAGCAATGTTTTAACCCTTTCATTGCTGATGAATGAAACGACTCGCAGCGCCCAGTAAGGTCGATGATTATACATCCAGCTTCCTCCGTACACTCGCCAATCTCTCCTCGTCTTGACCTCACTACCGTTCGACTCTTTCGTCTACCTCAGCATCCTCTTGTTATATATTTGGAATTATTAACATATAATGTCAAATGTCCATTATATTTGTAATTTTATTCTAAACTAAAATAAATTTTCTATCATGGAAATAAATCTGAAGAAACATCTCCAAAATCTTCGTCTGTGTTGTCCTGGAGCATTTGCCTTATCTCTTCGTCAGACCGAATACGAGAATCACCAATCGTCACTCATATCTAAGGAGGCTATTTATAATAACCACACTAAACAAGATCCAAATTGTGACTAAAATATAGGGCTGGAGAGACAAATCTGAGTACGACTCTGCAAATAGGTGGCAAGGCGCACCAGCTTAAACCTCCAACATTATCCATAACAATGCTGATTGTAGTACTTTACATTGTTTTTTTATAATATATATTAATATACTTGCGCAATGCATAAATTCAATTAATATGCAAAGAAGATTTGATGAAATGAAACATTATATATTTGAAGAACCGGGTGAAGCTCTATCTATTCGTAAATAATGAAATCAACACAACTAGCAATTAAAAGATAATTCAGATATAAAGCCTTCATTACATTAACTTTAAGAGAAACATTATTAGTCATTATAGATTCAAAAAATGCACAGAAAATGCAATGTATTATTTCATTAGGAGAAGCTGCATACAAAACTAGTACAGGCCACAAGTTAACTCGTGTGGAGCGTCAGGAGTACTGACAGTGGAACACGAGTTAACTCGTGTGGAGCATCTGGGGTACTGCGAGTTGAACACGAGTTAACTTGTTCAGAGCAACAAAAGGGTTAATGTAATTAAATTAATGGCACTTATGTGCACTTAGAATATCAAACTTAAATTTTGAGATGGAGATTATATATTTAAAGAATTTCTATTTATAAGGTTCTGGCCCCAAAAATTCTGTGGTTTAAGACAAGTTTAATTTGTACATTTAAATGTTGTTAAGAATGGTAACTGTCAGCACCAGGCTACATCTTTTTTTTAAGGACAACATCTGATCTTGTGCATCATAATTTAAACTCCTTATTGACTGTTAGACCTATTGGAAGATTCACCTTTTCAAAAAAATTCCACTTTTGAATTATCAACAAACCATTCCTAAATCAGTCTATAGTTTTAGCATAAATATGCTTTAGCGGTGACTAAACTGGAAAAAAAAATTACAAAAAAGTGTCTGCTGGTGTTCGCACATGCACAGTGGCGTTCACACCTGCGCAGTGGCGTTCGTGCATGCGCAGTGGCCAGTAGGAAAAATAAGACTGCAGGTGTCACAAAAAAAGTGTTTGATGGCATTCATGCAAGCGCAGTGGTATTTGTGCATGCACAGTGGCCATGTACGAAAAAGAAGACTGTATGTGTCACAAAATAGTGTCCGCTTGCGTTTGCGCATGCGCAGTGGCCATGTTTGAAAAAGAGGACTGTATTTTATAGAGTACATTACATAGGTTTGTTGGGTGGACCTAAGCTTTACAAAAATGTGTCTGCTGGCATTTGCGTATGCGCGGTGGCCATGTATGAAAAATAAGGCTATATGTTATACAGTACATTACATAGGTTTGTCGGGTGGACCTAAAGCATATTTATGTTCCTGAATTTGAGCAGAAGGCTCTAAACGATGTAATTTTTTTATAAAGAGTCTTTATACTATAATACAAATCATGGTTCCTTAAATCCTAAATATTAAAATAAAGAATCAAGGAATTTCATGAAATAAAATAAAAAGAAAGATTATTCTTAATCTATCTACAGTCATAATCCCATCACATCCTTGGGGAAGGATAAAAAGAAATATGTACCATTAGATTTGAAGGAACAGTTCTAGTCCGGTGCGTTTAATATAGATTGTGAATCAAGCATCATCTCCGAAGAATGGAAGCTAGTGTTGAGGGAGAGTGAGCTGAGGAGTAAAGCTGGCGGAGGAGCAGAAACTTGAGTTGGCGAGAAGGGAAAGAAAGATCCAACTTTCGGCGGAGGGCCTTCAACACACCCTTCCATCTGCCCTGCAAGCATTCGAACTGTCAAATCAACCTGTAAATAAATTCAATTAGTGATGGTACTAAGATTAAACGTAATTAACTAACATTAAAGGCTTACTTGCTTCATTTATATTCCATATCCTACGGTTTTAGAGCAACAAATGGTCATTGTATACAATTTATAAGACAATATGCACTCTATATCATTTAGAGCATAATGCTGAGTTACATTACTGTTTAGAAAAAATGAGATTACTTATTTATTTATATTCATTAATTAGTACCTATATCATAAAAAAATGTTATTCTTTTTATTAAGAAATATAGTCTATAGAAAAATGTATTTGAGCATATAATTACGTAATTAAACTTAACCCCTTCAGCTCCGAATTTTTATTTCTTGATAAAAAAATTTTATTTTCCTGTCATAGTTGTGTATTGCTCTTGTGAAGATTCCTGATTTATTTCAGAATTTTATGGTTTACCAGACATGAGTAATGCCATTTCTCAAGTAATGCGATTTGTGGATGAAAACCGAAATTCAAAATTTCAAAATATTAAAAAAATATTTAATTAAAGTAGTAATTTATTACCAATTTAAAATAAATTAATTCAGAAAAAATAAATTTGAAAAATGATTAGTAAATATTATTGTAAAAGCTCAAATATCATAAGGTATTGTAAAAATAGATTAGAATTTTAGACATGAAATTGTTGTCAGCGCACAGTAATAATGAAAATTAATGAAATTTAAATATTTACAGTCTAGTCTCAAAAAGAGATATTTGCTTATTTAAAAAAACAAAACATAAAACTACTAAGAATATATTTTTTGAAAATAATGTGAACGGACAGATGATATTTTTGAATGGTTTGGGCGGCTTCTAGCCCATACCATTCAGTAAAAGTTATTGACTATTATGGTACTCAAAAAAACAATTCTGACAACATAAAAACAAAATATAACAGTAAATATTTGAAAAATAGATAAAAAATATTGTTACATCAAATATGAGGGTTGACTTCCCATGTACAGTACACTGGACATGGATTTTCAAAAATTCGTAGACACCTTATTACAAACTTTATTGATAAAACTGAACTTCCAACCTTTAAAAAGATCATGTACCTTAAATTCGGAGGAGTTTTATTCACTAAAAAGAAACCATTTGGACTAAATATGTAAAGAAAAGTCAATAACTTTTAGAATCCATGACTGCCCGTGGTGGAGCAGAGAAGATTTTACACATAACCTTTCAAAATCGAACGGAATCATTTTATATTAGATGTCAAGTGGAAGAAAAATACATAGAGCTTCAAACCAAAGTGGTAGTAAACATCTATCGGCCACAGGCAGTGTGATACAAAGTAAAGAAGTTATGTCCAGCCGGCTGGACAATGGAACTGAAGGGGTTAAATATTCTGAGCTAAAAAAAGTGAATAAATAATAAAATAAGGCTTTCCAACAATTTAAAATTTAAAGTGAGTAAATTATATAACAGGGTTCACAGAGATAGAGAGGAGAATGAGAATAGCGTTTTAACATGGGCCCGTAGAAGTAGATAGATCATCGTATTGCAGAGTCGGCCAGCCATCATTACACGCTGTATGGTAAAGGTTAATCAATAAACAACTCTTATTGAAATGAAACAAAATCATAACGCCTTATTATAAAGTTTAAACTGAAGAAAAAAACAAAACAAAATAGTATCTGATAAGAAGAAAGAGCATTTGCTACACAGATCTGAGATATTGATTTCTGTAATGGTGCTGGAAATAAATCTTACTTACAATTTGTTCTTTAGCCAGCAACTCAACGCGATTGGGCAGCCCATTTTAATTATATTTTTAAATAAAGTTCTCTCTCTTCCACTGATCATACTAAAGGAATTTAATACTAGAGTTGAATTATATTGAAAAAACTGAAGGGGCAAGTTTGGTTCAGTGGTAAAGCATTCTGCTCATGCCCTGGACTTGGACGCGCACTTTAGATTTCATCTTCTAGTGTTGTCGTATCAGTGTTGGAGTTGGGGTTCCAGACTGTCCCTAGGCCCACCAAACCTTTAACAGGTACCAGAGAGAAACCAAAGAGTACAAATCAGGCGCCCAGAACGTAGTACTCACTCATCACTCTATCTCCCTAGTCTGCAGGAGGATCGCGAATCAGATACGTTTTAGCAACGTATATGAAGCTTTAGTTCAGCTGATTGGTGATTCAGCTGATTGGAGGTGATTCAGCTGAAGAGAGCTAGCTCTGCTGATAGGAGGTGATTCAGCTGGCGAGATGTAGTTCAGCTGATTGGATGTGATTCAGCTGACAAAAGGTAGTTCAGCTGATTGGATGTGATTCAGCTGACAAGGGGTAGTTCAGCAGATTGGAGGTGATTCAGCTGACGAGAAGTAGTTCAGCTGATTGGATGTGATTCCGCTGACGAGAGGTAGTTCAGCAGATTGGAGGTGATTCAGCTGACGAGAAGTAGTTCAGCTGATTGGATGTGATTCCGCTGACGAGAGGTAGTTCAGCAGATTGGAGGTGATTCAGCTGACGAGAAGTAGTTCAGCTGATTGAATGTGATTCAGCTGACGAGAGGTAGTTCAGCTGAATCATATTCTATCAGCTGACGAGAGATAGTTCAGCTGATAGAATATGATTCAGCTGACGAGAGGTAGTTCAGCTGATTGGAGGTGATTCAGCTGACAAGAGGTAGTGAGATTTAATAAATGAAAACATATCGTAACAGAAAATGAGCATCCTCCTAAATTAACTAGAAAAAATGTATACAGTATTTCCAACATAAGCAACCATATTCAGAGAATCAGCGAGTTGAAAGGGTAGACATTAAAAATTAGCAAACTGAAAAGAGCGTACAGGAACCTGAACAGGAAAAAAGGAGTGGCTAAAGCTTGTTGCAAATTTTTTTTTTATTTTTTATTTTTTTATTTTTTTTAATTTTAGCAGTAGGCCCAAAGCAAAAAAGAGTTTCAGGGGGGACAAAGTTTTTGGACAGATGTCCAAAAAGGTCAGTTTTTGTTGTGTGTGTGGTTTTTTTTTAATAGATCGATCAGTGTTTAAAAAGAGGGAAAATTAAATAATTACCTGAGGAGAACCTCCACCACTGATTTCAAGTATAGGAATATGGCGACAGTATGCTTGAAGCCAGAGCTGTAGATTAGGTATAGACGGCTGAAGTGGTAACAAGTCCATTGGTTCATCATTACCACAATAAAGGGGATTTACAAATAGCACAGCATCACGAGAATTCAAAAGTTCTTCCCATACACTCCTTAGAACTAGTGGATCATTCGGCTCCTGTAAAGAAAAGATATAATATAACTAGCTGAATACCCGTGTTTCGTCACGGCAGATAAGTAGTTTTTTATTGCGTTAAATAATGTATCATCAAAATTAATGCTACTATATATTTGTTTGCAGTTTATTATAGCATGGTTCCCATCATACTATATCTCATACATCAATTGAATCATTTATTTCAGAAACCCGTCAAGTGCACTTTTTTAAATTTTCGGAAAACTAAAAAAACACTTCCTAATTTTAAAATTAGTAAAGTTTTTGCCTTGGGAAAAAATTGAAGTGTTTATTATTGGATTGCAAAAACAAATAGCAAAAACATTTTATGCAATAAAATGAATATATTTACCTAAAAAATTTTTTGTTGACTATAATATTGATTTTGAAAAGCAGTTGAAGGTGGTGGCTTTTCTTTAGAAAAAATGCCATCAGCCCTATCCTGGCTAGAAAAGGATGGTAACCTATAGATAGCCCATCCTAAAATTCTGAGTTAATTATAATGGATGTTAAAATTTAAATTAAATTTTTTTTTTTTTTTTTTTTTTTTTTTTTTTTTTTTTTTTTTTTTTTTTTTTTTTTTTTTTTTTTTTTAACGGCGCATCTACATCTTGGCCATTAGCGTCAGGCTATCTGTCACCCATTCAGGTACTGATCTACGGGAACCGGTGCACTCAACGTGGCTATGGCCGTTGGCAAGGAAACTAAATAAAACAATTTTGATTCATTTTTGAGCAAATAATAAACAATCCTTTCAAAATCAAAATCTAATAAATAGAATTTAGTTTGGAACAATATATATACTAGTAAATATATAAAATCTAGACCTACCATAGAAGCTGACATCCGATCTCGTTCACAATCAAACAGGAATGTATCAAAAATAGATATAAGTGCTGAATCCCAAAGGACAGTCAGGTATGTTTCAGTAAATTGAAATTTTGTAGGGAATTGCTGAATCATTTGCCAACAGCAGTCAAGGAACAAAAGGAAGAGAGGAGACTGAAAAGCAAAGTCATAATTAAGCATCAATCAAAGAAATGTGACATGCATGCATGTGTATGTATGTATAAAAAAACTCATCCATCTTCCTGACCTCACAAAGCGATACTGGGAGGCTCGGCGTCAAATGCCTTAATCGCCATGGCTCAACCACAACACAATAATAATAATATATATATTGTAATGATATTTTACATTACACATTTAAAAGTTTTAAAATTAACACAGAAAATTCAAAAAGCTCATTGATATGTTGAATCCATTGGGATAAACAAATATTATTTGTTATATTTGTCTTAGCAGTCGATACAGGTAGCATTGGATACCGGTAGGACGCTCCCACCATGAAAGTTAGTGCAGTCTATTGAAAGCAGTTCAGTCTGTTGAGTTGTAATGGAAGAAACAGTCACATACATGTCAGTCTGTTAAAAGCAGTTCAGTTGAAAAGTAGAAACGAAGCTCCAGTCTCATGGGAGTAGTCAGTTAAAAAGAAGTCTCAGTCTCATACGTGCAGTTCAGTGGAATGGAAGATACAGTCTCATAAGTGCAGTTCAGTTCAAAAGAAGCTACAGCCATTCCTAATGCAGCTCCAGTTCAGTGCACAGCTAGTCTCATATGGTCATCAGTTTTCATGAAGCCTAGGCTCAGTCTGTTAATGAAGATACAGTTGTAAAGAAGATCCTGTCCTATGCAGTTAATACCAAGCTGGCTTTATATCAGGTAATGCTTGTTTATCTATGCCTGGATGTAGCTTATCCATGAGTCTTTTGTTTTTTATTATTTAAAATTATCTTTGTTTTACTTTACTGGACTCGAACCCGACCCCTGAGATAAAGAGTTTTTAAAATTAAATATTATCAAATTTTTATTTAATTATAACAATATATATATATATATATATATATATATATATATATATATATATATATATATATATATATAGGTAGTTGGTAACAGCTTATTAAATCTTCAATAGTTTTGTATTTTAATTACATTTTTGTCGTGGAAACGTTTCGGCTATAAGCCATTTTCAATCCAATTGTCTGTGAAATACAATTAATTATACTGGTTAGGATATTAATTTAAAATATGAACAAATAATAAACATAAAAATTAGAGTATACTAATGCATCAACAACTGACCTGTATGATTTTGCATTATTTTTATATTGGGAATATTGGTGACCCAACGTGGGGCAATCCACTAAACCTGTCTTCGAAATCCTGAACAGGTTGAGTCGCGTAATCATTCCCGTAGCTTTGTATTGCAGCGCTGCAGCCTAGAGAAGAGTTGCAGTAGGCGCGCGCGTGTTTTAAAACCAAAATTGAAATTTTTATTTTTTATTTTTATGTTTTCAGATTTTAAAATTGAGACCATATATTTAAAAAAGTGTGTTTTAAGGTTCAAAACATGAATTTTTATGAAAACTAAAATTTTTTTTAATGATATTGAATTTTTAGCAAATATTTTATTTTTGGCTGTGATATTTATTAAGTTATTTTAAGTTTTTATATATTTGTTTTGTCAGCTTGACAAGTTTGCTACGACCACATAATTGGATCAATGTTGGGAAATGTGATGGCAATTTTGAAAGATGCGCTAATGATAGATATAATTCTATATATTTATTTCTGTATCTTTTTATATTTTATTTTTGATTTATTAATTTTTGGATCATATTTATAATTTTTTTTTTATATTAAAATTACTTTTACTTTTATTTTAACAATATGGAACATAACGAAGGTAATAGACGTTTCACCCAGAGTAGTAGGGAGGAACTAAATTCGGGTTTCACGAAAATGCAAGAATTGATGAAAAAAATGATGGCCCTAATGTTAAGCCAAAAAGCAGAAGCGCAAAATACCAGAACCGAATTAATAGAAAATCTAAAAGCAGAATCACAAAGTATCGGGGTCGAATTGGGGGAAAAAATTGAATCACTCGGGACCATAATGACGCTCCGTGAAATCAAACCAACTCCACTTATAATCCATAAAATCAAACCTGTTTCTTTAATGATAAATGATCAAACTAGTCCTAAAAAAACTTCTGAGTCCAACGATCTATTTACTTCCGATGAAACTTATATTTTAAATAATTTATTCAAAATAAATAAAATTACAACGAAATTAAACAATAACATATTCACTTCCGCCGAAAATTATATTTTAAACAAATTATTTAAGAAAAATCAAACAAAAATTTTAAACATAGATTATTTAACAACTGTTGAAGATTTTATTTTAAACAATTTATTTAAAAATAATATCTTAAAAGAAGAAACAGCAAAATTAAACCTAAAATTGACTATTAAATGTCCCATTATTAATATCAACCTGGGAGAAACATCCTGTAAAGAATATACCTTCATTTTATCGAATAAAACTGGAATTATTTGGGGAATGTTCCATTCGATTCTCCTTAAATATTATCATGAACCGACCAAAGATGATGAAATAAAACATTCAACCAGTAAAGTATAACCATAAAACCTCTCTGTTTTGGAGCTCCTCCGGCGTTGGGTACCGGATTTGAGTGGATAGGGACAAATAAATAATAAATTTATTAATATTTAAATTATATTACCTATCAAAATTCTATGGTTTATTGATAAAAACCAATGTTTATAAATTTTTTAACACCATTTTCAAAATTACGAGAGGCAAAACCCATATTTTATTTCATTTTTATTTTATTTTTAAAATCGTGTGCACAACCGTACACCAAAAACAAAAAAAAATGTTCCTAAAAAAGTCATTATATTATCCTTTTTTAGACGTAGATTCAGTAAAATGATAACCCGTTTATCCGTTAAAAGCAGTAAAATTATTAATAAAAATTAAAATTTTGCACCAACATAAAATCCTAATGTTATTATCAAGAAGAAAAAATTATTTCATTATCGGTCGTGAGAAAATATGCTTTTATAAGACAAAGAGATTCGATAAAAGTCAGGAAATATCCAGTAGCTATTAAAATCCTATTCCTATCTTAGGAATGCAGATAATAGGATAAGTAACTATCAAAATTACAAATCCTCTAAGCGCCAGATAATACCTAACCATAAAAGTCAGGAAATGTCCAGTCCCTGGGAAGATCCCTAAAAGTCTCAGAAATCTAGAAAGTAGAATTATTAAACCTATGGCTCAAATCCTCTAGGTGCCAGATAAAATCTAAAAGATAAAGCAGGAATATCCAGCCCCTATGAACATCCCTTATCTACCTCGAAAAGAAGAAAGGTTTGATAATCCCTAATGTAAACAAAGCAGGCTCATGCTAGTTCAAGTTTTCAACATGCGCACCGCGCTAGTGTTCTACATTGCCAAGAAGTTCCTATAATTGCCACAGCCCCGAGCAGTGCTCGCATCACTCTCTATTCAATATAACTTGAACCCGCCAACAATAGGATGTTTTTATATGAGAAATATATTTTTGAAGCCAATAAGGCTATAACGAAATAATGAAGAGAATAACTAATGGTTGAACGA
Source organism: Gonocerus acuteangulatus (assembly GCA_946811695.1). Lineage (NCBI taxonomy): Eukaryota > Metazoa > Arthropoda > Insecta > Hemiptera > Coreidae > Gonocerus > Gonocerus acuteangulatus. The sequence goes on from OX328123.1 coordinate 168,158,443, forward strand.
CGTTTTAAATAAAAATAATAAAATAATTAAAACTTAATAATTGTTTAAATAAAGATAAAGACAGACTTTGACAAGGACAGTTAATAAATATTTAAAGGGAAAAAACCTTTTCAAAAGTTAATAATAAATAAATGAAGAAGTAGGAGTAGATAATAATAATTAATTGAAGTAAGGGGAAGGAGAAATAAATAAATCAAATTGAATTTATTTATGAAATATATTGATTGATATATTTGAATTAAATATTTATTTTATATTGAGGGCTCTTGGACCCATGAAGAGGCCGGAGTACCTATTGTTTGTTGTGTATTCAAGGCTAACGGACCCATGAAGAGGCCGGAGTACCTTATCCACGTAGTGGGAAATATAATATTGTATTATAATAAAGGGGGGAAACTTATTAATAATAATTATTGAAGTGTAAGGAGTTTGATATTTAATAATGAGAAGGAAGGAGAATTTTTTAAATGAAATGTAGTAAGAAGGAGTGACTGACAAACAAGTTGACACCGACAAGGACTGATAGACTTTTGACCAATTATTTTATTACATTAAAATTTCAATTTTTTAAAATGGGCGAGTGAGGGAACAAAATTTTCTTGGACAATCGTTAGAATAGAGTCGAATAAAAGAAAACTTTGAAAATTTTTTTTACTGAAGATGGACATAGTAAACATTGAATGTAAATAGTATTACTTGTTTTTTGAAATGATTCTTCATATGAATATGGAAATTTCAATTTAATTTCCTGTTGTACATAAAAATAATTAAAAAATAAATAATGAATAAAACTTAATATTCGAATGAGCCAGGAAGCTCAGCTTTGAGCTATACTTATTTTTTTTTGTTTTGTCGTAGTAGATATTTTTAATTATATTATAGTGTTAATTTGAAATTAAAATTATTAATTATGGGATTAAGGGTAACATTAAAGATTAAAAAAAAAAAAAAAAAAAATAAAATAAAAAAAATAAAAAATATATATATATATATATATATATATATATATATATATATATATATATATGTAAATAGATAAAAATATTTTTTTTTATGTTTTGATAAGTGACTTTGTATTGGAATAAGAAGTATACAGCCATACAACATGTGTTGTAAATGTAAATGCTATTATTGTATGAATTTTTTTTTGTTATAAGATATAATTTATAATTCTGTAGACTCTTTAGAATGTTTATAATTTTATGTAGAGCATCTAAGAAACAAATTTAAATTTTTAAAACAAACCTGTTAATAATCCAGTATTTGAATAGTAATGCTACCCTGAGCCGGAAAACAAAATCTTTAGACCAAATTAAATTTAAAAAAAAAAATTAAAACATGCTAAGCAGTTTTTATTTTTGTTTTTACACCGGAGCCCACCCGAAATGTAATGATCTAAAAGGGGGTGCTCTAGAAAGGGTCAGTTTCTGGCATAGCAAAGAGTAGCATTCCTATTCAAAATAAAGGCTGTTATATTTCATAAGTCCATCACAAATATTCTCCTTTGTCAATCAATTAAATAGTTAAAAGAGTAATAAAAGAGATAGCAATTGGCAGTGCTTAGTTTGGCAGTATTTATTTTTTTTTAAAAAAGGCAGTGTTAAATAGAAGAGTCCAAATATCTCGGCTAGGAGCGGCGATAAGGTATACAAGTTCCCAGGAAGATAACAAAAGAGGTGTTTCCAAGAATGAACATGAAAATCCAGAGAACGATGCTGAAGTCAGACACCCTTGGTGTGGTGGGAGTAACGCCTCTATAAAAAGGGCCTTCCCCCACCACTCGCTCTCACTCCAGCGCCGGCGAAGGGCTAGAGCACACTCATTCGAGCACCAGAGGCAGAACCAGCTGGCCAGCCGACACCAAGCACTTCACCTGGACATGATGGCCAAATACAACTCCAAGATCTAGCAGCCGACCATCCATCTCCTCAACACAACTACAAGCAGCCTGCCTCTTCACTTCAAGAACATCATCCGTAAAATAAGCTGAGTATAACTCACTCACTGCCAATTTTTAAATAAATTCTAAAAGCTATCTAAAATTTCATAATGGCCAATATTTATATTTTAATATATAAGATAATATTTTAAATATGTTCTAACTTTTCTAAGATAACCCAACATTGATACAAATATGTGAGTCACGCAATTTTTTATATTCTTTTTATATCACAGCCATGCGAACTCTTAAATTATATATTCTTTATTCAATATAAGTCAATTATTTCCAACTCTATTTTATTTATAATGAACCTTTCTCCTGGTATATAATATGGTCTCAACACATAAAAGGACAGATGGTAAGAAATGATTCTAATGATATATTTCTCATGCTTTTTATTTCAGGAAATTTATTAAATTAATTAATTATTCAAATGGTTTTATTCATAAATCCGTATGTGGTGCGTTTGGTAATATTTTAAATGAACCCTGAGATTTAAGGAAATTATACTAAAAACAATCTAAATCAACTTTTTCTATATTAACTTTTAAATATAATTCATTTTTCTTTTTCTTCCCAAACCAAAACACCACAATATATACCTTATATCTTCAGGTTATGTGCTTGTAATATAATATAACACAAGCACATAACCTGCACGATTGCGGCTATTATGCGTTTGCTGTGTTGTTTGAACTCGGAAGTGAAGTTTCGGTTTCTGGAATCTATTGATGTGCTGTTTCCAACAATTGAGGTAAGAATTATTTTCCTGTACAAGTGAGTGCCAATTGATTGATTTGTCTTATGATAAATTTGAATTCATATTTGTGTGTCAGGAGAGTTTAGTACATCCGTTTTTCAGTTATTTAGGAACCTTTTTCTGAGATAAGAGTCCTCATAATATCACAACTAGCAGCCGTGGCAAATTAAAAATAAAATTTAATAACATTAAATGGCGAACCAACGTGTGGTCTAATAATTTGCTCATTATTAACAAAATATCGTAACATTAAATGGCAATCCAACATGGGGTTTTCTTTTAAAATTACATATTATATAATATTCAGAAAATATCATTACAGTAGGTTAAGAAGGACATAAGAAACAAACTGTTGTCTGGTAAGAACTGACTTTTTCTAATCCGGCTGGGTCTTTTATAGCTCAGCCTGTTTGTTTATCTTTAAAAGTCTCTTATCCCCTAACACAAATATTTATACACACACACATTATATATATATATATATATATATATATATATATATATATATATATATATTGTTGTGATATCATGAAACATAAAAAGCCGTGGCATAAAGATGCCATTCTACCTGGTTGGATGATTCTGGTTGATAGACATGACCCAGCCTCGTAGAAAATGGATGGCCCATTATCACCCACTCTCGCTGGATTAATGATTGAAATCCATGAAGTGTCCTGAAGTGAGGATCAACAAGCAGCTGAGTCAAACAGGACACCAAGCAACAACTGTCTCTTCCGTCTCCTTCTACATGAACAAAAACGAGAAATTCAAACAAATTTAGAATTATTAAAGTCTAGAATTTTGAAGGGTTCATTATTTCATGAAGAAGTGCCTTAATTCATCCAAGTTAGAGATGGGCGAATTGAATCGATCATTTTACAGATCAATCTCCGAGGGCGAATCTTTTAAAGAATCTATCTATCTAGAATCGTGTCAAATTTTAATCAGGCTTTACGGTTACATTTTTTCCAATTCATTGACTAAATCAACTAAAATTAATACATTTTTTTTCTATCATTCCAATTGGCTTTTTGCCGTGTTGGTTGCAACAAGCAGCTCACAAACTAAGTAAAAACTATAAAATTAATAATTTCATACAAACTAATATTTAATACTTCTTTTCTATAAAAGTCTTCTTGAAACTTTCATATTCTGCTATTTTGGACACCCGGACAGCTAGTAAGATAGAAAAAAAGAAGAAAAAAACTTAATAAGTCGACAATTACATTATTTCAAAAAATAAAAATGATAAAACACTTAAAATTCTTTTAATAGTCACTAAAAAATCACAATCAAAATTACAATATCAGATTTCTTATTATGATACCTACTTATTATATTTCATTTTATTTTTACTTATTCTAAATTAAGTTTCACTTTTATTTTAGTACTTAATGGTACAGGATATTTTTTGTTTCATTACCTGACGCGTAAATAAACAGAGCAGATGGTTTTCCACCACGGGAACAGACAACATACAATTGACCATGCGAGAAACATGGGTTTCCTAGATTAATACCACAAACACTTAATGTCTGCCCTGGGATTTGTTTATAGTCAAACTGAGTTCATAGGTCCAATAGTAACACAGCTGCAGGCACTGTAATGAATTCACAGCAGCTCGATTCAAACTTGCACCATTATTAGTCGAATGTCGCGCTTTGCGGGTCTGTCTTAACCAAATTCTTTCACGTTCATTGTGATCTTCACGTTCCTGGGGAGTACGATTAGATTGATAATTAATTTGATGCGTTGCATTTCGGGTTCTTCTTCCTAAATTTGTCCGCAGCCTTATAGGAGGCATATTTAGTAAGTCACAAACACACAACACTTCAGTAATTTTATAGAAATTTGTGGCTTTTAGATTTAGTAATATTACAGATGCAGAGCAAAGAAATGTTTACATTTCAAGTGACATTTTACCACAGACAATTTACATTTTACCATAGTCAATTTGTTTTTGAGTAATGTTACCATCGTATAAATATTGACATTAATATTTATACGATACTAATGTCACTCAATTGTTTTGCCTTCCCAGAACCCCTCCACTAACACTTTATGGTTTGGTATTAAAGTTCTAATTGACCTTTCAGTATTATTACGAATCTTTTGTATGGGAATATAGTAAAGTGGAGTCTTTTTTACTTCGTTAATGCAAATATAAATTAACTTAAATTGCATTATTACCATGTGATTCTAATGTCACCTAGTGATTATTCGTGTTCTTATTTATTTTTTTTTTGCTTATACACAAACAACCAAATACGTTAACTGTTAAAAATATTATAATTGAGAACATATGTTTTTATTGAAAAATGAATTTCCGTTAACAAAGTAAATAAAAACCGAAAAATGTCGTTTTTAGACTTTTTCAGGTAATTTTTTTAATTTTTCTCTCCGTAAGAACCATCCTCGTTCAAGGAATATTATAAAAAAAGAATTAGCGAAATCGGTTCAGTTGTTCTCGAGATTTGCGCTTACCAACACATTTAGCAATTCAGTTTTATATAATAGATATCAAAGATGTTTATTTGCTTATTTTTGTTTGTATAATAAAGGCTATTTCATTTCATTTCATTTTCTATAAAAGTTGTGTCCTTTCTTATTTCAAATATTCATATTCTTGTGATGAGCACTGTTAGGGATAAATAATCGCCGCCCTTATTGATAACACCTCTATGGATAGCAACTCTTTGGCGCTGCTACCTTCTATGTGTCCAGTTTAGTGAAGATACAAAGAATAAATAAATAAACGCATGCGAACAGTAAATAGGTGCACCTTAGAATTAATGTCGTATGTAGATGCATGTTTAATTTATATTATTATTTGCTAGCATGAGAGCTCCTATTTATTTATTTATGCTTGGCTTGTAGAATGTAGTGAATTGCTTTTGAAACGTTATTATTATTATCATTTGCACTTAAGTTTCTATGATTTTGTTATGTTTTAATAAATGCATGATCAGTAAATATTCATTGAGTGAAACCTTCTACCCGGCGTTTATAGCCGTTGCCAAAGAGGTTAAAATGGTGACCCCGACTTTAGAATAAATTGAACTCAATGCAGTTCAGTGACGTCATTTTTCGTGAACTGTTTTATTGTTAATTTTTTTGCATGTTAGCCTTTTAATTATATTATTGTCTTTCACTCAGTAAGTATTTACTTCAAGTGTTTTTTTTTATTTTTACTTTTGTGATCGGAGGAATAAAAAATGCCAGACGAAGAAGAAAGTAAAATGTTAGAGAGTGAATCAATCTCTACTGAGCGGAAAATTCCACCATTTTGGAAGTCGGAACCCGAACTTTGGTTTATTCGTGTCGAAGCTGTGTTTTCGCGTGCCAAAATTACTAACAGTCAAACCAAGTTTGAAGTTATCGTGCCTCTTCTTGATTTCGAAGTAATTCGACAGGTGTCAGACATTGTCAAAAGTCCAAGTCCTACACCATATGAGGACATTAAGAAGAGATTAATCGAGGTTTATGCTGAATCCGAGTCCAAGCGCATTCAACGGCTATTAGAGGGCAAGCAGCTTGGAGATGAGAAACCATCCCAGTTTTTGCGTACTATGAAGCATCTTGCTGGTGATTCGGTTTCCGCAGACCTGATCAGAACTCTTTGGAAGCGGTCTCTCCCAGCTCACACTCAGGCAATACTCATGTCCACTACACACACTAATGTCGACTTATTAGCTAGCATAGCCGATAAAATACATGAAGTCGAGCCGCCCAATGTCGTATCAGCCATTGCTTCTACCTCTCGGGGTGCTAGCCTCGAGGAAAAAGTCGATAGATTGGCGGAACAGGTTTCAGCGTTAGTTGCGGGAAATCTTCATAGAGGGCGAAGTAAGAGCCGTAGTTCGCATGATCGTCGACGCTCATTAAGTTGTGCAGGTAGAAAGAATAAGGACGACTGGTTATGCCTCTACCATTATAAATTTCAGCAAAAGGCATGGAAATGCATACAGCCCTGCGCTTGGGACAAGAAGAACCAGGACACACAACAGGGAAACTAACCGGCGGGTTGGAAGTGGCGTTGGCCGGCACCGCAAGTACTCAACGCCGCCTATTTGTAACTGATAAGCGGTCAAAGCGGGCATTCCTTATTGACACAGGTGCAGCGATTTCGGTTATAACACCAAACAAGATGGCCAAACCCACACCAGACGACTTTGTGTTGTATGCGGCTAACGGTACAAAGATAAATACCTATGGGATGCGCGAACTGCAGTTGGACCTTGGACTAGGTCGAATTTTCCGATGGGATTTTGTGATGGCTGATGTCCCGAAGCCAATTATCGGGGCTGACTTTATGTATGTCTTCAATCTTTTGGTCGACCTCAACGGTAAACAATTGATCGACAAGATTACACGCAAGTCATCAAAAGGAAAAGTCGCAGAGGAGATTCCCACAACCATATCCGCAGTTCCTGATTGTCACCCGTACGCCTCTCTATTGCGGAAGTACCCGGATATCACAAGCCCTTCTTCTTCTAAGCGACCGGTGAGACACGACACTGAACATGTAATTGAAACAACCGGCCGACCCGTTCATGCCAAGGTTCGAGGACTACCTTCCGAGAAGTACCAGCAGGTGAAGGACGAGTTTCATCGAATGGTAGAACACGGAATTTGTCGACCTTCGAGTAGTCCGTGGGCTAGCGCACTTCATCTGGTCCCAAAGAAAGATGGATCCATCAGATTTTGTGGAGACTACCGACAGCTGAACGCCCAAACGATACCTGACAGGTACGGGGTCCCTAATGTAATGGACTTCCGAAATAACTTACACGGGAAGAGAGTTTTTTCATGCTTAGACCTTGTCAGGGCGTACTACCACATACCCATTAGAAAGGAAGATATCCCCAAGACAGCCGTGACTACACCCGTGGGACTGTATGAATTCGTTGTTATGTGTTTCGGCCTGCGTAATGTGGCCCAAACATTTCAACGTTTTATGGATAGTAAGTTCAGAGACCTGGCTTACTGCTTTATTCTTATTGATGATATGTTCATCGTGTCGCACACTATGGAGGAACACCTCATACATCTGGAGGAAGTATTTAGGCGACTCAGTGAAAATGGTTTGACGCTATATGCTGAAAAATGTGAGTTTGGCCTCAGCGAGATCAACTTCCTGGGATACAAGGTCACGCCTGATGGAATTGTGCCCCAGCCGGGAAAAGGCCAAGCCATAGCGGATTACCCGAAACCCCAAGACATTAAGTCTCTACGCCGGTTTTTAGGAATGGCGAACTTCTATAGGCCATGCATTCCCAATGCGGCCAAGACTCAGGCGCCACTTAATCGTTTCTTGCATGGGTCTAAGAAAAATGACCGGTCGCCTTGGCGCACCCTAAAAATAACACGGATCTCGCATTGGTATGTGACGCTTCAAATCACACCATGGGTGCCGTACTCCAACAAAAGGATGGTGGTCACTGGGTTCCACTGGGCTTCTACTCCAAGGGTTTATCTGAAAGCCAGCGCTCGTATTCAGCGTATGACAGGGAGCTACTGGCTATGTATTCCGCAGTCCGACACTTTCGACAGGTCATCGAGGGAAGAATATTTTCAATATGGACCGATCACAAACCTTTGATCTACGCCATGCATCAAAGAGCTTCCTCTGCATCTCCAATACGAATAAGGTGGTTGAACTTCATCAGCCAACTGACCACAGACATCAGACATATCGACGGTGAGCTGAATCAAGTCGCCGATGCTTTGTCAAGAGTTGAGGAATTAGACCTGACCAATGACTTGGAGAAGCTGGCGAAATTACAAAAGGAGGATCCAGAAGTCAAGTCTCTCAGGCGTAAACAGAATCTCCAGTTTAAGTTTCTCGACCTACCTGGAAGCAGCATACCGGTGTTATGTGAATCGTCTACTGCTCAAGCGAGGATTTATGTACCACAAGCGGCACGGAAGCCACTGTTCGACGCAATTCACGGGCTTAGTCATCCAGGGATCAGGGCTACAAGAAGGTTGATCACAAGGAACAATTTTTGGCCTCAAATGAACAAGGAAATTTCTCTTTGAGCCAAGTGTTGCATTGCCTGCCAAACTGCGAAGACAACTAGGCACACCGTCACCCCACCTGGTAAATTTTGTAACGCTGATAGGTTCACACATGTACACATCGATATAATCGGCCCTTTACCCCAATCACAGGGAAAGAGGTACTGTGTAACGATGATCGACCGGTTTACCAGATGGCCAGAGGCAGTACCCATTGAAGATATCATGGCGGAGGCGGTTGCTCACGCACTATACAAAGGATGGGTCTGCCGATTTGGAGTTCCTGTCAAGATAACAACCGATCAGGGCCGGCAGTTCGAGAGCGAGCTATTTCGCAGTCTCACTAGCTTCCTATGGCACAGGACTCTTAAAGCAGCCTTGATGTCCCATCTTGATGCAAACAACTGGGCCAACATTTTGCCATCGGTACTCCTCGGGATCAGAGTTGCCATTCGTGATGACACAGACTTCAGTGCAGCTGATATGGTGTACGGCCAAAGTTTGCGGTTACCAGGAGAGTATCTGACACCATTGTCAACTAAAGCAGACTTGCCTGGATTCGTGCACGAGCTGAAGAATCTTATGTCTCACTTGCGGCCTGCTGAATTTCGCAAGAGTACTAGGAGTATCTTTGTCCACAAGGCGCTTGACACCTGCAGCCATATGTTTCTCAGAGATGACAAGATAAAAAGGTCACTTGAGCCTCCGTACTCTGGGCCCTATCCTGTAATCAGTAGGACAGACAAGCTATGCACGCTCAAACTCCCTAACAGGGATCTTACAGTATCGTTGGATAGGGTGAAACCAGCCTTTGTTCTTGCCGTTACTGAAGGGACGATCCTCAGTCAACCAAAGCCTGCCAAGGAGCCTCACCAATTGATAGAATATGAGAAGACAAAGGACAGTAACGTCAGGAAGGACCAGAAGACACCTGCTCCCATTCTCAAGACTCGCTCCAGTAGGACGGTTAAACCCAATGTGCGGTTCCTGGACGCGATTATTTGGGGGGAGTACTGTGATGAGCACTGTTAGGGATAAATAATCGCCGCCCTTATTGATAACACCTCTATGGATAGCGACTCTTTGGCGCTGCGACCTTCTAGGGAGGTTACCAAGAAAGCCGGTGATGTGATAATGGCCAGTTTTGTGTGAAGATACAAAGAAGGAATAAATAAACGCATGCGAACAGTAAATAGGTGCACCTTAGAATTAATTTAGTATGTAGATGCATGTTTAATTAATATTATTACGATTATTATTATTTGCTAGCATGAGAGCTCCTATTTATTTATTTATGCTTGGCTTGTAGAATGTAGTGAATTGCTTTTTAAACGTTATTATTATTATCATTTGCACTTAAGTTTCTATGATTTTGTTATGTTTTAATAAATGCATGATCAGTAAATATTCATTGAGTGAAACCTTCTACCCGGCGTTTATAGCCGTTGCCAAAGAGGTTAAATTCTTAATCTCGCCTCTTGTTAATCAATGTCATTTCTATTATTTAACTGACAAATAAATTTACAGAACAGTGTCCTATGTACAAGCCAACGACAGTTTAATACAACATTAACATTATACGACTCAATACCTTCTGATTCTCCAACTAGAGGGAAGAAGGTAATATAATAAAAATAAGGATTAAAACTGTTCTCTTAAGTAGTATAAAGGTCAATCCATATGAAATCAACCAATGGGTGTTGCTGAAATGTTGTATTTAATTGTTAATAGTACAATTTCCATTTGTATATATATCTGGGAGTAGAAAACAGTTTTTTTATAATTTTATAATTAGTAATTCAGTTGTTGGCAACCATTTTGTTTGTGAAGTTCAGTCATTTGTGGCATTTTCCGAGGTTAGCAATAAGTTAAATAACTTCTTTATTTATCAAGCTATGCACTTGAACTGAAAACCATTTTATTCTACATAAAACTATCTAAAATAACTTTTTTACTCCCAGATATATGTACATATGGATATATATAACAATTAAATAAAACATGTCAGCAACAATTTTATTTATTTTTGGTTGATTTCAAATGGATTTACCCGTAACCATTTTTCTATATTATTATTATTTTATTCTATTTTTTTTCATTTGATAAACATATATATGGTATAATACCCATATATTTTAATATGATGTAACAGTAGTCGTTTCATTATATATTATTTCGATGAAAAATAGTCTTCAATTTTTCTATTTTTAGGTTACAAATATATTTTTCATATTATCAAGTATTCAAATTGACTTATTTTGGTCGATTCAAAGTAGCGATGGGTGATTCTCGAATGGTTCTTATGTAAAAAGTATGTAATCATATATACCAAATGTTTTGCCTGAAAAATTCTGCCAATGAGCAATCCAAAATATTCAATATTGATTTTTCAAGTAATCTCCTTAATTGCTTACTATTTCGGCATTAATAAAGTTTCACAATACCTTGAAGAACAACTGTTGTGTCTCGGTAAAGTATTTTGGCTGCATGATGAGCTCGGGTAAGACAAGCAGACACATACTGGAGCCATTTGGCCTGCTCGAGTAATGAAAGGAAATGCTGGTCCTGCACCCAGAACTGTTTTAAATCTTCTGAAAATAAGATTACATTTATTTGAAAAATAATTAATTGTAAGAAAAAAGTGTATTCAGAAACTACAAAAATGTATATATATATATATATATATATATATATATATATATATATATATATATATATATATACACACACACACACAGGGGGTCCCAAATTTAAATCAAATACAAATCAAACCAAATAAATTAATCTGCTCCTTAGTTTAAATAAAAATAATAATGTTAACAATATATATATTGTGCTCAGTAAAACTAAATTTCATTTATATAGTCAAAATAGTCAGGGAAAATAGAAAAAAATATAGGAAGAGGGCTAAAAGGAATGAGAAAATCAATTATTCCGCTGTTTACGCAATTGATTCAATGAAGGTGTCTTGCTAAATACGACATTGATTCCATGAGAAAGTAACAAGAATAGTTATTTGCTGAGAGAATTCAGTCATTGTTCTCAAGTAAGATAGTCTCGGGCTCAAGAAGATACACTCCTTCATAACCAACAATGAAACCATATGTTTAGTCATGGTGCCCATTATTTGCTGGATTCTCTTCCTTTTCAATGCATTAGTAAGTGCAGGTAGGCCATTACTTTATAGGAAAACATTTTAAAAATTTCCAGTAATCTACACTAGGCTTTATATCAAGTAAATTCCAACTAAACAAAGAAATGTATTGTAAGGAAATTCATTAACAGTTAATTAATTTATTATTTGGCACTAATTCATTAAAAGTTCAATGTTTATTTTTAAATGCTTATTTTCAAATTGCTACATGCTAAAAGCAATGCATGGAGCAAGTAGCAAATAAACGGTCGTAGCTCAGGGTTACTCAGGTATGGAAATAAATAAAAATAACGGAGAGTGGACAGATTCTCCTGGTTCACAAAGTTGACTTTCAATTCAGGCAAAAGATTTTTGTATCAAATTTCATCAAAATCAGTCTATTTTTGGGTTAGCTACAGCTACAGACAAATATATATATATATATATATATATATATTGGTAGTTGGTAACAGCTTTATTCAGTCCTCATATATTTTATTTTCAAGTTACATAGGGTGCTTGTTACACACTAGGTTATTTAAATTTTGTTACGTTTCGGCTATAAGCCACTTTCAATCTGTAAAATATAATGGATCATACATGTAGGGTGGTAACCTGTAGATAACCAGTCTCAAAATTCTTAGTTAATAATAATGTACATTAAAATTTATTATTTAAATTTTAACGTCCATTATTATTAACTAAGAATTTTGGGACAGGTTATCTACAGGTTACCACCCTTTTCTAGCCAGGACAGGGCTGATGCCTTTTCTTTTAGCACTTTCCTCCGAAGGAAAGTAGCTATTGAGGTTGGACTCATGACGGAATTTTTGAAAAATGTCTTCAAATCTTTATCAATCCTACCTAGTAGACACCGAAAATGACCCCCGTTAAAATTGATATATATCTATATATATATATATATATATATATATATATATATATATATATATATATATGCATATATATATGTTATATATATATATATATATGCATATATATATATATATATATATATGCATATATATATATATACATATGCATATATATATATATATATATATATATATATATGTATATATATATATATATATATATATATATATATATATATATATATATATATATATGCATATCTATATATATATATATCAGTTGTCCAAGATGGAGGACAGTGTAGAGGTCATAGAAACAGAGCTCTGCCTTTTGGTACCAGTAGGGGAATTTTCAGTGCTAAAAAAAAACTTAAAAAGTGATGTATACAAAGCCATAGGACTCCTTCAAGATTTACAAAAGACTATTCAAGAAAAACGTGAAGATCCTGGAGTATCTACACACATAATAACTACAAGTGAGGTTAGCAGTAAGAAATCCTATGCAAGTACATTAAAAACTAAAATTAAACCTACAAATAATTCTTTTAAGCTTATTGTTAAAAATAATAATGAAAAGGATAGCATTGAAGATACAAAAAATCAATTCAAATCAATAATAAAACCACAAGAATTAAAGATTGGAATTAAAAATTTAAAAATTACATATAGAGGACATTTAATTGTAGAAACTCAAACTAATAACGATATAGAAAAAATTCACCAAGCATTGATAAATTCCAATACAAATTTAAAATCAGATTTTATTAAAAAATTGAGACCAAGAATTATAATAAAAAATATTCCTTCGGAAATTGATGAACATAACCTATCAGAGACTATTCTATCACAAAATGAGGAATTAGGATTAACTAACGAAGATTTAGGTCACTATTTCATAATAAAATCTCGATATAATGAAAATCAAAGACACGCAGTACTGCAAGTATCACCACAAGCTAGGAATATCATCGTGAAACGTGCAGAGAAGCTTAAACTATTCTACACGATTAGTAGGACCGATGACTTCCTTTCTGTCCGGCGCTGCAGGAACTGCCAACGGCTCAACCATTCAGGACTTTGCAGAGGAACCCTCACCTGCCCTCATTGCACAGAGGAACATGAAGCCAAGGACTGTCCACGAAGAGAGAAGATAGAAGAACACAAGTGTATAAATTGTATTAGTTTTAATAACTATTGCAAACCACACCAAAAGGTATCTATCTCCCATTCTGCTCTTAGTAAAGGTTGCCCATCTTATCTTAATGCCTATAATAGATTAATAAATAACACTGATTATCAATGAATAATACAACACTGATTTATAATATCTTTATTATTATAATAGAGCATTTATCAAATCCTTCTTTAATAAACACACAACCAAAACATAAACTCCAGCTGATAAACAAAACACATTCGAGCTTTATTATGCATTTTCTGAAAAACGAAATATTCATTCATATACTAAATCTAATGTTGATTGATGTGCGATTGTTTTTGTTTGGTAGAAAACATATGTTTCTTTCCAAGTCTAATCTAATTAATGTATCTTGTTTACTAGTTTCTTTTGTTTATGATTCCAATGGCTGTTGAAGTAATTAAAACATATGATCAAAATTATGAAATTAAATTTATTCAGATTAATATGAAACATAAAATTAATTCTACTGTATTTTTATATGAATACTTAAATAATAAAAAAATAGATATTGCTCTTTTACAGGAACCATACATTGGTAATAAAATTAAACCTAAAAGATTTAAGATTTATTCAAGCGTTAGTCATAAATCTCGTTCACAAATAATTATTAATAATAAACAAATTGATGCATCCCTCCTTTCAAAATACAGTGATCCAGATACAACCGTTGTTGAAGTCATATATAAAGAGAAACAATTAATTCTAATTAGTGCTTATTTTGATATAACGCATGATATTGATGAAGATTTATCGAAATAAAATAAAATTCTAAATGAATTAAAAACTAAAGATATAATTATAGCAGTTGATAGTAATGCTAGATCGAAAATTTGGCATGACAGTATTACTAATAAAAGAGGAAGACGACTGGAAAATTTCATTGTTTTAAAAAACTTAACAATATTAAATGAAAATCAAAATTTGCCAACTTTTGATGGCCCACGTGGGCAAAGTAATATAGATTTAACTTTAATAACACCAAACCTCATAAATAAAATAAATAATTGGAGAATTTCAACTTCAGAAAACTTTTCAGATCATTTATCAATTAAATATAACTTTGCTTTAAAACAAATAAAAAACAAAATAAAAGGTATAGGATTAGTATATAATACTAGAAATGCAAATTGGGATTTATTTCAAAATAATTTATCTGCAGAAATCTGTAAGGAATTTAAAATTACTGAAAATATAGAAACTAATATGATTCAATTTTTATTAAGTAATAACTTAAATATGACATTGAATAAATTTTCCAAAGTCATTTCAAAAGCCTGTAATAAGACTTTTAAAATTAGAAATTACCAAAAAAATAATACTAAAACTCGCTTTAATCCGAAACCTTGGTGGGATGAAAATTTGACTACTCTTCGAAAAGAGACAAAGAAATTAAGGAAAATATATCAGAAAACAACATGTAATGACTCTTTGAGACAGGAAAGAAAACAAGCTTATTTAGAAATAAAACACATCTATGAAAAAAACATAAAAGCTAATAAAATAAAATCATGGAAAGAATTTTGCAATAATATAAGTCCTTGTAATCCATGGACATGGCCTTACAAATATGCTAATGGAAAATCACATGAACAATTTACACTTAATACAATAAAGAAACATGACGATTCATACACAAATAATACAACAGAAACATACCAATTTATACTCGACTCACTCATTAAAACAGACAACATACAAAATGATAATGAAATACACAAAACAATTCGCAATAATATACCAACAGACCTACAGACACATGACGACCTACAATTAACCGATTCAGAAATTAGTTATATTATTCAAAATTTAAAAAGAAATAAGTCCCCAGGCATAGATGGAATTACAGGAGAAATATTCAAAAATATATATAGTTGTTTTCCAGTTTTCATCAATGAATTATACAAAAACTCTTTCAAATTTGGTATTTTCCCCGAAATATGGAAAAAGTCTAAAGTAATTCTTCTAAATAAACCCGGGAAATGCAAGAATGATATTTCATCGATTCGACCCATTTCTTTAATTCCTACAGCTGGTAAAGTCTTGGAAAAAATACTTCATTCCAGATTATCTCATTATTTGTACTCGAACTCGCTCTTACATAGCAATCAATTTGGATTTACCTCTCAAAAATCAACAATAGATGCATTACACAGTACACTACAATTCATATCTGAAGCCAAAAACACTAAATCACATACAGTTCTCATATCATTGGATATTAAAGGAGCATTTGATAACGCATGGTGGCCATCAATTTTAAATTCTTTAGCAAATTCAAATTGCCCTAACAATATATATAGATCTGTGAAAAATTACTTACAAGGCAGACAATCCTTTATTATAACACCAAATATGAAATTTCACAAATTTCAAACACTAGGAACGCCTCAGGGGTCTAGCCTTTCACCATTATTATGGAATCTAATTGTAAATAATTTGTTAAAGATAAAGTTACCTCCAGACACAACTATTTTAGCATATGCTGATGACATATTAGTGCTAATTAAATCTAAAATATTCGAAAAACTACAAGTCAATATTAATGCAATTACAAATATTATTGATAACTGGGCGAACCAGCATAAGTTAAAATTTAATATTCAAAAGTCATCTTTCATTATATTTACACATAAAAGAATCCACCCACAAATACATGTAAAATCACAAGGACAAAACATTCAACAGGTTGAAACATTGAAATATTTAGGAATAACTCTAGACAGAAAACTAAACTGGAATGCACACATTGACAGACTACAGACAAAATTATTAAAACTAGTAAATAATCTGACAATCGCTGCAAAGAATACATGGGGACTAAACACAGAAGCATTACATATATTGTATAAAGGAGCCGTACTCCCATCATTAACTTATGCTATTAATATCTGGGAATCTGGACTTGCTAAAAAACACAATTTAATGAAATTACAACGAGTACAAAGATTGGTGGCCATTAAAATGATAAAGGGTTTTAAAACAGTGTCGTATGAAGCAGCCTGCGTCCTAGCAAAAATAGTTCCCATCGAATTAATTGCAAAACAATATACAGCACAATTTAATCTTCTCAAAACCTCAGAAAACATAAACAATTTTAGAAATACTCAAATTGAAAAAGAATTGCAATGTACAATGTGGCCTCACCCATCCGATTTTCCAATTTTTAAAAATCCTTGCAAAAATAACGTCATAGAATTAACAATTTACACTGATGGAAGTAAGGAAGGCAAAAACGTAGGCTGTGCATCAGTGGTATTTATTAACGACGAACCCACGAACGTACATAAATACAGACTGGGACAAAACTGTACAAACATACAAGCAGAACAATACGCCGTACTTGAAAGTTTGCGACTACTAAAGACCAAATACAGACAATATAATAATGCAATTTTATACACAGACAGCAAGACGACCTTACAAAAACTGACTAACCGTTCGGTACATGACTCACTAACAGAAGAAATAAGGAAACATGTGACAGAAACACAAAACATTAACATAAACATATATTTTAAGTGGATAAGAGGACATTCTGGAAATATGGGGAACGAATTAGCTGATAAAGCAGCTAAAGCTGCCGCGAAAAGTCCCCAGTTACCAGTTTGTTATGATAAGATATCGAAAAATCACTTAAAATATATGTTACAAACTAAGACTATACAAACTTGGGAAAACCGCTGGACAAATACTAACAAAGGGACACATTTAAAACTATTCATACCACAAATTCAAACATATTTATCAAAAAAACAAACTATGACAGATTTTTACACAACACAACTTGTCACAGGACATGGCTCAATAAACTCGTACTTATACCGTTTCAAAATCACAAACAGAAACACTTGTCCATGCGACTTTCTTACGGAACAAACATACCAACACTTAATATACGACTGCCGACTACTAATACAGGAACGGACAAAATTACAAACGACAATTATGAAACAAAACGGAGTCTGGCCATCACCAGAACAAACTCTGTTTATGTGCCATAATAAGGCTTTAAGAGAATTTGCTGAGCAGCTTTACATGGCAATGGGAAGATTGAATACATATTACAAATAAAATGATATTAAACATTTTTTGTGGTAATACTAAAATTTATGTTTTTCTAATTTTATATCTTCTATATTCTTCATGTTTTTGTTTTACTTCATTTTTATATTCTGTTCTTTTGTTAATTTTCTCCATTTGTAGTATTTTGTATAGTTATAATTTGTAAACTTTTAAATTTTAACTAAAACTAATAATATGTTTTTAAAAAAACAAAATATGTTAACATACAAATGCAAGTGATATGCTGATTGTTGCATGAGACTTGCAGACAAAAATAAACTCCCTTCTTGCAGGGTTACTGTAAGGAGGAAACAAATAAATAAAAAAAAAATATATATATATATATATATATATATATATATATATAGATATATATATATATATATAGATATATATAAATTTTAACGGGGGTCATTTTCGGTGTCTACTAGGTAGGATCGATAAAGATTTGAAGACATTTTTCAAAAATGCCGAACGAACTCGTTCAATCGTTTGCTAATTGAATGCTATATACCAAGTTTCGTGACGAAAAAACAAAAACTCTGGCCGCTATCGTGTTAACAGACACACACACATATATATATATATATATATATATATATATATATATATATATATATATATATATATAGATATATATATATATATATGTGTCTGTTAACACGATAGCGGCCAGAGTTTTTGTTTTTTCGTCACGAAACTTGGTATATAGCATTCAATTAGCAAACGATTGAACGAGTTCGTTAACCACCAAAGTCGGTCCAGCGGAAGGGGGGGTTTACCCCGAACCCAAAACACTAATTTGACTATGTCAGCCGTAATATTTGTTATATTTCAACGAAACTTGGTATTCGTAGTGGTAATATAGAGAGAAAAGTGAGATATAAAAATGAACTAAATCGGTTCATTAGAAGGGGGGGGGGTTTACTCCGGACCCACAATACCAATTCGCCACTACCAGCCGTGATTTTTGGTATATTTCGACAAAACTCGGTATTCGTAGTGGTAATCCACAGGTAAATATGTGTTGTAAAAATAAACTAAATCGGTTCATTAGGAGGGGGGGGGGGTTTACTCCGGACCCACAATACCAATTTGCCACTACCAGCCGTGATTTTTGGTATATTTCGACGAAACTCGGTATTCGTAGTGGTAATCTACAGTTAAATATGTGTTGTAAAAATAAACTAAAACGTTTTGAAACGTTAAATTTTCTAGCAAGAACTTCCGAATTGTGTTGTGAGGTCAATCTCGTAAGTGGGTTTCCTCTCTATAGAGGGAGGGAGGAAACGCGCTAGAAATCTATTTAGAAGATAATTAATAAAGTTGATAATAGCAAACAGAATTAAATATTGCACATTCATTACTTTCCAGGTGGGAATACAAGGACAAGAGAATACCAGAGGGGCTAATTCAGGAGAAGAAAACAGGACTCCAACAACATACGTTGCATTAGCACCTGGACTTTTTCAAATTGATTTGGTTTCTTTAAAGAGGCTTCGTTTACATCTTATTGTACCAAATGCTAATTCTCAACATAACAACATTCAAAGCATAATAGAACGCTCGAATACTAGTGAAATATTCAAAGTGAAGGAAATTCAGAAGCAAGAACAAAAAAATCTTTTTGAAAACCAAACCAATGACACTAAAGAATATAAAAGTGAAAATAAAACAATTCAAAATGATCAGATTATAAGAGAAAATACAAATCAGAGAATTCTAGAAGAAGTTGGGAATAATAGAAGTGGAGTTGAAGGAACTGCGGGGAACTTGACAAGTAAATCATTGCCAGATAGAAATGTTTCCTCTACGTATAACGTTACGGAATCCCTTGATGAACATGACATGGTCTAGAATCCCGAAGCATTAGCATGAGAATGTTAATGGAATTTAAACCTAATTATGATACAATAATAAAATACAGAAGAACAGTAATTATAGAAAACATTTTACTTCTTTATTAATGGAAACTACTTTTAATTAATTAATGGGATATAGGACTAGATATAAAATAAAATAAATTTTAACGGAGGTAATTTTTGGTATATATATATATATATAAACAGGGTGTTCAAAACTCGATTGACACCCCACTTTTTTCCCACAATTTTTGAAATTTAAAAACGAAACTTGATGGGTCTTAACCCGGTCGAATAAAAGTTCTTTGGACCTAATGCATGACCTCTCAACTCTCTCCAGGTTTCCAGAGACCCTAACTCTGGAATCTTCAATAGAAAGGGGTTATTTTTATGACGGATTATTGTAGAGAATTGAATTTTATGTCGATTTTATATCGGTCATTTTTTCGCTAAAGCGCAACAATGAGTAACAAATTGACAACAACCGAGAAAACCCTTATTTTTGTCACGTTTTTGCCAATAACGTAGAATGTATGCCCTTACCGTACCTTTAAACGCCTAAAATGTTAACATGAATGGAGCAAAACACACTTTTGTTTTTGAAGTTGTCCGAAAAGTGTATTATCAACGTCATCTACGCTTCATTAAAACTTGCTATCACTATGCTCTCTCCAGTCAGGTATTAAATTAACTTGAATTTTATGAAGTTGATAACACACTTGTTGGACAACTTCAAAAACAAAAGTGTTTTTTTCTCTATTCATGATAGAATTTTAAGCATTTGAAAGTACTTTTTGGGAAGTAAATTTAATCCTCTACAAGCTAATATACCGACTATTTTTTTTTTTTTTTTTTTTTTTTTTTTTTTGTCCAAAGGATCATTTTTAAAATTGTTATCCACGTGTATTTATTCGTGGAATAAATATATAAATTTGTTTAACCATAATACCAATTGTTCTGATACTTATGTAACTCTCATTATTCAGATATCCACTTATAATTCATGGAACAAATATTTGTTACATAACAAGTGGATATTTGTTTCATAAAATGTACTTCCTTACAAATTCTTTTTTACTTAATTTCGTCCCATACAAAAATAATTACTACAAAATTCTAATCATTAGGTGAGTTCTATTCCTTTAAATTTAATATATATTTTTTTCTTCCCTTTATAAAATAATTGAACTTGATTTTTTTCCTTCAAACGTTCTTAAATCCTAACTTAGGTGGAGCAAAAGTATTTTAGGAAATGTTTATTAAGTTTTAATGAAATGAAAAGTTTTATTCTTATTCCGGGACACAAGTCCCATAGGAATAATTTTGAAATTACAAAATAATTGTGAATTTTATATATAAACTTAAAAACTTATAAATGCTATCAGTGTATAATGTACAGCTTCAATATAGACTAGGGGTTGGGTAAAACTTGGAGGGCTAGAAGGTGGTGGAAGAGTCGGGATTTAAAGGTTTCTAGGTTGGTAGAATGGCGGACAGACAGAGTTAAGGAATTCCATAGCGAGGTGGCACGGGTGACGAATGATTTTTCGAATATTGCTGTTCGGTGGGAAGGAATATAAAGATCGGAAGGACCAGATCGGGTGTTACAGGAGTGAACAGAGGATTTAAATTTAAGAAGTTGAAAAATATAAGAAGGTCTACGGGATTGAATTACTTGGTAAAGGACTGAGCCGAGGAAGTACTGTCGACGATAAAGAGGGAATAGCCAATTTAGCTCCTGGTAGAAATGTGATAAGTGGGAGTCTCTGGGGATCCTGAGGATAAAACGAATAAAACAGTTCATGAGGCGTTTGAGTTTTGCCTCGAGATCGCCAGAAAGTCCACCGTACACCAAACAATCATAGTCAAACTGGGGGAATAATAGGGAGGTTACAAGGAGTTGACAGGTCTTTGTTGGCAGGAGATGGCGGGAGAGGTTGAGCTGTCTCAGGATAAATATGGATCGACGGGAAATTTGGGAAATATTTTCCTGGAAAGGTTCTGATCAAATATGATCCCAAGATTTTTAACTGATTTACAATATTTTATAGGGATGCTGTTGAGGTAAAGGACTGGAAAAGGGGAAGTGGAACTTATGAAGGGTTGGGAGCCTATAACAATGGTGTTGGATTTGTGTGGATTCAGGGAGAGCTTATTAGATGCGGCCCAAGCATTGATGTTATTAAGATCTACTTGCAGCTTGTCTACAGCATCTCGTAGCAAAGAGGGCTTAAAGGATAGGTAGATTTGGGTATCGTCAGCGTAAAGATGGAACTTGGAATGAACTATGGAAGGAGGAAGATCATTGATGTAAACAGAAAATAGAGTTGGGGATAACGAGGAGCCCTGGGGTACACCATGGGAAAGAGGAAGAGGGCTAGAAGGATTGCTGTCGGGGATGACCACGTATTGGGATCGATTGGATAGAAAGGATTGGAACCAGCTAATGGCACTGTTGGAAAAGGAAAGAGATTGGAGTTTGGTGAGGAGGATTTGATGGTCTACGGTATCAAATGCTTTTGAAAAATCTAGGAGAACTAGGATAGTGAGTTGTTGGTTATCTATGGCAGTTTGAATGTCATGGGTGATTTTTACGAGCCCTGATTGAGTGGAGTATGATGGACGGAAGCCAGACTGGAGAGGGTTAAGGAGATTATTTTGTTCAAGGTGGTTGGATACTTGAGATTGGACCAGGCGCTATATAGGTTTGGAAAGATTGGATAAAAGGGAGATAGGACGGAAATCCTTCGGAGAGCAGGGGTTTGATATTTTGTTAAGAGGGCGAACCAACGTTGTTTTCCATTGAGAAGGAAAAGTCGAGTTTTGAAGGTAATAGTTGTATATGGGGAGAAGGGTAGGAAGGATGCCGGGTAAGCAGGCCTTAATCAGTTTAACGGGAACAGAGTCTGGACCATAGTCCTTGGTTCGGGATTGAAGGACCGCGGTTAGAAGATCTTCAGGGGTTATATAGGAGAAGTAGAAGTTGTTGGAATTAAAAGGTAGTGTGGAAGATATAGGAGGACTGGATAAGACTGAGGGAGACGATACAAAGTGAGCATTAAGAACATCAGGGGATAATGAGATAGAGCAAGGACGGTTAGTTTTGCAAAGAGAAAGTTTACAAAGGATTGACCATTTCGTTTTAGAGTCAGGAGCATTGGATAGGGATTGGTGGACGTAGAGGGACTTAGCTCGACGGATGGAGGATTGGGTGAGGTTAAGCAAGTATTTATGGGAGGAGTAATCTTGAGGAAGCCAGGTCCGTCTAAATTTTCTTCTCGCTGCTTCTCTTCTTTTTATTAATGATTTGAGCTTGAGTGTAAGCCAGGGAGCAGGACGACGGCTGAACCGGCGGGTTTGAAGAGGAGCATGGGAATCTAAAAGGGAGTGGAGGTGATGAGTTAAGGAGTAAACCATGTCATCTATGGAATCAAAAGAATAAATGGAATCGTAAGGAATGTTTTCTAAATCAGGTTCTAATTGTTCAAAGGACAGAGAATTAAGGCTACGAAACGTAAAGAATTTGTTATTGATAGTAGGGATAGGTAAATCAAAAGTTATTTGAATAAGATCACATGATCTTAATAACCCAGTGCCCTTCCTTTCTTCTCATTTGAGAAGAAAGGAAGGGCACTGGGTGTTGAGATGAGGCTAGGAGTTTGTCCTGAGAGTTCAGGATAAAGAGATCAAGCCAGGTATCAGAGGACTGGGTGTGATGGGTAGGTGAATAGGGAACAACAAAAAGATTAAGCGAAAAGAATAGTTCAGAAAGGTAGGTAACGTCAGGGGATTCGACAAGAAGATTGGTATTGAAGTCGCCAGCAAGAATTACATGGGAATAACAGGGGACTAACTGATAAAGGAAGGTTTCAAAAGATTGGTCATATGGCACACGGGGAGGACGATATACAACGGAAAAGAGGAGAGGTGAAGAAGACGTTCGGCAAAAATATACTCAAGGTGAGGAAGATCAGATGGAGGTGAATGAAAAAGGATTTTAGACTTTAAACTATCATGAACAAAGAGGCTGACATCTCCTCCTGTTCTGTCTTCTCTGTAATGACGTAGGAGGGTATAGTTGGAAAGGGAAAGTCGAGAGGAAGGGATAAAAGGTTTGAGCCAGATTTGAAGCGTAGATGATGTTGATAATACACTTTTCGGACAACTTCAAAAACAAAAGCGTGTTTTGCTCCACTCATGTTAACATTTTAGGCGTTTAAAGGTACGTTTTGGGAAGTAAACTTAATCCTCTACAACGTTCATACCGACTACTTTTCTCATTAAGGGCATACATTCTACGTTATTGGCAAAAACGTGACAAAAATAAGGGTTTTCTCGGTTTTTGGCAATTTGTTACTCATTGTTGCGCTTTAGCGAAAAAATGACCGATATAAAATCGACATAAAATTCAATTCTCTACAATAATCAGTCATAAAAATAACCCCTTTCTATTGAAGATTCCAGAGTTAGGGTCTCTGGAGAAGAACTGGAGAAAGTTGAGGGGTCGTGCATTAGGTCCAATGAATGTTCATATTTTCCACGTTGGAGTAACCCTCCAGCGTGGGAGTTTATTCAACTACGTATGCCATCCTTTTTGGATACTACACGTATTCCAATGAATGTTCATTCGACCAGGTTAAGACCCACCTAGTTTTGTTTTTAAATTTCAAAAATTGTGGGAAAAAAGTGGGGTGTCAATCGAGTTTTGAACACCCATTATATACGCACAAGTATAGTGTATGTATAATGTATATTTATCTCACAAAATAAGACTTATGTAAATTTTATAAATGTAATAAATAAAAAAGGTTTTGTAGACACTTATTTTTTTTAATGAAATGAATACTAGATAATGATAAGTATAGAATAATAAAGATCAACATGAATAATATATATATGTTTAATCCTTGAACATTAATCATTCCTCAAATAAGGCTTCCCTGACTGAATTATTCAAAGGAAAGGTGAATCACAAAAAAATAATGCAGATTTATAATGAACTGTATAAGAGTATAAATAATAATAATTGTACGATAAAAATTTCATTGAAATTACCTGGAGTATTAAGTTCTCGGAACTTATTGTAGCTAGTATGAAGCTCTTTCGGGGAAGGCAGGTCTTTAGATAAATCAAGAACAATCGGTTGAGAAAGCCTAGGATGGCTCTTTCTAACACACTCTAACATAATATTTTCTTGAACCCTAGAATAATAAAAAATAAGTAGGATTCATGATAAAATAATACAAAATTGGTGAGATACAAAAATACAGATAACAAGGATAGAACCTTCCAAACTAAATATAAAATTTAGAAGGTTCTGTCCACCTTATCTGAATAAACCCTTCCATTATCTACATCACTTTTATTAAAGATAACAAGTATTCTGGGCTGGTTTGTGATTATACAAGGAAATGGACACTGGCCTTTTTGTTTCCTTCTGTGAATCTTTGATATAATATTGCGTACGTATATAAAACAATGTATTTTGTTTTGGTAACTACTAAATGTTTTCTATGACTATAATCAATTTCATAGCCGAGTTAGGTGAACTCCTAAAGAAGACTAGACCACACCTGCCAGGTAAAGATGTTAGAAGTAAATGGATAAATACAAGTCCTGAAAAGAAAGGAATTTGCTACTACTCATGGTAATGCCTAGTTTACACGACCTTAGTACTTCTCATCGAAGCACCTATCTCTACGTATGTCTAAATAAGTTACTTTTTAGTGACAATTGACAAGTAGTTTATTTCTTTGGTTTAAATGCGTATTAACAATTGAGCTATTAACACCTAGCTTTCTACAGGTTGCCGCCCTTTTATGGGTGACGTGGTAGGTCGACCATTCAGGTACTGGCCACGCTTGAAGTTGCTTAACTTTGGTGATCAACAGGAACCGTTCAATGTGGCTATGGCTGTTGGTGACAAGTAGAACAGAACACAGCAAGTAAAAGTGATTAGGAATATATTCTATTTAGTAAGCAACAAGTGAGCTCTCCAAAGTCCATTCTTATTCACAGTTATCCCTTGCCATATTGTGTAAATAGCCAACAAGTGTTTAGTGGCAAGTTAGTTACTGGGCAGACCATACTGAACACACTTCTCCAATACATGTTAATGAGAACTTGTCACAAAGCCAGCCGAATGAGAGGGCCAAACACCGATGAAAAGTAGTAAGGTCGTGTAAACTAGGTATAAGTGAGCTGAAGTTGACTGGTAACTTGGCTACAATCTACGAGACAGATTGTGTAAGCTATCTTTGGCACGGAGTGTTAAGTGCTCACGCCTTAACCCTCACGGCCATGGGTCTCCTTTAAATAATAAACAATTATAAAAGTACAGCATATGTTAAAGAGGACAGTCACATTAATTTTAAAAGTGAATAAGCAATGATACTAAAAATTTTAGAATATGGAATTAGCAGCCTCAAAAATATTGAACAATGGTAGCAGAATTTAAAATTTCTAAAAATATTACTAACTAAATATTTATTGTCAATGTACATAATTTAGTTAAATAATGTGTACACAATTCCAATATTTAAGTCTGCATATATGTAAATAATGGATACTTGATCTGTAAATTTTACAAAAAAAAAAAAAGGAATCTAACAGAGGAAGGGGGTGGGAAAGGCAGATAGAATTGCGGCACCATACAATAACAGCAACAATTATGAATGCACGGAAGTATGCCGGGATTATTTAGAATCCTGTTGTAAAACTGAAATTTCGTGACATGGTTTCATAACTCATGACAGTTTCGTGCCCTATTTTCAATTTTGTGACATTTTCGTGCAGTAGACACCCTGTGCAAGCTTCAATTAAAAAAATTCAGAAACAGTTAATATGCAGAACAAGGAGGAAAGTACATTCAATGTTTAAACATCATTTTAAATAAATAGCTCCCAGGTCAATCAACTCTTTTACTCCAAATGAAATGAGCTGGTGAATGTTAATTCTTTAAGAAATACTCAAAAAAAGTTCATGCATAGTCATAGAAATATGTGGCGCACACATAAAAATGATTCAGAGAGGTGTCGAGGAGATAAGATAGAAGAATCGGAGCTCTCAACCACATGTTTTAAAATACAATGTTCTAAATATTTTCAAAACTAATGACATATTTGATACATTTACAGCCCGATTCGAGGCTAAGATGGCTGGCGAATACACTCCAACTCCAAGGTATACCAACTACATGGTGAGCACAGTCTTGTGGCCAAGATTAAATCTCAAACATTTAGATGGCTAAGTCACTTTGAGTGAACAGCATTATAATAATTAAATAATATGTATGTGTGTGTGTATATATATAATGTGTATGTATGTATGTATGTATGTGTATATATATATATATATATATATATATATATATATATATATATATATATTGTAATGATAAATTATTTTAAAAAATGATTGCACCACGTTGGGTCGCCAATAACTGTTAAGATTAATTATTTTAATAAAAAGAATGAAACAATTGTAATTACTTTTATTATATGAATTTAAATTAATCTCAGGGATAAAAGTTCCGAGTGAATAAAGAATATAATATTGATTCTTAGACAATTCCGAAATACAAAACAATATTAAAATACACACAAACAATAATAAAATAATCGACAACTACAAAAAAAACAATTTTTACCTCTAAATCAATCCGCTTCCAACAAGGCTTCAATACACTCCGTACTCCTTGGAGGAGAGCTCCGCATTCGACCAACGCTGAGAATCAACAGACTATCCTCAATCCAAGGCTGTTGTAATTTACTGAGGACAGACCCCAGCTCCTCATTCCATGAATGCTGGGAATCGACTGACGCCATTCGAGAGGGAAACTTTGGCTTCCCTTTTTCCAACTTCCGCAGTTTGCCGGATTATATATAAAGATAATAATTATGTTTTTTGCAATACCAAATAATTAATTTATTGTTATCTGAATGTAAATTTAATATGGATATATTGTATACCAGTATTGTCCAAAAATATTATTAATTTTGATCGTATATAATACGATGTTATTTGTATATATGGTTTGTGATTTGCGCGGGCTTTTCAAAATATCGATGGTTATTTGAATTTAAAAATATTTTCGTGAATGTAATATATCATTACAATATATATATATAATGTGTATGTATATATACTAGCTGAATACCCGTGCTTAACCACGGCCGATAAGTATTTTTTATATTGAGTTAAGTAAGATATGTTCAAAATTAACGCTACTACATAATTTTGAACAGCCTATTATTGAACGGACTTTAAAGTTACCCAGGAAACACCATGTGGAGGTACCCATGCTTGTTTCCGTTGGAGGGTAAAAAAAAAAAAAAGAAAAGAAAAAAAAATACAACAACCACAAAGACGATACATTTTGGGTTTGTGATCCTAAACTTTGGAATTTAGATGGCTCGACTTTGAAAAACTTAGTATCTGCTGTCAAGTATATTATGCAGTTAACCCCTACGACTTTATTTACTGCATTTAAGAAAGAAGTCACAACTGTTGTTGTTAAGATGCGTCAAAATGTTTCTTAAAACATCAAATATAGGTTCTCCTTACCAAGACGATTCATTTGATACCCCACATGATGGGTTTCAGAAGGAATGATGGCTTTCCGATGGAACAAAAAGTACAAAACATCATAGGTAATATGACACTCTCGTATCAAGACCTACCTGTGTGCCAAGTTTGGTCAAAATAGGTCAAACGGTGTGAATTTGTATAAGGAACAAACATGCAGACAGACAGCTGAAAGACCTTTTTTACCTAGCCTAGTGCATTCCCCGGACCAAGGCCTACCTGTGTGCCAAGTTTGGTCGAAATCGGTCAAACGGAGTGAATTTGTGTAAGGAACAAACATGCAGACAGACAGCTGATAGACGATTTTGACCTAGCCTATGACACTACCCGGATAAAGACCTACCTATGTACCATGTTTGGTCAAAATCGGTCAAATCGTGTGGATTTGTATAAGGAATAAACAGTTAAGCAAACAGCTGATAGACGATTTTGAACTAGCCTATGACACTCCCCGGATCAAGACCGACATATGTGTCAAATTTTGTCAAAATCGGCCAAACGGTGTGTATTTGTATAAGGAACAAACAGACAGCTGATAGACAATTTAAACTAGCCTATGATTCTCCCCGTATCAAGACCCATCTGTGTCCCAAGTTTGGTCAAGATCGGTCAAACGGTACGGATTTCTATAAGGAACAAACATACTGCTGGTATAAGATTTTGGCCGAGCCTATATGCGTCTAATTGTTTCTTAAAACATCAAATATAGGTTCTTCATACCGAGACGATTCATTTGATACTCCACATCATGGGTTTCAGACGGAATGACGGGTTTCCGAAGGAAGTACAAAACTGGCACGCCCCCGCCCCGGAAGCGGAGTCAAACACAACTTTTCAGGATTTTTCCCTTTAATAACACCTCCATATCTATCAACATGCAAAATTTCAAGTCTCTAGCATCATGGGAAGTGCCTAATAATTTTGATGAGTCAGTGAGTGAGTGAGTCCTATAAATCCTGATTTACGATCGCTTATATCTAAGAAACTATTCGATGTAGAATTATGAAAATTTGCAGTTTTACTCACATCTAGTAGTATAATACCTGTGTAAAATTTCATAACTTTATCTTTACCTGTTTGAAAGTTATGTGAGGGTAAAAATCGGCTCTAAGACCTCCTGTAATATACACACAGTATGCTTAGGCCGGAACTTGGCCTGGCGCACTACCGTGCGCCTATATATATATATATATATATATATATATATATATATATATATATATATATATATTATTTTGGGACAGATGTCCCTTAGAAATAATTTTGAATTTTACAGAATCAAGTTAAAACAATTTGAAATATAAAATTAACCCTTCAAACACTCTGAGCACATATATGCAGGAATGAACCGCAGTACCTGCAGCACAGTAGACACATGTATGCAGACATGAAAAGCAGTGCCTTCAGCGCTCTTTAGACATTTGGTCTGGGTTATTCACTCCCCACAATCAGATTAACTCATAGGTTTTTTTTATATTTTCTCCTTCCAAAAACAGTCAATGATCTAAAGGGCATACAAAGAGAGGGACAATTTATTTTTAAACAACTGTAGGACAGGAAAAATAGTATAGAAGGAACAATGAAGGCCGACAAGGCCGGGAGCACCTCGATCTTAACTCACAGTTACGGTGTACGTACGTAGATCGAGCCCACCCTTCACGTCTGTGGACTTACTTGTTATAAGGTTAAATCATTACAGTATGAACGATGACGGAAAAATGACTAGGGGTAGGGCAAAACTTACAGGGATAGAAAGTGGTGGAAGGCCGGGATTTAAAGGTTTCTAGATTGGTAGGATCGTAAACAGGCAGAGGTATCAAATAGAATGAGCGATCAAAAAAAAAAAAAAAAAAAAAAAAAAAAAAAAAAAAAAAAAAAAAAAAAAAAAAACATACATTTATGAATTAAGAACATTTTCTTCTTATAATATTTAAAAATATACAGCCATAGAAAAAACATACACACAATACCTATCAGTAATCGTGGGTACGATATCGGCCATCCTTACAAGAGCTGCTCCATGAGGCGAGCTCCAGCACCAAAGTGGAGGACGGTTTGCATTGAAGTGACGAGCAGCCTCACCGAGTTGCCAATCCAACACCCGAGATGGTACAACCAGCCAACGAGGTAAGCTAAAAACATAATGGTCAAGAATTGATCATAATGAAGAAAACGATTTACATTAAAATCTTCAAATACTGAATTTCTTATACATCTTTGTATATTTAAAAACATCAAATCATTATAAAAATCAGCTACTCCTACATTTGAGACATTTTAAAAGAATTCTTTCAATCTGTTTTATGAGAGAAGAAATTGCATTTACATTTTTTTTTTTTTAATTTACTTGAGTATCTCCACTTCAGAAATAATTTTATAGGCTGAAAACCTCACAGAATGTCACAATGAAATATACCTGACGAATAAGAACTTTCCAAAAAGAAAAAAATTTTCATTTTTATATATATTCTTATTTGACAATTATACAATACATAAAGTATTTTTTATAATGATTTTGTTCTTGAATACATGACATGAAAGACAGATAGGAAAAAACGCCCATTGGCCAAAACCTATTATCTTGAATTTTTGAAAGTTTACATTTTATCCTTTTTTTTTTTTTTTTTTTTTTTTTTATAGTTTAACAGCATGTTGTTGTTTATTATAGTTTAACATCATGTTGGTGATCCAACTTACGCAATAATAACATATTACATTATTAGGTTAGTTTCTGTAGAGGTAATAATGAAGTCATGTTGAGTTTGGTATAATTATTTGTATGTTCTTTGTTATTTGTCAGGTCAATGATGCCGAATCAACACCACAAAGTGGCTTTCGTTATCTTTTCTTTATTTAAATATTATTGTATAAATGTGGGTCTATTAGGTATTTCATCACTTTTTCAATGTACTGGCTGCCCTGAGTGTACAGTCTGTTAGAATATGTTTTATTGATAATTCGGTATTGCAGTAGGTACAAGTGGGTCTGTCCTGTCTTGACATAATGTACGAGTGAGTCAACCGAGTGTGGCCAATCCTGAGACGGCATAATATAACTACTTGTTCCCGTCTGTTTGGTCTGTTACTGGATGACCATTCGTGTACAGTATGCTTGATTTCTCGAAGCTTGTTGTCAGTTGTGTTGTACCAGGATTCTTGCCATTTATCAGTTACATATCTCTTAGATTTGGCTTGAAGATCCTGGTATGTCATGTAGTTTACGTCTGGTACTTGTCGTCGAGTTGCCAATTTAGCTTTTTCATCGACTGCAGTACTTTGTCTTATGTCTTCGTGTCCGGGCAACCAGTACAGTGTAAAATATTTATTTGTTTGATGTATTTTTTCGAAAATTTCGCATGTTATTGGATGTGTGTTGTAACAGTCTTGAAGAGATTGTAAAGAGCTGAGTGAGTCAGTGCATATTATAATGTTATTTTGTTCTGTGTCTGGTATGTTGCTTAGTCCTAGTTTTATGGCTTCCAGTTCAGCTGTGTATGTGCTTGTCTCATCTGGATATTTCTTAGAGTATATTTTATCTTATATTTTATCTTAAGGTAGCTATTTACATAACATTAGTTTACATAGTTAGATCACAATAGGTCTCTAGGCCATTTGCACCTTAAGGCGACGGTGAGGGTTACCGGGAATGGAGGATGAGGATAGGTTATTGATTAGGAGATTGTCGTGACCAGGCAAGCGGGAGTGGAAGTTAAAGTATCGGGTTTTGGACAGGGTTTGGCAAAGGGGATTTCTAGGTCGTTACGGATAGTGAAGTTTGAAACATAGAATGGAGCATTGACTATTTTACGGAGTATTTTGGATTGGATTCTGAGGATATTGGATCGCTTGGCACACCCCCAAACTTCCAAGCCATACGTCCAGGTGGGTTGAAGTATTGTAGTATATATCCGTCTCTTGTTCTGTAAAGATAATTTTGAGAGAGATTGTAGTAGTCTATTAAGTAGTCTAAAACGTCTGTTTGTTTCCTGTCTTTTCTTTTGTATGTGTTGGCTCCATGTAAGTCGTCTGTCAAGGGTAAGTCCTAGGTAGCTAACTTGGGTTTTTATTTCACAGATTTCTCTCTGGTAAAGATTGATGGAAGGGCATTTGGATCATCAGAGAGTGAATGTTATGTGGAAGGATTTTTCAGGATGGACTTTGTTCCGCCATTTTATGAACCATGGTTCAAGCAGTTGGAGATGGGATTGAAGGTGTTTGGAAGCAAGTATAGGATCTGAGTTGGATGAGAGGATGGCTGTATCATCAGCAAAAGTAAAGAGGGTTGTGGAATGGCGGGTGGGCATGTCAGCAGAGTACACGAGGAATAAGATGGGAGTTAGGATGCCGCCTTGTGGAACACCAGCTAGCTGAGGAAAGGAAGAGGACAGAGATGGTCCGAGCGAAACGTTGAAGGATCTGTCGGAAAGATAGGAATTTATTATAAGATAATAGGTTGAGGGAAGGATTTTTTTTAGTTTAAAAAGCAAGCCCTGGTGCCACACCCGATCAAAGGCTTGAGCGATATCAAGAAATACATCAGAGCAATACTTCTTCTGCTCAAAGGAAGAGGAGATGGAGTCAACTATTCTGTGGCATTAGTGGAGAGTGGAATGGGATACTCGAAAACCAAATTGGTGGGAAGGGAGGCAGGGTTCAAGAATTGGGATTAGACGTTTAAGGAGAAGCTTTTCGAGGATTTTACCCATAATGGGAAGGAGGGAGGTAGGGCGATAAGACGAAGGATAATGTACAGGTTTTATGGGTTTGTGGATCATTTTAATGGTAGATGATTTCCAGGATTTGGGAAAGTAGGTCGCTCTGAGGACTGCATTATATAGGTTAGGAATAGGATAGCTTTTTTTGGTAGGCGTTTTAGGATTAAGGGGGTGATCAGATCTGGTCCTGGTGCCTTACAGTTTTTAAGTTTGTGGACAGCTAAGGAAACTTCGTGAGGATGAAAGGAAGAAGGAGGAGGAGAAAGTGGTAAGGCTGAGTCTAGGAATTCTGCTACATTTAACACATTAACCACCATTAAACTTTTTGAAAAAACGCTTCTTGTAATTTTTTGTTTTGTGTTTTTTTGGTCTAATTTAAATTTATTTCAATGTTTTGGGTAAAGAAAATGTGTTTTTATTTATTTACGCAAGAGATATTGATTGGTACTGGTCACCTGTGCCCGCCTTGGCGGGAACTGGTAGATTTTACCTCAGTGGGCCAAGGCGGGCACTTTGTCGGTCACAGCGCTATCTAGAAACCGTGTATGTTTTCTTTTATGCACATTTCTTAGAACCAATGAGTCATCGCTAGTACACGATAAACTTTGTTTACGTCTCCATTCTAATTCTGCCTGATCTAACGCATCTACTAAACTCTGAGTGAAATCATCATCAACAAAATCCTATTTCATAGAAGTATCTTCTACAAGATCGCAAAAAAAACAAAAAAAACCCAAAGTCTATAAATATTAAACCTATAAAATGTCAAAACTATATCAAACAAACATGACTCCCAAACTCGAAATGGTAATAGATAATTATCAAAAATAGAACGATAAAAATGTCAACATTTTGTCCTGAATATAAATGTCAGACACACTATTTTTGACATGTTTCAATAGAGAACATCGTCCCTGAATGGTTTTATATTTCAATTATTTTGTTTTTTTACTAATCATGCACGTTTGAAATTATAATGTAATTTCATAGATCTTTATTACTTTTTATTTTATTTCTATCTTATACGTTATAAGCTACCCAAAAGTCATATAGTTGAAATTTCCGAAAACCTGCGTACTTGGCAGTTCAGTTGGGCGGAGCCAGTCACCGCTCAGCAGTAGAATACAAAGTATTTGTGCCCGGCAATGATCTGTAGTTTGGTTAAGAAAGGGCCGTTTTGCCGGTCACGGGTGACTCCCATGGCCTAATGAAATATATCACTGCCGGTCACGGGTGACTCCCATGGCCTAATGAAATATATCACTGCCGGTCACGGGTGAACCCCATGGCGTTTAATGTATTAAAGAATGGATAGGGTTTTGGATGGATTCGTGTGGACGGATGGATGGATTGGGTGTTTAAGGGCAGAAAACATCTAGGTCCTCACCGCCCTGAAGTGTAGTGCTAGAGAGTCGTGTATATGTCGTGAGAGGGATTGTAATTTTGTGTTTAGGACAGTGCATGACAATCAACTGTAATTTTTATGACCTCTACTCTTTTTTTTTTTTTTTTAACCTATGTCATTGCTTACGACTAACTTGTTACTAATGTTGTTAGATACTAATAGAACTATTTGCACTAAAACTAATACTAACATACAGTATAGCACTATTAATACAGTTAAGAGACTTGTATATAATTTTTTTTTTTTTTTTTTTTAATGCATATACATATATATATGTATATCTTTTTTATATGTATATATCTATTTTTTCTGAGTAATGTTGTATATATCCTTTTTTTTTTAATGCATATATATATATATATATATATATATATATATAATCTTTTTTATATTTATATATCTTTTTTTCTGAGTAATGTCATATATATATATTTTTTTTTTTTTTTTTTTTTTTTTTTTTTTTTTCCGTGTGGACGGAATACTTGGGAAAGGTTCGGAAATTTTGGTTTCTGTTTTAGCCCAGCTGTTATCATCTCGACGGAGAGGATGTGATGGATTAGGATGGGATAGAATTTCTTAGTGAAAATAAGGAGACCTGTCTGAATATCAGTACTCAGTTTGTTTATGGCTGTGTCAATGTCATCTATGCAATAGGCGTAGGATCAGGATAGTGGGAAATGGAGGATTTGATTAGGATGGCAGTACCTCCGTGGGCAGTTCCGTCTGGGTGGTCCGTTCTGTATGTCCTATATCCAGTAATATAGAAATGTAGTTGGTCAGTCAAGTGGGTTTCAGTTATCAGGGCAACGTCAATGTTTTTGTCTTGAAGTAAGTAGGTCAGTTCGTCTTTGTGGGATGGAAGTCCGTTGGCGTTCTAGAGGAGGATTGTGAAGGATTTAAAGGAAGGGACAGTCATGGACGCAGAGGAAGGTCAGTCAAGGGGGATATTAGGGCTTGGAGGTTTTGAATTATTTGGTTTAAGTTTACAAGGTCGGTTGTGATTAAGGAGAAGTCAGGGGATGGTTTTGGTTGGTAACCCTTGATGATGGTGGGCAGTGAGAGCCAGGGGTGGGAGCTGCGTTGGTTGTTGATGGTTTGGGAAGATTTGACCGGAATGCAGAAGCATAGGTTATTCTTCCAGGATGTGAGAAGCAAAATGAAAGTAGAATGTGCAACTATTTCATTCTTATGAAAACCTTCTCAAGTAATAAAAAAACAAAAAAAAACATCTTAAGCTCTCTGATCTCAGATCAAAGAACGACAAAAAATGACAGCATCCTCCACCATCTAACTTAACTGGTTGTATACTCTGTAAGCTGATTGTTGTGAAAATAAATATTAATTTTAAAAACTAGTAAGTAAATTAATTAATTAATTTAAACTTCCATTTTTTTTCATTAAAAATTCTAAATAAAAGAAAATAAAAATGTTGGTTATTTTTGCCAATAAAAAGAAGTCAAGTAAAATATTTAATATTAATATTGTTTTGAATTAATTTTCTGAACAGGCTGAGAAAACAAAATTGAAATTTGAGAAAAATGTATTTTGTTTCATTACTGAGGCTTCAGAACCTTTACAATAAGATTATGTGTCCATTGAACAAAATTTGTATTCATTTCTGAAATAATATTTTTTAAATTCTAGAAGTTCAACTTTGAGTAAACAAGAGAATTTAGAAAGTCCAGTTTATGAATGAAAGTAAAACGTTATGAGTAATAAAGCTTAGAGCTAGACTACTAAAATAACTAATATAAATAATTACTTAGATGAAAAGTGTAAAAGTAATACTTGGGGAACATCTGGAAATCATGATTTGCAGCAGATAACCTCCAACCTTGAGCATGTGTCCGGGATAACTCTTTCCCCCAATCACCAGCGTCTCGGAACATTAACGTCTCTGTTGGACATGGGTATTGTGGTTCGCTGAAAAAAAAAAAAGGTTCAGATTGAATAAAGAGAATTTTAGTAAAATAATTTGAAGATTAAGGATTCATTTCCATTAGAAGCATAGCCAGTTGCAGGACTTCAAGCCAAGAAGCAGGAAGAAATCTATTGATAGGTATTATTACTATGTAAATAAAATGTAAAAGATCAAAACATTTTATGAGCTTCATAAATGAGGAATAATAATTTTAATTTTTATTTTAATTTTAACGTCTATTTATTATTAACTACGAATTTTAAGACGGGTTATCTACAGGTTACCACCCTTGTCTAGCCAGGATAGGGGTGATGCCTTATCTTTTTTCGAAAGAAAAGCCACGACCTCTAGTGGGAATCGAACCCACGACCTTTGGCACGGAGTGTTAAGTGCTCACGCCTTAACCCTCACGGAGGAATAATAAAGGCTCTAGTTTTATTCCCCCCCCCCTCCTACTATCAGTAGTTTTTATCAAGACTTTTATTCTAATCATCCTCTGAATTGATGAAAAATAAATAAAAATATACAATACGACTGTTGTTTCTGCAGTTATAACACTTAATTATATGCAAATGATATTTCCTGTAACTATGAAATATACACAACTCCTACTTTAGACCAACAAAGCTGCCAAACTCCTCAAAATGAAATTTGAAAATATTGAGTGGAGATCGCTGACCTTAGGGAATGCAAAGGTGGATTTAGAGAGGGTTCGGTGGTCGTATCTTTTATTAAGATTCCACAATCGAACCTTGACTAAATCTACCTTCAAATGTAAAAATAGTTTAGTTTTTTTTTCCATTTATAAACAAATTTCTGACAGCTAGATACTATGGTGTACAGTAATGCCTTTGCTAGACGTAGAGACGAGTTCTCTTCTCTAAAGAAATGCTGCCCTCAACCATCATTAACCTTCCCAGAGCTCCAAACTCCAGTTAATATTATTCTTAGTGAATTATTCCCTTAGTTTTCTTCATACTCTAACTCCATCATGCAAAACAAACAGACAGTACTGTTCATCTTCAGTCCAGGAAGAGTCGAGGCAAGCCACACAGTGTTTCGTTGTTGTTTGAGGACCTTAAGAGTGTTTCAACAATCCTTTTGTAGTTTTATATAGGTAAAAGTAGAATATCCAATGCATGTCAGTTTTTCCTAGATTTTCTAAAACAAAAAAAAAAAAAAAAAAGCTTTATTTTCACTTCTCACAATGTTCTGGTTACCCCATCACGTTGGAATTCCACAAAGCTTATCAGTAGATATAAAAGTAAAACTATCAATACAGAGACAACAACATATGCATCCATCTGATTTATGCATAGCACGGAGTATCTTATTGGGCAACGAGCAAAAAGATTGGGCTAAATTTGGAAAAACAAGTTTAAGACAGATTAAAAACACAAGATCTTGGTTAACGAAAAGTCTCGCAAGACATGAAGATGTAGTATTAAGTAGGCTTAGAATAGGAAACTGCTTAGAGACTCGCGGTTATATCATGCAAAAGATACAGACAGACCAAGATCCATACATTGGATACATAGTGACACAACTCCACTGTGAAGAACTTGCAAATCTAGGCGCACAGTAGTGCGCCAGGCCAAGTTCCGGCATAAGCATACTGTGTGTATATTACAGGAGGTCTTAGAGCCGATTTTTACCCTCTCATAACATTCAACCAGGTAAATATAAAGTTATGAAATTTTACATAGGTATTGTACTACTAGATGTGAGTAAAACTGGAAATTTTCAAAATTCTACATAGAATAGTTTCTGAGATATAAGCGATCGAAAATCGGGATTCATAGGACTCACTCACTGACTCATCAAAATTATTAGGCACTTCCCATGATGCTAGAGACTTGAAATTTTGCAGGATGATAGATATGAGGGTCTTATTAAAGGAACAAATCGAAAAATCCTGAAGAGTTGTGTTTGACTCCGCTTCCGGGGCGGGGGGTGGGTGCCAGTTTTATATGTCGGAAACCCATCATTCCATCCGAAACCCATGATCTGGGGTATCAAATGAATTGTCTCGGTATGAAGAACCTATATTCGATGTTTTAAGGAACATTTACACGCATATAGGCTTGGTCAAAATCGTATACCAGCTGTCTATCTGTATGTTTGTTCCTTATACAAAGCCAAACCGTTTGACCGATTTTGACCAAACTTGGGACATAGGTGGGTCTTGATACGGGGAAGGCTAGGTCAAAAAGGTCTTTCAGCTGTCTGTCTGTATGTTTGTTCTTTATACAAAGCCACACCATTTGGCATATTTCGACCAAACTTGGCACACAGGTAGGTCTTGATACGGGAGTGTCATATTACCTACATATGACGTTTTGTACTTTTTGTTCCATCGGAAAGCCATCATTCCTTCTGAAACACTTCATGTGGGGTATCAAATGAATCTTATTGGCAAGGAGAACCTATATTTGATGTTTTAAGAAATATTTCGATGCATCTTAACAACAACAGGTGTGACTTCTTTCTTAAATGTAGTAAATAAAGTCGTAGGGGTTCACTGCATAATATACTTGAAAGCAGATACTAAGTTTTTCTAAGACGAGTCATCTAAATTACAAAGTTTAGGATCACAAACCCAAAACCTATCGTCTTTGTTCTTATCTTTTTCTTGAAGGCCTTCTACACTTTCCCTATTGTGATCTTTATCCTCGGGATAAGGTTCCTTTGTTTTACAGTGTAATAGTTTAGTTAAGAGAGCAATCAATTTGTCCTCTAGAGTAATGTCATCTGGACGAACTACTAACTTTTCTAGTCTAGTGATTAGATGTAGATTGGTATGCTACTTATTGGTATCAAATATCAAGCAGTAAGGAGAACTTTATGCAGAATACAAAAGCCAGTAGGTATGCGGCAAGTAAATTTTAATTAATACTTAAAAAAAGTAATGAGATCCCAAAAAAACATAAATGTGAAATAGAGGCCAAGTTCGTCCCCACAAAGAAACACTCCCCTCCCCAAAAAGCGATAAATATCCCCTCCTAAACCTAAACCCCCCCCCAAACGCCTTACCATCCTACACTCCAAAAAAGTAGTATGAGTTGGTGTATTAAGTGTACAATATTTTCAACCAAAAATATTTGCCAATACAAGAGATGATACAAGAAAGAAATGTCCAAGTTCATTACTTAGAAGACCTATTAGTTACTTACTAAGAACATACAGTTAATTTTTTAAATTATAGATAATAGGACAATAGAACTTAAATTTCATTAATATTCATATACAAATTAATTTAAAAAAACAATTCTAGCTCTGCTAGTGGGAGTTCAATGCCCGTGTCAATAAAGAGGATCAGTTTTTTCTTTTTTTTAATTTATTATTTTCGTATTAATATTGTAAAAAATATTAGTTATTTATCATTTTAATCTATTGAATTAAACAATAGAGAGGTTGTAGAGCCAAAAGTACAAAAGAAAACATTACTGAATATAGTTCAATGCAGGTGAGAATTAAAATGGTCAGGTAGAGGTGAATAAAGGGAAGGTGCTAGCTAAACTTAATCTAAGTTCACAAGATCTAATGCTAGCTTAACTTAATCTAAGTTCAAGCCAGTTATGCTAGCTGAACTTAATCTAAGTTCACAAGATCTAATGCTAGCTTAACTTAATCTAAGTTCAAGCCAGTTATGCTAGCTAAACTTAATCTAAGCTCACAAGATCTAATGCAGAACTGTATTTCAACTAAAGAACCTTGGAAATTACCTTTGCCTAAAATGAATTTATCACTAACAAAATACGTTAAGACAACCATCCCTCCAGTAATATTCCAAAAAGAATTCATAAGATTAAAGAAACTACTTCCACCTTCTACATCCATCTTCACAGATGGATCCAAGGACATTTCAGGAGTTGGAGCAGCCTTTCTTTCTGAATCCAGGACACACATGTTCAAACTCTCACCAATATGTACTGCCTTCACAGCAGAACTATTAGCAATATATAAAGCACTATCCATTGTTATCCCTCCTAATAGATCCATTACAATATTTTCTGACTCGTTATCAGCTCTACTGGCAATTAGAAACATATATTCCGATCATCCACTCGTTGTAAATATACTTGAGTGTTTAGAATCATTAGCAAAAGATAATATATCCATTATATTTGTATGGATCCCTGGGCATTGTGGAATTGATGAAAATGAAGAAGTAGACAATGTCATATGGAATTGACCATATGATTTTATATATGATTGTATTTGTTGAAGTTAAATAAAAACAGTTGCTATCTTGGTGTTCTCAAATATAGATGTCTTATTTTTAAACTAAGTATAAAACATGGCGCAGTCGGATTGTTCACAAGGATTTGTGAAATTGCCACCTAATTTACGTCTTGAAGGTGAAGATGTTGCAGGCGAATGGATGTTGTGGAAACAGTCCTTTAATGACTTTCTGGTAACAACAGGTCAAGATGAATCAGCGGATAAGGTAAAATTATCATTTTTACGCAATATGATGGGTACAGAAGCAGCCCGGATTGTCGCTGCTTTACCTTTATCTCAGGAAGATAGCATGGTTTATAGCGAGGTTATTCAAGCTATCGATAGGTATGCTAATCCTCGTACCAATGTAGTATTTGATAGATTTTTATTTCATGCTCGCTTACAAACTGATAATGAGGCTTTTGATCACTTTCTGACGGATTGTCGTCAACTATTAAAACAATGTAATTTTTCTGATATTACTGAAGATACTTTAGAAAATCAATTGCTTAGGGATAAGATTGTACATGGAGTACGAGACAGAGGTCTCCAAGAAGCTTTATTAAGGCAAGATGGGTTAACTTTAGTAAATGCTATTAAATTTTGTAGGGCAAGTGAACAAAGTAAACAGCAGATAGAAAAGCTAGCTTCTTCGATGCAAGGTGTGTCACTTG
The DNA here is from genome assembly GCA_946811695.1 of Gonocerus acuteangulatus. Taxonomy (NCBI): domain Eukaryota; kingdom Metazoa; phylum Arthropoda; class Insecta; order Hemiptera; family Coreidae; genus Gonocerus; species Gonocerus acuteangulatus. The sequence continues at coordinate 168,199,823 of OX328123.1, forward strand.
TTCAACCTAAATTTACTGAAGAAGGTCCTGGTAATAAAATAGCGGCAATTGACATCAATTATTGTTCATACTGATCACAAGCCTCTATCGGCAATATTTCAAAAACATATCTGCAAAATTGGATCTACTAGACTTCAACGATTAAGAATAAAATTACTCCGTTATAACCTCAAAGTAAACTATATTCCTGGCAAACAACTTCTTTTTCCAGATCTGCTTTCAAGAAACTTCTTAAAAGAAACAGAAGAAGATGAAGAAATGTTTGATATGGTGCTTAGTGTCAGTAAAAATCTGCCTTTAAGCAGTGACCAAAAGAAGAGACTGCGACTGGCAACCGCTACTGACAGAATACTGGTTAAGGTTCTACAATACTGCCGTGATGGTTGGCCTAAAGAAAATAAGTTACAAACAGAACTTTTACCTTTTTCCAAGATACAAGAAGATTTATTTTTTGAAGATGGAATTTTGTTTTATCAGGAGAAAATAGTTGTACCTGAGAGTTTGAAGGTACCGATATCACATTCAATACACAAAGGACATCCTGGATTTACTAAAGGATTACAGAAAGCCAGGCAACTGTATTTCTGGCTGTCAATGAGGCTTGATTTATAATCATTGGTGAAAATGTGCAGGACCTGTGAGAAGTATAGCAACCAAAATTTGTCGGAACCCCTTATGCCTCATGAAATTCCTGAATTAAGATTTGAAACAGTTGGCTGTGATATTCTCGATTTCGGGCATAAAAGTTACCTAGTTGTGATTGACCACTTCTCCCATTGGATTGAGCTACGACCTCTCACTAACAAGTCTTCATCGAGTATAATCGATGGATGGAGAGAAGTCTTCACGCATCTTGGCTATCCTAAGACCATCATAGCAGATAATAACCCGTTCTCATCCTTTCAGTGCAGAACCTATTGTCAACAGAAAGGGATTGCACTAATCAACAGTACTCCTCATTACCCAAAAAGTAATGGTATGTCAGAAAGAGCAGTGGGTATATCCAAGACAATTTTAAGGAAAAGTTTAGAAGATGGAACTGACTATAGAGAATATCTCTTTGAATATAATAATTCTCCTATTTCTGGTTTGTATTGTTCTCCATCTCAGATCCTAAACAGTCGTATTCTCAGATCTGAATTGCCATATGCAAGTGAGATCCTCCAGCCTCATATTCAAAACAATATCAGAGACCTCCTAAAGATCAAACAGGGTATAACCAAGGATGTTCATGACCGACGCCGACTCAAAAGGGAATCATCGTTTATGAAAGGTGACAATGTTGTCTTCAGAACAATGAATGACAAATACTGGACGAAGGGGACAGTGGAGAGGAAAGCAGAAGAGCCTAGGTCTTACTGGATTTCCAGAGATAGTGACAAGAGGCTCCTGAGAAGAAACACTGCTCAGATGAAAAGGTCCTTCACTAAAGCTAACCTCAAGGACAGGACTACATCAGCAGAAATGCTGCTCTTTCCTCAAGCAGAGGAGAACACTGGTCGTGAAAACTCAGAACATCTTTCACCACAAAAACCACTAGAAGATAAAGTATCCACACCACAGAACTTCAAGGTATCCAGATACGGACGGATCATCAAACCACCTACTCGGCTGGATCTTTAACAATCTTCAGGGGGAAGATGTCATATGGAATTGACCATATGATTTTATATATGATTGTATTTGTTGAAGTTAAATAAAAACAGTTGCTATCTTGGTGTTCTCAAATATAGATGTCTTATTTTTAAACTAAGTATAAAACAGACAAAGCTGCATAAAAAGGAATTAATGACGGTATGGCAAAATGTTTGGTATTTGCAAAATAGTAACAAATTAAGAGAAATTAAAAGAGAAGTTAGACCTTGGAAAACCGAAGAGAAGAGGTGGTGCTCTCTCAACTGTGCATAGGGTATAAACGAATGAGTCACAGACACTTGATGTGTAGAGAGGAACAGGCAATATGTGAGAGTTGTGGAATCCTTCAAACCGTTAAGCACATTCTAACTGAATGCCAAAAATTTAAAAAGAAAAGAGATGAAGTCCAACTGCCTGTACATTTGGATGAAATACTAGGCAACAACACAACAAATATAAATAAATTCTGTGATGTATGCAGCGTTATTTGTGGAGTTCTCGATTTCGTAGAAGGTAGAAAAATAATGTCTCTCCACTGTTTTTCAAAGTATTTATTAGCAAAAGCTTTTCGAGAACATGGTTCTCATCGTCAGTGCATCTACAATTTTCACAAAAACACGCATATATTAATTACAGAAATATTTATAAGTATTCTTATTACTAAAGCTATGACAAATAATGTTACCTATTACTCCACCGGTATTACTGCTAACCGCCTCTCCGAACAGGTGTGAGGTAATGAGACTATTCCGGGTGAGCAGAGTATATATATTGACGTTGGATATTGGAGATCACAAGAATCAAGGTTGTTGAACCAGAGACCACTGAACTTTCTGTTGGAGACAGTGTATGGGGAAGGATTATGCCGGGTTATTTGATGTCATGTTTGTGAAGGGGTAGTCAGTCTGAAGGTGTCAGAGTAAGGGATGACGGGTCTGTCAGGTGGTGGGTCCGAGGGATGGCGTCTTTTGTTGGGATATGAACATTTTCCTAAGGTCTGATGTTGGGAAGTTTATTTGTTCGTTTAGTAATAAATCTTTATTACGGTGAATGGCCTTTTCTATTTCTAGCATTTCATGATAATTGGATTTTTTAGAATAACTTATGTTTTTTAAAATTTTGATTCCCGTTTGTGTGTTAAATTGGTGTGCTGTATTTTTGATGTGTTCTGCAAAATTTGAGTGAATGTTGTGGTTGTGTATAGCTTTAACGTGTTCGTCTATTCTTTGTGAGAACTTGCGATATGTTCTCCCAATGTAAATTTTTTTGCATGAGCATTCTAATTGGTAGATTCCACTTTTATCAAATTCTTTTATTTCATCTTTAGTGTGTGATAATGACTTTTTGGTATTAAATGTATTCTTAAAGGAAACTTTGGCTGTGTCTTTCAAAATGTTTTTTAATTTTTCGGAAATTGGTCCTAAATATGGTATCGAAATGTACCTTGTATTGGAAATTATTGGCGTTAGTGTCGGGAAAACAACTTTAAGAGTCAGAGATTTTTCCTTATTACGTATAAGTTTGTCTATAATTTTGTGTGAGTAGCCGTTGTTAGACGCAATTTGTTTAATTGTATTTATTTCATTTTGATAATTTTCTAGGGACATTGGAATTTTGAGCAATCTATCTATCATGGAGTGGAATGCCGCTAATTTGTGAGAGATATGGTGGTTAGAAAGTGAGTGTATTATTGCATCAGTGTGAGTGGGTTTCCTGTAAATTTTAAAGTCGAATTTATTATTGTCGGTAATGGTTATGTTTATGTCGAGGAAATTTATAGAACGGTTATTGTCAATTTCCATCGTGAATTGGATTTTTGGGTGAAATGAGTTTATGTGTTTCAAAAACATATCTAACTGTCTCCGAGTACCTTCCCATAAACAAATTATGTCGTCCACGTATCTATAGTAAAATTTAATATGTTTATTTATGTTAAAACTTGGGTTTAAATATTTATTTTCTAAGTTATTCATAAAGATATCGGCTAGCAAGGGAGAGAGATTCGAGCACATTGGGAGTCCTTCATGTTGTTTAAAGTATTTGTTAAAAAACTTGGATAAAATCGGAATTGAAACGATGGTATTCTTCTAGAGATACTACTAATATATACTTATATACTTTACATTTCCACCTTTGTAAATTACTCCACCCGTGGGAATTCAACAGCCTCTTAGATAGTATTCACGAAAGAATCCAAATTTTTATTGATGATAAAAAGTCTCGTATAGATAAAAAGATAAAAAAACTGATAACAAATAAATCCCCTACTTATACAAATGAAATTACAAACAGCGCGTGCAAAATTCGTAAACCCAGTTTACCCACACCCTCTAATAAACACAACCCCAGCATCTCACAGTTAATTAATAAGAGTAACTCTCAAACCAATGATAATACACATTCTACACCTATTACAAACCCACACGAACATGAATTCTTTGCTAGAACTGTAAACCTTTCAAATATTGCCTTCAGCCCTATAGAACAAGCTCTATTAGACAAAGGACTTAAATATAATCCAAAAAAATCACCCAATATACATGACCTTGAAGATCTTGCGTTAGACATAGACTGCACCCTTGATAATCTTGAAACCGAAAATCGCAACTCCCTCAAAACTATATGTTCTGTTACCATTAAGAAAGAATTAAATAAAGCTAAAACATACATACCCACTGAACTTAATACCTTAAAATCAATATCCAAGAAAATTAAAGATCACCAACTTACTCTTACCAAAGCCGATAAAGGCAACTCTACAGTAATCCTTTACACAACTGACTACAAAAATAGTATGTACGACTTCATTAACGATAATAATCTTGAACCTATGAACAGAGACCCCACCAATAGTTATAATCTTATAGTTAGACAATTCGTTAACAATCAATGCACACTTTTTTCTAACAAAGACACATTTCACCTCAAACATCCAAACCCACAACCGCCCAGACTCTATGGTCTTTTGAAAATACACAAACCACCACCCTTTCCTATTAGACCAGTTGTTTCCTACACAAACACATCTGTGAGTAAACTATCCCGCTCTTTGAACAATCTGTTCCAACAGAAAATTCAGTGGTCTTCTAATTACTCCATAAAAAACACCGGCGAACTCATTAATAATATAAGAGATATCAGACCTCCCAAAAATGCAATATTAGTATCATTTGATGTAAAAAACTTATTCTCTAATGTGCCAACCACAGAAGTTAAGATAATTTTAGAAAACCTTATCAACAATTCAAAAAACGGTAACCTCTTTAAATACGAACTTATAGAAGCGTTTAACATATGTATCAACCACAATTTCTTTAAATTTGATAACAAATACTTTAAACAACATGAAGGACTCCCAATGGGCTCGAATCTCTCTCCCTTGCTAGCCGATATCTTTATGAATAACTTAGAAAATAAATATTTAAACCCAAGTTTTAACATAAATAAACATATTAAATTTTACTATAGATACGTGGACGACATAATTTGTTTATGGGAAGGTACTCGGAGACAGTTAGATATGTTTTTGAAACACATAAACTCATTTCACCCAAAAATCCAATTCACGATGGAAATTGACAATAACCGTTCTATAAATTTCCTCGACATAAACATAACCATTACCGACAATAATAAATTCGACTTTAAAATTTACAGGAAACCCACTCACACTGATGCAATAATACACTCACTTTCTAACCACCATATCTCTCACAAATTAGCGGCATTCCACTCCATGATAGATAGATTGCTCAAAATTCCAATGTCCCTAGAAAATTATCAAAGTGAAATAAATACAATTAAACAAATTGCGTCTAACAACGGCTACTCACACAAAATTATAGACAAACTTATACGTAATAAGGAAAAATCTCTGACTCTTAAAGTTGTTTTCCCGACACTAACGCCAATAATTTCCAATACAAGGTACATTTCGATACCATATTTAGGACCAATTTCCGAAAAATTAAAAAACATTTTGAAAGACACAGCCAAAGTTTCCTTTAAGAATACATTTAATACCAAAAAGTCATTATCACACACTAAAGATGAAATAAAAGAATTTGATAAAAGTGGAATCTACCAATTAGAATGCTCATGCAAAAAAATTTACATTGGGAGAACATATCGCAAGTTCTCACAAAGAATAGACGAACACGTTAAAGCTATACACAACCACAACATTCACTCAAATTTTGCAGAACACATCAAAAATACAGCACACCAATTTAACACACAAACGGGAATCAAAATTTTAAAAAACATAAGTTATTCTAAAAAATCCAATTATCATGAAATGCTAGAAATAGAAAAGGCCATTCACCGTAATAAAGATTTATTACTAAACGAACAAATAAACTTCCCAACATCAGACCTTAGGAAAATGTTCATATCCCAACAAAAGACGCCATCCCTCGGACCCACCACCTGACAGACCCGTCATCCCTTACTCTGACACCTTCAGACTGACTACCCCTTCACAAACATGACATCAAATAACCCGGCATAATCCTTCCCCATACACTGTCTCCAACAGAAAGTTCAGTGGTCTCTGGTTCAACAACCTTGATTCTTGTGATCTCCAATATCCAACGTCAATATATATACTCTGCTCACCCGGAATAGTCTCATTACCTCACACCTGTTCGGAGAGGCGGTTAGCAGTAATACCGGTGGAGTAATAGGTAACATTATTTGTCATAGCTTTAGTAATAAGAATACTTATAAATATTTCTGTAATTAATATATGCGTGTTTTTGTGAAAATTGTAGATGCACTGACGATGAGAACCATGTTCTCGAAAAGCTTTTGCTAATAAATACTTTGAAAAACAGTGGAGAGACATTATTTTTCTACCTTCTACGAAATCGAGAACTCCACAAATAACGCTGCATACATCACAGAATTTATTTATATTTGTTGTGTTGTTGCCTAGTATTTCATCCAAATGTACAGGCAGTTGGACTTCATCTCTTTTCTTTTTAAATTTTTGGCATTCAGTTAGAATGTGCTTAACGGTTTGAAGGATTCCACAACTCTCACATATTGCCTGTTCCTCTCTACACATCAAGTGTCTGTGACTCATTCGTTTATACCCTATGCACAGTTGAGAGAGCACCACCTCTTCTCTTCGGTTTTCCAAGGTCTAACTTCTCTTTTAATTTCTCTTAATTTGTTACTATTTTGCAAATACCAAACATTTTGCCATACCGTCATTAATTCCTTTTTATGCAGCTTTGTCTGTTTTATACTTAGTTTAAAAATAAGACATCTATATTTGAGAACACCAAGATAGCAACTGTTTTTATTTAACTTCAACAAATACAATCATATATAAAATCATATGGTCAATTCCATATGACATCTTCCCCCTGAAGATTGTTAAAGATCCAGCCGAGTAGGTGGTTTGATGATCCGTCCGTATCTGGATACCTTGAAGTTCTGTGGTGTGGATACTTTATCTTCTAGTGGTTTTTGTGGTGAAAGATGTTCTGAGTTTTCACGACCAGTGTTCTCCTCTGCTTGAGGAAAGAGCAGCATTTCTGCTGATGTAGTCCTGTCCTTGAGGTTAGCTTTAGTGAAGGACCTTTTCATCTGAGCAGTGTTTCTTCTCAGGAGCCTCTTGTCACTATCTCTGGAAATCCAGTAAGACCTAGGCTCTTCTGCTTTCCTCTCCACTGTCCCCTTCGTCCAGTATTTGTCATTCATTGTTCTGAAGACAACATTGTCACCTTTCATAAACGATGATTCCCTTTTGAGTCGGCGTCGGTCATGAACATCCTTGGTTATACCCTGTTTGATCTTTAGGAGGTCTCTGATATTGTTTTGAATATGAGGCTGGAGGATCTCACTTGCATATGGCAATTCAGATCTGAGAATACGACTGTTTAGGATCTGAGATGGAGAACAATACAAACCAGAAATAGGAGAATTATTATATTCAAAGAGATATTCTCTATAGTCAGTTCCATCTTCTAAACTTTTCCTTAAAATTGTCTTGGATATACCCACTGCTCTTTCTGACATACCATTACTTTTTGGGTAATGAGGAGTACTGTTGATTAGTGCAATCCCTTTCTGTTGACAATAGGTTCTGCACTGAAAGGATGAGAACGGGTTATTATCTGCTATGATGGTCTTAGGATAGCCAAGATGCGTGAAGACTTCTCTCCATCCATCGATTATACTCGATGAAGACTTGTTAGTGAGAGGTCGTAGCTCAATCCAATGGGAGAAGTGGTCAATCACAACTAGGTAACTTTTATGCCCGAAATCGAGAATATCACAGCCAACTGTTTCAAATCTTAATTCAGGAATTTCATGAGGCATAAGGGGTTCCGACAAATTTTGGTTGCTATACTTCTCACAGGTCCTGCACATTTTCACCAATGATTATAAATCAAGCCTCATTGACAGCCAGAAATACAGTTGCCTGGCTTTCTGTAATCCTTTAGTAAATCCAGGATGTCCTTTGTGTATTGAATGTGATATCGGTACCTTCAAACTCTCAGGTACAACTATTTTCTCCTGATAAAACAAAATTCCATCTTCAAAAAATAAATCTTCTTGTATCTTGGAAAAAGGTAAAAGTTCTGTTTGTAACTTATTTTCTTTAGGCCAACCATCACGGCAGTATTGTAGAACCTTAACCAGTATTCTGTCAGTAGCGGTTGCCAGTCGCAGTCTCTTCTTTTGGTCACTGCTTAAAGGCAGATTTTTACTGACACTAAGCACCATATCAAACATTTCTTCATCTTCTTCTGTTTCTTTTAAGAAGTTTCTTGAAAGCAGATCTGGAAAAAGAAGTTGTTTGCCAGGAATATAGTTTACTTTGAGGTTATAACGGAGTAATTTTATTCTTAATCGTTGAAGTCTAGTAGATCCAATTTTGCAGATATGTTTTTGAAATATTGCCGATAGAGGCTTGTGATCAGTATGAACAATAATTGATGTCAATTGCCGCTATTTTATTACCAGGACCTTCTTCAGTAAATTTAGGTTGAACAAGTGACACACCTTGCATCGAAGAAGCTAGCTTTTCTATCTGCTGTTTACTTTGTTCACTTGCCCTACAAAATTTAATAGCATTTACTAAAGTTAACCCATCTTGCCTTAATAAAGCTTCTTGGAGACCTCTGTCTCGTACTCCATGTACAATCTTATCCCTAAGCAATTGATTTTCTAAAGTATCTTCAGTAATATCAGAAAAATTACATTGCCTGTGGCAAGGTCATTGTCCAGATCTACATTCGAGGCATTAATCACCCAAGGGGTTGACATGCCTTAAAAGAAAGAAAGAAAGAAAAAAGGAAGGGCGCTTAGGGCCTAGACCCATGTACTGGGACCAGTGATGTGGGCCGGGTAAATACCCAGAGGGTAGGTAAATATAAATTGGGTATTTACCCACAGGGAAGGTAAATACCCAAAAAGTGGGTATTTTCAGTTTTTGAGCTTGATACAACTTGTTTGAGTGTTCTACAAGTTTCTGGTGCAAACAAGGACTGAAACCCTCCCACATGATCATAAAAACTAACTAATCGTTAATACTTACCCAGTAATATTTAAAAGAAAGTTAAAAGTAGGTCTGGGTATTTACAACTTAATGCCTATCTATGAATTTTCATGAATAATTTTACATTAGAGAAGGATAATTAATTTAAAAAAAGTTTTAATGAAGCCTATTAAATATTAAGGACTTATTAATTTAAAAACATTATACCTGTTAAAAAAAGAAGAAAAACTTATCTCTTTTAATGTTTATTACAATAGTTCAAAACCATTTTAAGTGGTTTGTGATCCTTGTTAATATTTTTTGAAATTATGCTCATACAGTAATAAAACATTACAGGAAGCGGAAATTTCACCAGAAATGAAAAGGCAGTTTCTTGACGACAGAGTGTTTTGGGTCCGATTTGGGAAACTAGTTAACATCCTTGATCCAATTGTTGGACTCATCACTGCCATCAGTTAAATGCCCCATTGATCCACCAGTTCATAAGAAATTTCAGCATCTACTGAAAACTCTTCAACAAGAAATCCCAGAATCTTCTCTTCAAAAACTGAGGGAAAACTTGTGCTAACTAAATTGGAGAAACGCTTTCAGTTTGGTGCTGGAAAATACCTCTTGCTGCAGACTTGTTGAACCCTTCATCTCAAGGTTGCATTTTGAAGCCTGGTAAAATAATTTGTGCCATTGTTTTGTGTGTGAAATGGGTAGAAGCATGGGAAGCAAAGGTAGAAACCACTTTAGCCTTAGGCTAGAAAAAACTTTGATAAATATAATGATCAATGAGTAGGTGACTTAATTTTTGTTTTGAGAAATTGAGATAATCCTAGTCCAAAGTTTTAGCTGAGGCTATATTTTTGTGAATGCAGTACAGTAGTATCAAATTTAGGCAAACAACTTGTTTTATTGGTAGTCGGAAGGTCCATGGCAAATTTTCAGGTAATAATTTATTATTTATTAACTTCTGAGTGGTCTTATTTTATAATTTATTATTGTTTTAATAGTTTCTCAGTGTTGCAACACCTCAAAACTGGCGAGATCCATTACATTTTACAATATTCAATTACTTCCCGGGATTCGATTAAATACCCGGGTATTTATGAAATTGGGGATTTACCCTTAAGAATAAATACCCGGGTATTTCACATCACTGACTGGAACACATGTAAACTAAAACTTTTTCAGTAACTCATATTTATTCACTTTGTAGAAAAAAATAAAATCTCAGAAAGGGTTGAGATTAAAGAATTCACAGATGAGTAAACTTTCAGAGAATTGAGGAAAAACAGACAGGCAGTTAATTAGCTCATAGACTTCCTCGGTCCAAGTGAAACAATGAAAACATGAAGTGAAATTATTAACTACATCACAAACATTATAGTCTTCGGGTATCGACCATGTCAGAAGCTTTTTCACTGACGTTTTGCTAGTCATATTCCCAGCTTCCTCTGAGTTAAGTCTGAGAATGAGGATGTTCTTGTTCAAGAAAGTTAAGAAATAATTATTAAAATGCAGTTCCTAAAAGCACAGCAAAAATAATTTATTGTTTCAAAATCAACTGTATTTTTCTTATCTGGAGTTTGAATATAAAAGCCACCAGGGTATTTTTTTTATAATAAACTTAGTAGGGGTCTCCCGTGGTCTAATGGCTAGCGCCTTGGATTCATAAGTGGGAGATGGTGGGTTCGATTCCCAACCTCCGACAGGAATTTTATCATCCCACGGCTCGCTGGTAAAATGACAGCACTAGCTCGCTGGTAAAATGACCTAGATGTAGATGCACCGTAAAAAAAAATAAAATAAATAAAATAAAAATAACTTAGTAGTTTTTGAGAAATAGATTTGTTAATTGTTATATAAGTACATACGTGTAATCATATCCAAAGAGCAGTTGGTGCCTCTTCGGAAAAGCGTGATGAAGAAGAGTACTAGCCAATGTCTTCCCATGTCCGACAGGTGAGAATTTAAAGCTGAACGATAGCATTCGCATATTCTAGTCAAATAAAAGTTTAACAATGTAAAGCAGATATAAATTCATAGTTTAATAATTATTTTGTTTTATAATATGTTTAGTTTTCATAACTCTAAGGAACTTGACTAAAACAAGCCCCCAAATGAAAACAGAAATTATTACAACCATTTCATTATTCTAGGGTTAAGCTGGAGTTGGTTCTTTAAAGTTCACATGCTTAACTGCACTTCACACACCATCTGTAGCATCTATTTATTCATTGAAGGAAGTGCTGGATGTTGGAAATTGATATTCACAATGAAGAAAAACAATTGTTTTTGCTTTTTTATTTATATTTAAAAAACAAAACCATTTCGGGATTTGTTCAATACATTGATCCGTACTTAGTCGAGCCCCAAAGCGTGCGAAAATGTAGCTCCTTCTTCTCCATGGATGGTTTTCCTTTGTTTCCGAGAATGTCTTAAAAATAGTTTGCATGGAATACAATGTAACATTCTACTCGTTCCCCGTTTTCCAATAGTCTAAAAAATGAATAAATTAAAAATAATGAATAAAAAAGGGCATAGACAGTCGGGGGACTCGTGTCAATTTTTAAATAATATTAATATTTGAGTATTGTTAATTTGTAAATATTTTTAACTCCAGTACTGCCTGCCCAGAGCCCGGATCAGATGGGAAAATAAATGTATGAGGCACAGAGTAGAACGCTGGAGTAGGCGAGATCCCACTCTCCAAGAGCTATATATCCAATCCACAGCAGGGAAAGAATGAAAGGGCCATAAATAATGAAACATAAAACTAATCTTTACTAATATCTTCATAACGAAGAAACATCGACCTAGGAAGAGGATTGTTGAACAAATATAAAAAGTTCAACGATAGGAGAGTGGAAATTGAACACCTTACCTTACATATTATATGCAGACCTTTCACTTTTTCTGTAATGTTTCGACCAGGGATGAGCCTTCTTTTTTTATCACCAAACAAGTAGAGCGCATCAATGTTTGATAAGCACACGTCATTTTCACCTAGTTGAAGGACATCTTGGAATGCTGTTTCCTACGGAATATATAACAAGAACAAATTAAACTTTGATTCCTTTATCACTTAGCATTGAGAATGCAGAAGGTCGGGATCTCTAATTGCTCGACTGAATTGCTTCTCACGTCATTCAAATTCATGTTTGAAAGTTAAAAAAGGCTCTCATAATCTATTTGTTTTGAGGTGGAAAGAGTAAATGATTCTAATCAGCAATCCAAAAACTTCTCGAGGACTACGTTAATATTTAGTACTTCAGCAATTGAAGCCAGTTTTATGCCTCCGGTTATAACAATAACAGGCTTAAATCAGGAATAAAAATAAATAAATAAAATAACTTTAAAAATATTTATTGATTATAATTATTATGACATTATATTCAACGTGTGTTCTCCAACATTGTGTATTGCTTTTAAAACAATTACTGTCGCTAAAAAATCCATAATTTATTAAACAAACCGGCATTTAAATAGGTTGCAAGTGTGTCCATATTGCCCGGCATACTTTAGACATAATGTTGGGAACAGTCCTTTCTCCCAACCTATAGCTATTATTTTAAACATATCCCCAGTAGCCAAGTATTTGAAAGGAAATACTATTGCATTATGTTATTTGTGTTCTAATATCTAATAAATGTTGTTATAGGAAAGAAGGCTGAAGACCAATAGACAAAATTGATAAACTACCAACGGAATTCGATATACAATCTAACAAAAGTTATGCCCTTGGAATATCAACAGTTAAGAAGAAGAAAACTATTTGTTGCAGTTACGGAAGCTGAAGACAAAATTTATCCTCAATCTCGGAACGATGGTTGAGAATTAGCTGATAATCCATCATATTTACTAACGCCCACGATTATCAATTAACACGATGAGGAAGAAACAACACAAACCTTCATTGAGATTGAATTATTTTGTCTATTTACTCATTTTACTTATTGTATTAGTTTATTCTCCGGTTCGTTAATTATTTTTCTTGTCTCATTTTTTCTGTTATTTTAAATAAAATTGTTAAATATGATATGTACATAAAATAAAACTATGCTTGCCTAAGACATATTGCTACCTTCACTTCATTTCCAATTGGCCTCTGAGCACTGCATTCCTTTCCTTTAATTTCACTTTAATAATCTCATGTATTTTATAAAATTGTTGTCGAGTTGTATATTAGAAATTCAAAGTAAATACTCTTTTAAAAATATAGTAAACACATTAATAGGCACACATTTGGTAGGTTTTTAATATGGCCTAAGTTTCATTCACTTCATTTCATTTTTTGGGGTTAATTCAATTGTTTTAATTTCAAATTTCGTTGAGAATAAATTTGAAGTCTAGTCTCCCTTCAAAATGTATGAATTCAATTGTTATGTTAATGGTAATTTAATTAAAAACACCTCAACTTTATTAAGATCACCACCTCAAACCATAAATATTTTATTTATTTATTTCCTCTCCTTACACGCAACATTTCGGCCTTTAGGCCATTTTCAAATCACTAGAAGAAAAATAAAGTAAGTGTTAACATCACATTTTTAATTAAGCTTGGACCTCGGAATTTTCTTCTGGAGTAAATAAGGATATGAGATAATTTTTTTTTTTTATTCCTACCCCCAAAGAAAATTTGAAAATCAAAATTGCTGGCTTGTGCCAGTTCATGTTCTACTCCACGTGCATTTGTCAGTGTTTGAAGGTGGAGTACATTTTTTTCGATGCAAGTCTTTTCTTGAAGGGTCCATCGGTTATAATATAATTAGAATGGAAGCAGATCAAAAAGGAGCTTCGATGAATGAGTATTTAAAAAGAAAAAAGGAGTGTAAACAATTTTTAGTGGATTAAAGTTGAGTAAAGGATTTGTTTTTAGAAAGAAAAAAGCACCTTAAGGCACTGGGGGAAATTTATTATTTAAAAAAAAAAAAAATTAAATTCCATTCATTTTCTGTATGGTTTGAAAATTGTTGTCAGCCTAACGTTTTAAAGAAACGAAAAAATACTGATATTTTTAATAAATCTGCTGAAGAACTAATTGGTTTTGATATTAATCAAGGATACTGGCTTGTTGGGAGTACTAAGAAAGATTTAAATTCTATTATTAATAAACTAAATGTTTATGCAAAGGTAAAATGTTAAGAAGAGTTCAATGTTTTCATAGATTATGTAATAATAAGGAAATAACTTAAATCTAGGTAAATTAAGGAATAAATTACAAACATACCAGAGAATAAAACTAAAATGTGATAATAGATATAAAATGGCGCTAATGATCCGAGCAATCGATGCACCATAATAATAAAAATGGTAAACATAAAACCTTTGTTGATTGTAAGAATATAAGAGAAAATTTATTATTTAGAAATAATGATGCGGATAGTGAACTAATAAAGAAGTATAATGAGTATTTATAAGAAAGAACTGGTTGTGAATTTAACTGATATAAAAATCCCTTAGGAAGTAATTAATTAAATGAAAATGTAGATTTGTTTCTGACGAATGCCCAGATAGATATAATAAATGTAATAGTAGATGTAGAGTGTATTTTAAAATCAGTAGATACTTGTAAAAACCATTTTAATAGCCTTAGAAATGATATAAGTAGGAAAATTGGAAATTTTGTAGAGAAGAAAGAAAAAAATGTTTTTAACTGGGTAAATTAATTAAAATTTGGGAGGATTTGAAAATTACAATTAGGGTTAAAAAAGAAAATTCTAAACTTATAATATTATAAATGGCTTAGAGGGTTGAATGAGATGTTAACACTTCATTTTTTTTTCTAGTGTTTTGAAAGTGGCATAAAGGCCATAACGTGTGTGTAAGGAGAGGAAATAAATAAATGAAATATTTATGGAATATGTGATGATCATACTAGGGCGTTTTTAATTTAGCTTGACCTCAGAATTTTCTTTTGGAGGATATTATAACATAATATTTTTGTTTCACTATATTTTTAAATCTACTTTATATTTCGAGCAATATATCCGAAATCGTTTTTAAAATATTAAACTCGCCATGAGTTTCTCTTTTTCTCAAAAAGTTCCTAGATTTCCCTCTCTTTCATTTTTTTAAAAATACAAACGATAAAAAAAGCGTACTGTTTTCGTATCGTCAGATTTGGACTCAAGGCTCAGCAACGCAGCGCGTGGCTTCTATCGGAACTAGGCAAGTTACTCAGCTGGGTTCAATTTGCGTTACAGTTTCTGAACTGGGTCCTACGGACCTCCTCTGTCTGTTTTCTCGCTATTTCTGAAGCCCCTGTGCTGCGCCTGCGCTGGGCTCAATTTGCGCCCGGCCTCAGTATGCGTCAAATTCTGTATGGCACGCATATACGAGTGGCGCTGCCAAGTGGTGAAATCCGCAATCCATACTCATATACCTGGTATATATATATATATATATATATATATATATATATATATATATATATATATATGTTTGATGTTATTTTTCGTCGCTGGGATAGTATTTTTAGATGGAACGGCATTTTTCTCCAGCGGTGGTACTCCTCCTCACTTCTTCCCGGAATATTTCGATGGATTCATCTCCATCTTCTTCAGCCAGGTACTTGTTTCTTCCGGAAGAAACAAGTACCTGGCTGAAGAAGATGGAGATGAATCCATCGAAATATTCCGGGAAGAAGTGAGGAGGAGTACCACCGCTGGAGAAAAATGCCGTTCCATCTAAAAATATATATATATATATATATATATATATATATATATATATATATATATATATATATATATTTGTCTGTTCGCGCTCTATCTCAGTAAATAATGGTCTGATTTTGATGAAGTTTGGTACAAAAATATTTCACGTAATTTAGTTAACCAGCAGAATCCGTCCACCGGAACACGGTTTTGGAGCGAACTGAATTTTGTACATGGTGTGGAGCACGTAATTAGCGCAAAAAAAGTCATTATGCTTTCATCATATGCTTGTAAGTCCTCGTTTATAGGCTTCTTGGCCTATGAAAATGAATTAAACCATTTATAAGGCGATAGCTTTAACCGTTTTCGTGTGAAAAAATAGTTGTGGAATCAAGTTTTTGGTTAGGGTTCTTAGAATCATAGGATACAGTTAAAATATTTTCTGCATGTTTGAAATTCATACAAACAAAGGTGTTTAAGTTTTGGTTATGTTTGGAGTAAAGGAAGGATTAGAATAAAACATTTTATTAAGAGACACGAAAAGTTTTGGGAACTTTGCATATTTCCCTTAATATCTCGAAAACAGGCGAGAAATCGTGATAAGTGAATAGAGACTATTCAAAGCCTTACTAAATTCTCTACAAAAAAGGTTCTGAAGACATTTTTGATTAGTCAATGTCAATTGGAGAAATACAGTGCTTAAAACTTCAAACATAGTTGTTTTCTGTTTTGTTCTTTTGAACGGGTTTTTGTCGCCTTTTATTTTTGTAATTGCTTATATTAGGAAAATGTATTTGTCTGTAAAACAACCTCATCAAATTTCCTAATGTTATAGTTTCATTTGTGATCTTGGCTGGCACAAATCTAATAAATATATGTGAGTTAAGTGAAAAGGAGGAGTACGCAGGGAGACAAGGGAGTTTTGTCTCTACGCCAACCCATTTAGAACTGCTGACATATTGACTTCCTGTATTATAAGGTGCCAGTCAGGCCTAGAATAACGATTTCTTTAGATTGCTGGAAGGCATACAAAGGACTGAAGAAAGTGGAGGGTATGTGATATAAACATTATGTAGTGAATCATTCCAAAAACTTGGTAGAGCTGACAACAGGTGCTCACACCCAGAGGGTTGAATCTCTTTGGGCTTCGATCAAACGCAGAAACTAGATAGAAGGCGGGGCTAGTAGTATCATGATGGATTCATATCTATTCGAATTTATATGGAGGAGAAGTGCTTGTTTGAGAAGATTTTAGAGAACATAGCTGATTTTCGTTCAGATATTTAACTTGTTTTTATTAGTTGAGGTTATTAAATATGTTTTGAGATTATTTATAAAATGTATTTTCTTTAATAAACATATGTTATATATAATAATAACAGTTACTGATAAAATCACTGGCACCCCTTTTTCCGAAATACCCAAAAATAGTTCTGACAAAAATTGAAGATCGTGGAATTATGTACATAACTTGTCCTCACATATTTTTTTTCATTAGATTAACTATTTCTGAGAAAAGGCGATTCCAAAATTTACTTCAGTTGTATTCTCCATAATAAGCCAGCAGTTCCTGTAAGTCAGACTTTTTTTAATTCAGTGACAATTCTTATTCTGAGTTTTTTAAACAAAATTCACGAATTGATGTTTCGTAAGATATTTATTTCTATCAATATGAGTAATAATAAAATAGTTTCTCAAATTTAAGAGATTCACAGGTTGAGTTATTGCAATATTTAGCTATTTTTTCTAAGAGGTTTTCAGCAAAATTAAAAAAAAAAAGAAATTGGAGAAAATTTTTTATGTAAAAAATAAAGGTAAAAATGAAGTTTCACGCCCTTAAAACCGATTTCTTTCAAATTTTGTACAATAACGTATTTTGGCCAACGGCCATAGCCACGTTGAATACACCGGTTCCCGTAGATCACCGAAGTTAAGCAACGTCGGGCGTGGTCGGTACCTGAATGGGTGACCGACCACGTGCTGTTGGCATTAGAAAAGGGTGGCAACCTGTAGACAGCCCGGCGCTAATAGCTAAATAGTTGATGCGTCTCATTAAAAATGTAGTCGTTTTATAAGGATACCTATCGACCATCCCCTGACAATACCTACATTCGCTTTCTTATCGGTCAGCGATCTCTTCTCAATGAATAACGTTATTAGAATTTGTAAAAACCAGTTCTTGGCAGATGTTCGAGGAACACTCAAAGAATATTCTTAAATAACAGGATGTATGACGTGGTATTGCTCATGTTTGTGAAATTTGCGAAATAGTCATCAGGCTCTGAGGACACCGTTAGCTGACTAAATGAATCACACCGGTACCTGACGTGAAAGGGGTCTACTTCTTTTCAGGCCGCTTGTAACTGTTCTGCGAATTACTTCTAGGTCAACCTTTTGCTTAATTCGGAGTCACTCCAGGTGGGAGTAGTGCTTTTAATGGGCTTAGGAATATGTAGCTGTGTTCTTCATTTAAGTTATTCTTTTAACGGGACATTAATAAACTAAGATTTCAGCATTAAATTCCAAAGCCTACTACTGGTTTTTGCTTTAGAAAAAGGGCAGATCTTGGCAATAATTGTCTCATGATCTATAGATGAGGTACTCGTAGATATGCACAAAGGTTTATAGTTTACATGTATACGATTCTGATGAGTACCTTGGTAGGATAAAGTGCACAGTTTAATGTATTGCTGAATAAAATAGTCCGGCACGCAGGAGCTGCATATCCCCCCCCCCTGTTGCATCGACTGCTGACGTCATTCGCACTCTTCCCTTTTCTTACCTTTCCCTAAATTTGTCCGAAGCAAAGTTATGAAGTGAGTAATTGCGTTCCAAACATTTCCATCTATAACGCTTAGTTACCTGGACTATTAGTCGCTAAATTTCAGATTTCACGATGAACACTTAAATTATTGGTAAAAATGCAGTTTCCAGCCCTCCAAACCGATTTCTTTCAAACTTTGCACAATAACGTATTTTGATGCACTAAACACGAATACGATAAAAAAAAAACGTCTGATTTAACTAGGAAAGAAGTTATTAAGCACTTAAGTTCACTGTTATGCAGGTTATGAGAGCTAATGTAAACAACTAAATTTGTGACGACTTTAAGGCATAAATGACGACTTTAAGGCATACATGCTATGCGTTTCCGTTCGCTACGCTCGCTCAAGAAGATAACAAAACCCCAGTCAATCCAATTCGCTAAAATTAATAGAATTCTAATAGAATATAATATTAAGCAGTAAAGTTCACTGTTGGGAAGGTTATAAAACCAGGCGTCAACGGCGTATTTGTAATCACGCGCATGCGCAGATATGTAACATTGGGAAACAGAAAACTCTCATTTGAAATGTTCAGAAACCATTTATTCAAAAATATTGTTAATTTTAAGGGCATCCTCACCCGTCGTCACCTGTCGCTTAAGGGCATACGTGCTGTGCGTTTCCGCTCGCTAAAGAAGATAACAAAACCCCAGTCAATCCAACTCCCTAAAATTAATAGAATTCTATTAATTATTCTATTAACTTTAGTGCTTAATAACTTCTTTCCTAGTTAAATGCGAAGGTTTTTTTTTAACGTATTCGTGTTTAGTGCATCAAAATACGTTATTGTACAAAATTTGAAAGAAATCGGTTTTGAGGGCGTGAAACTTCATTTTAACCAAAATAAATGTTATCATAATTAGTTAAAATTAGATATTCTTCAATTTTTTAACAAGGGCAATTGAAAATGTTTATCATTCTAAATGGATGCTGAGGGCTTTTTTTTATTATTATTTTTGTTTTTTTTTAATATTAGCAATTTTTAGTATTATACTTTTTCACAAAGCACAAGAAAAAGTTGTGAGATATTACAAATTTCAATTTTAGCTTTCCTAGGGTTGGCCTAGGGACGGTCAGGGAGGCCGAATTCAACCCATGAACGAAGACACTAGAAGAAAAAATCTTTAGAGCTTGCTCGGGATTTGAACTCAGGTCCTTTGAACTTATTAGTCCAGTGCTCTACCACTGTACTAACCTCGCCCTCGTACAGGGTAAATAATAATATTAAATATTATGATAAAATTTGAAAAATGATACCTCTCTTGATCTTTCTTCAGCAGTTACAAATGATAATTTAAAATTTGTAACACACAAGAGTCCAGACCTCCCCTGTTTTCGCTGACAAACTTGAGCAAACATTAAAACATTTTGGGCTTCAGCAATAAGCGTTTCACCTAAAAGAAAAAAATTAATAAAAGTAAATAAAAGTTCAAGATTATCTTTCCTTTGATTTTAAAAATGGTTAATCTAAAATTAGGAAATGTTTGGAATTATATTGATTCAGGCAGGAATCCCAAAATGAAATACTCATGGTCCATATAGAATCATGTTATCATAATATCTGCGACATTCCTACCAGGAGGTAGAACTTATTCCACTTTCAAATCACTATTAGACATTCAATAAATTCAAACTCCCATCTGCAACATTCATAACACATCTGGTTGGGGAAATGTTTTACAATGTTAACTTATTGATTCAGAAGAATGCAAAATGGTGCACTAAAATTGTTCTAGGTTCTTGATAGGGGAGGAGGGAGGAGGGAGCTCCCACCACATTTACTCACATTCATATCCTAATATTTATGGTCGGGGGAAATCTTCTGTGAGCCCTTCTCAGAATAAAATCAAACTGCCTTAAGAGAGATTTGAACAATTGACAGGTTAGAATCCAGTAGCCACTTAAACAGGGGAATCAATATTCAAATCCTTCAAAAAAAAAAAAAAATAAAAAAAAAAAAAAAAAAAAAAAGACTAGTGAGCGACAAAAACGCTTTCAAATCCATAATTAGGTGGGGGAAATGCAACAATTTGCAAAAAAAAAAAATATTGGTTGGGAGGAGGGAGCCCTTCATAGATTTACTAAAATATTGTTTACTCAGAAGTATTGTGAAATATCATTAGTGGTAGATTACCTGTAGAAAAGTGGGTTAATTTTTAATTCAGACAGAGCCAGAGCAATGCATGGCCAAGAAGAGTGATCAGTAATGGATAAAGTTTCTATAGTTTGCACAATGTCTTTAAAGTATGTATGGATAGGGTTTAAGGGCGAAGAACAGCTAAGGTTACCATTGTCCTGTGAAGTGTTCTACAATGAAAATTATTTATGTTCTATAAAGATATTATAGGAGTGAATTGCACTACGCATATTGTCGGGAATGCTCTTAAATTGTAATTTTATATAAGTTTTTATATTCCTTCTGAAACTAATATGGCTAATATAATTTTGTTACTTAGATAATGCTGTAAAAATAATTATGGTGATATGAGCTTGGTCCATTACGGCATATTATTTGAATCTATAAGTAATCAATGCATCTGAGTCCAAGGCATAGAATATATACAGAAATCATTTATTTATTTATTTTTCTTCTTTTATGTTATTTTGTTATTATATTTTTTATTATTATTATTATTATGGGGTGTGTTCTTCTCAGTTTCCTGGGGGAAATTCTTTCGGGGGCTATTGCCAACCGAAAGAATTGTTGTTTTTATTAGTTTTTTTATTATTATTATTATTTTTTTTTTATGTCTCTTATCACGGGGGCGTTCGTTTAAGAATTTTCGAACTATTCTCACAGTATCGAGCAGTACCGCTTGATGTGCATCTTTAGTCAGTTCCTCTGAGATTTTCAAGTACTTTGTAGCTGTAACAGTGGTTTTTGGGATGAGTCCATTAGCCGATATAATAATAGCTGTTATCCTTGTGGAATCTAACTTATACAGATCTGTCAACTCTATGGCCAAGTCCTGGTATTTTCGAAGCTTCTCGGCTTAAGACTTCCGAATATTCTCATAATTCGGGACAGCGATATCAATAATATCAGCTCTCTTATTCCCTTTGTCAATGATAAGAATATCCAGTTTATTATGATGGACAGTTCGGTCCGTCAACATCGCTTTGTTCCAATGCAATTTAATTGTATCTTTCCCTAAAAGTCTTTGCGGAACGTAGCGATAATAAGGGACCTTCTTATCCAACAACCCAAATTTTTCTGCAAGAGCTTGGTGGTATATCTTGGCCACGTTGTCATGACGTTGAAGATAATCAGATCCCGCAAGGATCTCACAGCCCGCCGTAATATGCTGGATCGACTCATACGTTTTGTTGTTCAATCTACATTTAGCAGAGATGCTCGTTTCTTTTAAAACATGTCGTCGGTAGGATTTTGTTGCTATAACTTGATCTTGGATGGCTATTATGAAACCTTCTGTTTCAGAGAACAGCCTTCCCGATGTCAACCAAGCCACCGACAATGTTGTTTACACCTCGGGTCAAACAAACGACTGTAATATCGCCCGTGTAATTCCTTACTTTGCCATGATGTGAGGCGATCCAATTCCATCGTAAGTTCATCCCAGTTGTTGATCTTCAATTTCCCTGAAAAGACGTGCCTCACTGGATGATAAACAATGTATAATAAATCTTGTCGCATTCAACGACGAGGAAATTACCGTCTTTATTTATTTTTATTTTTTTATTAATATATATCTTTATTTGTAAATTATACAATACATACAGTATTTTTTATAATTCTTTTGTATATGTAAAATGTCATGATTGATTTATAGGGAAAAAAGCCCATTGGCCAAAACCTATTAGCGTGAAGTGTTAACAGATTGCTACTTGTTTAAGTGAGACTATTTACAATATTTACATTATAATATTTACATTCTACAATTGATCTCTTGGCCATTTGCGCTTAAGGCGACGGAGAGGGTTACCGGGAATGGTGGATGAGGATAACTTATTGATTAGGGGATTGTAGTGACCAGGCAAACGGGAGTGGAAGTTCAGGTATCGGGTTTGGGACAAGGTTTGGACAAAGGGGATTTCTAGGTCATTGTGGATAGTGAGGTTGGAGACATAGAAGGGAGCATTAACTATTTTTCGGAGTATTTTGGATTGGAGGGATTGGATTCTGAGGATATTGGATCGCTTGGCACACCCCCAAACTTCCAAGCCATACGTCCAGGAGGGTTGGAGTATTGCAGTATATAACAGTCTCTTGTTCTGTAAAGATAGTTTGGAGCGAGAGTCTAGTAGTCTGGTTAGTAGTTTAAAACGTCTGTTTGTTTCCTGTCTTTTCTTTTGTATGTGTTGGCTCCAGGTAAGTCGTTTGTCGAGGGTAAGGCCGAGGTAGGTAACTTGGGTTTTTTGACAGATTTCTCTTTGGAAAAGATTGACGGAAGGGCATTTGGATCTTCGAAGGGTGAATGTGATGTGCGAGGATTTTTCTGGGTTGACTTTGATCCTCCATTTTATGAACCATGGTTCAAGCAGTTGGAGATGGGATTGAAGATGTTTGGACGCTTGTATAGGATCTGAATTGGAAGAGAGGATGGCTGTATCGTCAGCAAAAGTAAAGAGGGTTGTGGAATGGTGGATGGGCATGTCAGCAGAGTACACAAGGAATAAGATAGGACTTAGGATGCCGCCTTGTGGAACACCAGCAAGCTGAGGAAAGAAGGAAGACAGAGATGATCCGAACGATACGTTGAAAGATCTGTTGGAAAGATAGGAATTTATTATTAGGTAATAGGTCGAGGGGAGGATTTTTTTGAGTTTGAAAAGCAAGCCCTGGTGCCATACTCGATCAAATGCTTGCGCGATGTCAAGGAATACACCAGAGCAATACTTCTTCTGCTCAAAGGAAGAGGAGATGGAGTCAACTATTCTGTGGCATTGGTGGATAGTGGAATGGGATATTCGGAATCCAAATTGGTGGGAAGGGAAACAGGGTTCGAGAATGGGGATTAGACGTTTCAGGAGAAGCTTTTCGAGGATTTTTCCCATAATGGGAAGGAGGGAGATAGGGCGATAAGACGAAGGATAATTTACAGGTTTTTTGGGTTTGTGGATCATTTTAATGGTTGATAATTTCCAGGAGGTGGGAAAGTAGGTTGTTCTAAGGACTGCATTATATATATAGGTTAGGAATAGGATACCTTTTTTAGGCAGGCGTTTTAGGATTAAGGGGGTGATAAGATCAGGTCCTGGCGCCTTACAGTTTTTAAGTTTGTGGACCGCTAGGGAAACTTCGTGAGGATGAAAGGATGAAGGAGGAGGGGAAAGCGGTAAGGCTGAGTCAAGGAATTCTGCTACATTTAAAGAATGGATAGGGTTTTGGATGGATTCGTGGGGACGGAATACTTGGGAAAGGTGGGATGCAAAGGATTCAGAAATTTCGGAGTCGGTTTTAGCCCAGCTGTTATCCTCTCGACGGAGAGGATGTGATGGATTTGGATGGGATAGGATTCGTTTCGTGGCTGTCCATAGTGATTTGTCGTCGGGAGTAAGTTTGTTAGTGTATTCAGAGAATTTGTTGTTAAAGTGTTTGTGTAGTTCGTATTGTAGTTGTCTAGTCAGTTGGTTGAGGCGCGTCTTGTCAGATGGATATCGTGTGTTTTGCCATATTCTTCTGGCTCTGTTTTTTTCGGGATTGTATATGATCGGGGAAATTGTATATGATCGGGGAAATACGTTACTGGAGGTGATCTATGAGGACATTTCTTAGTAGAAATAAGGAGTCCAGTCTGGATGTCTATAGTCAGTTTGTTTATGGCCGAGTCAATATCATCTTTAGTCTTAAGAGGGATATTTAGGTTTGGAGAGGAATTTAGGGAGGATTGAAATGAGTGCCAATCAACTGGGCCGTTGATGAGGGATGGGCGGCGAGGACGAGTGAAAAGATTAGGATCAATGTTAAAGGAAAGCAATATAGGACTGTGATCAGAGGATAAATCAAATAGGTTGGAAATATGGAAAGGAACATGTCTGACGCCATGTGTTACAAAATAATCTACTATGTCTGGAGCTTTGGATCTGGAAGTAGGCCAGTAGGATGGATTGGGAGGAGGAACGATTTTCAGATTGTGGGAATGGATGGTTTGGTGAAAAAGGTTACCTCGAGAGTTGGAGGTTCGGCATCCAAATTCGGGATGTTTAGCATTGTAATCCCCTCCTGCAATAAATCTGGGACCTAAAGAGGAGAAAAAGGAATTGAGGACGGAAGAAGAGACTGCTTTGTTGGGTGGGCAATAAGCAGAAGAAATGGTAATCGGGACATA
The DNA here is from genome assembly GCA_946811695.1 of Gonocerus acuteangulatus. NCBI lineage: Eukaryota > Metazoa > Arthropoda > Insecta > Hemiptera > Coreidae > Gonocerus > Gonocerus acuteangulatus. Next base: position 168,224,733 of record OX328123.1, read on the forward strand.
CGTAGGGGATTGGAGGGTAACTGTGGTACTCTGCAGACATTCCAGGGCAATAGGTGTAGGATCAGGATAGTGGGAAATGGAGGATTTGATTAGGATGGCAGTATCCCCGTGAGCAGTACCGTCTGGGTGGTCCGTTCTGTATGTCCTATATCCAGTAATATAAAAGCGTAGTCGGTTAGTCAAGTGAGTTTCTGTAATCAGGGCTATGTCAATGTTTTTGTCTTGAAGTAAGTGAGTCAGTTCGTCTTTGTGGGCTGGAAGTCCATTGGCGTTCCAAAGGAGGATTGAAAGGGATTTAAAGGAGAGCGCGGTCATGGATGAAGGACGGACAGGATGCTGGTCACTTTGTGGAGGAGGTCAGTGAGGGGGGATATGAGGGCTTGAAGGTTTTGAATTATTTGATTTAAGTTTACAAGGGCGGTTGTGATTGAGGAGAAATCAGGGGAGGATTTGGGTTGGGGGATGGTAACCCTCGGGGGAGGTGGACGATGGGGGCCAGGAGTAGGAGCAGAGGTGGTTGTAGGTGGTTTGGGAAGATTCGACCGGAACGCAGAGGCATAGGTTGTTCTTCCTGGATGTGGTTGACTGGAGGGCTCAGGCTGATAGCCCACTGGAGGCTTCGGTAGGGGTGGGAAGGTTGTAGTATCCTGACTGGGTGCTGCAGGGCCTGTTTGTGAAGTGGTTCTTGCAGGGCCACGTTGTCCACTCCTAGATCTTCTCCGTTTGACTAACTCCTGGTAGGCGCTACAACCGCGGTAGTTTGCAGGATGGGCTTGATGGCAGTTTATGCACATAGCTGGCGTGTCTCTGGTTTTCGAGCACTCATTCGATAGGTGAGGGCCTGCACACTTCACACACATGGGGTTAACCCGGCAGAACTTCTTGGTGTGATTAAAGCTCTGACATCTTGTGCATTGAGGGATGTCCTCTTTCTTATGTGGTTCTTCCACTTTTATTGCTGTAAACAGCAGAGTCTTCAGTGAAAATATGTCACGATTGTTTGGTGCAGGTTTTAAGTTGATGAAGAATAGCGGGAGTGGAGTTCTTGTGGTTTTTTGTAATACGTTACAGGCATCTAGGACCTGGAATCCTAGTTTTCCCAATTCCGAAATAATCATATCTTTTGGCGTTGTGGGATGTAGATGCCTTATGACCACCCTGTATGGTTTGTTTTCTTTGAATTGGTAAGTGTAGTATTCCAAATTTTTGGCTTGGAGGAGTCTGACGATTTTTCTGTACGTTTCGGGATTTTTTGCCTGAATTGAAAATGCGTTTGTTTTAGATTTGCAAGTGAATGTTGTTTGGCCGACTTCTGTTGCTATTGTGTTGCATATGGCGAGGAAATCAATGTCCGGCTTTAAATTTATAGGTGGTGGTTCACAGGAGTCATTGAAGTCTTCCTGGTCCGGCTCTATATCGTCATCTTGGTCTTGTGGTGCTAGTAGTTGGAATGAGTTGGGTGAGGTGAAGTCTGGCTGATATTGTACTGGTGGAGGATGGCGGTAGGTCTGGCGGGTTGATGACGCACTCGATGATGAGCCGTCTGTCTTGGCTTGTTTCTTCTTATCAGGGGAAATATTAGGTGATGCTAGGTCGGAGGCTCTTGATCTTTTTGAAGTGTTGGTGCTGGAGTGTATGGAGTTTTTTCTGGAATGGGATGCTTCCATATTTTTATTGTTCATTTTTATTTCATTTATTTATAATTCAAAAAAAATATATATATATATATATATATATATATATATATATATATATATATGAATTAAATATTTAACCCCTAAAAATGGCTAAATGTATTATTTAAAATAAAATAAAAAGAAAAAAAATATATATGGTGATACTGCGAGCTACGATCTCAGGACTTTTGACGTGAGAGTAGCGAGCGCTACCCCTGAGCCAAGGAGTAGTAGGCTGGAGAGAAGGGAGTAAGCCGGGTCCTTGAATGGAAAACAGTAGCCTCTCAGCAGGGGCAGAGGGTAGACCCCTAGGCCGGCAGCAGCAGGAATCCCCCACTCCTGGGGCACAGCGTAAATCACTTCGAAAACTATGAGATTTTACTTACAGTTTTTCTAGTGAAATGATGAAGTAAACGCTGTGAAACTTTACACACTGAGTGTTTATAGTTATGGCAGGTTCTCTGCCATTTTTCACGAACTAAAACGACTTTAAACCACTGTTTTGAGGTGCAAAAATCAGGAGCTCTTTATAACACTGTGACACTGGCAATGGCTAGGACACGACTCACCGTCTTTATACAAGTGAACTAAGACTAACAAGAATTTTTTGTTAGTATCATATTTCCTAACATATTAATTTAGTCTGAAAATGTGACATTCTTCTCTAACCTAACGGATAGCTAAGTAACTAGACTAGTTCCAGAAAGTGATACAACAGATTTCTAGGCTTTATCGTAGCAGAGATTATAGAAAGAATGTGTAGCCCTCAGAGCAATGTCCTGGCTGCTAGAATATATTCATCTGTAGCACTCAGAGCAATGTCCTGGCTGGTAGAATATATTCATGTGTAGCATTCAGAGCAATGTCCTGGCTGCTAGAATATATTCATCTGTAGCACTCAGAGCAATGTCCTGGCTGCTAGAATATATTCATGTGTAGCACTCAGAGCAATGTCCTGGCTGCTAGAATATATTCATGTGTAGCACTCAGAGCAATGTCCTGGCTGCTAGAATATATTCATGTGTAGCACTCAGAGCAATGTCCTGGCTGGTAGAATATATTCATGTGTAGCCCTCAGAGCAATGTCCTGGCTGCTAGAATATATTCATGTGTAGCACTCAGAGCAATGTCCTGGCTGGTAGAATGTATTCATGTGTAGCCCTCAGAGCAATGTCCTGGCTGCTAGAATGTATTCATGTGTAGCCCTCAGAGCAATGTCCTGGCTGCTAGAATATATTCATGTGTAGCACTCAGAGTAAGTTTATAGGGAACGAATAAATTCGTCCATAGCATTCTAAGGGTTAAATTAAATTTTTGGGATGCTAGCATAGTTGGAAATATTTAGAAGGGCTATTGATAAGTAAGGGTCACCTATTTAATGGGATTCATTACTGTATTAATTATGTTCAATAATATTAAGTTTGTTAATGGAGATTAAATGGTTCATTATTGATTATACAAATTATTATTAATTATGTAAAAGGGATTAATTATGTCAAATGGGTATAATAATTTTAATGGGATTATTATTTTGATGGGGTTAATTAATAGGAATAAATACTAGCTAGAAATATAGTTCCCATTATTATCCATAAGCCTAATTTTATTTCCAGCTCCTGCTTCCCCACGTGTTACAAAATTGTATAATCCCAAGTCCTGATGATGGAGTGATGCCAATGTCTCTAGACCGATGCTCACTGAGAGAGTAGGTGGCAGTTGACGTTTTGTCAATTTCAAGGCTGATTTTCTTAAGTATCGCGCCTTTTATTTTTAAGAAAAAAATTCTGATGTCAGGGAAAAGCTTTGGCAGACTTACTGTTGAGAGGGGTCTCCCATGGTCTAGTGGTTAGTGCCTTATATTCATAAGCGAGAGATGGTGGGTTCGATCCCCAGCGGAGGCAGGAATTTTCTCATCCCATGGCTCGTTGGGAAAATTCCTCGCTGCACCCTGGATGTCGGCGCTAATGGCCTAGATGTCGAAGCTCCGTAATAAAAAAAAAACTTATTGTCGAGGAATTATAGACTGATAATGGCAACGAGTTCATAGATAAAGACATAGAAGAAATAACTCAGAAAGATGGTATGCATCATCGCATGTCCATCCCATGCACGCACAACAAATGGTATGGCAGAAAGGGAAAACCAGACGCTGGTTGAATCTGATAGGACTATGTTACATGCTTCTGGTTTACCAGAGAAACTGTAGGCAGAGGCTGTTATAATGCCACCAGTGCTAATATTTCACAACCACAGCACAATCGAGCTTCTATAGAACCCTGAAATACACAGTCGTATAAAGCATATTGAAGTACTCATGAAATTCCTCAGAGAAAAAGTGGAGTCTGGAATAGTTTGAGCAAGAGCAACGTCATCTGAGCAGCTAGCGGAAATCCTCAGAAAGCTTCTACCCAGAGAGAGTTTTTTGTGAGTGTGGAGGCATTGAGTGTGTATCATTGTTAGGCCATTTTTAGGGAATGGTTGTAATTTAAAATATACGTATTTCAATTAAGAGGTATCAGATACATGACCATACGGCACACTAGGGAGATAGTGTGGTCAGAAATATGCTCTGACCGCTTGATTTTCCCCTTGCTGCTTCGACTAGTAGAGTCATTAGCACCAAGGTACCCATTAATAAATTAATTAAAGGCTGGGTTGGCCTAGAGATGGTCAGGGAGGCCGAATCCAACCCATGAACAAAGACACTATAAGATAAAAATCTTTAGTGCATGCTCAGGATTTGAACTCAGCAGGGCCGCCACATGGAGGGGACAGCCGGGTACTGTTGTCCTGGGTCCGGGCGCCGTTGGGGCCCGGGCCGGGCCTCACTAATTGGAAAAAATGTATAGGTTATTATCTTGTAAAAAGAATGGGGTTTAGAAATACAGACGGGCGTAGCCTATATTTATTGGAATGGGATCTGTATATTTTTTTAATGTACATATACGACAAAACAAGTGCAGTCCCAGAATAGTATATTTCATTAGGAGTCGTAATAAAACTACGAGTACCAAAAGTGACCTTTGCTGCACCGATTGTCGGCTTTTATTCCCATTTCGCTCAAAACTCAAGATGAAAATAATTTTAAAATGTCCAAAGTCCTATAGCAAAGTACTAGCATTTTCAGTCTGGCTCTGAGAAGTGGGGGCCCGTGATCTGGTTCCGGGCCCGGCTCTGAGATGTGGTGGCCCTGGAACTCAGGTCCTCCAGCATATGAGTCCAGTGCTTTACCACTGGGCTAACCTCGCCCCCATTAGAATTAGAAGACACAAATACATTTTTTAAAGAATAAGTTAGAGATATATTTTATTCTTTTATTATATTAAATCAAAATAAACAAATTGTGATAATAAATTAATTTGGAGAGTGGCGATTAAATACATTTTTAATTTCAAAACATTTCATATTTCTGAGGGAAGTATTAAATGTAAAAATATGAAATGACAACTATACTTGTGTGATTATCTTCTCCCTGTTTCTATCATGTCACCCTTGGTGCTTTCTTTGTTCTAATGAGCACAAGTTGTATGGGGGCATAATGTGACAATAAAACCTAATTATATTCTGTAATAAAGAAAATAATTAAATTACACATCTCTAAAACAAAGGGGCGGGCTAAAAGAAACTTTAACAGACCACCAGAAACTTATCTTACAAACACACTACGGAAGACTAGTAAAGTTGCCTTAATTACATAATTATACCCGATGATGGTCTTCGCTCAACACTATTTTTGTTGATTCTTGTTAATTTAGTAACAATCTATAGAAACCAAACAATATAAACATTGAAGCAAATAGACTCATTTAGAAAGGAAACAAAGATAACCGAGTGAGTATCTTGAATATAAAATCATGAAATTTACAAGCAGAAGAAATCTCAAAGTAAAATTAACCAAATGCCAAATCTCATTTCTGATGTCCATCTTTTTATTGTATAAATGAAAGTGTTAAATGGAAACAAAAAAAAAGTACTTTATTTAAAAACGTTCTCAGGAATATAGGTATAGGACTTTGATATAGATGAAACAGTCCAAATGATGAAAACATCAATACCTATGGTCTAAAAAATTAATATTGTTGAGTACGCGGATAGAGGAAAGGCTTCAACATAATGAGATTTGGGCCCAATTTATATTTTTTTCATTACTAAGTATATCATTTTAATGTATTAAAAACTTAATTTAAGTAATTTACTTCACTCTGCATAAAGTTTCTAATTGAATATAGTTGTTGTTGTTTGTTTGTGTTTAAGGGCAAAAAATTACGAGGTAATTGAATATAGTAATAATCTTTAAGAGTTTATGTTAGATTAAAAATAATACATACCAGGTAAAAGACGAACTGTCAGCTGCTCAGTAAATGAATCTTCATTGCTAGTGTTCAAATACTATAACAGAACCAAGAGAGAAATTGTAAGTGAAAATAATAAACAAAGCGTAAACAATAACAAAAAAGTAAAATTTAGTAAGAATGCAATGGATTGGCACATATTAAGAATTTTTAATCAGGCAAGAAATTCAAAATTAGGTGGATTTAGTAAATATTTCTATATTTTACTTGAAATATTTTCTACATACTTCATCGTCTAGTCCAACATAACTTTTGAAACTGTTTATAAGCCTTTTATCTGTCATTATTGGTCTAGGTTGAATCCATTAAGGCACTGATTAAATAAACAATAATAAATATTTTAAAATATGTAACATATAAACAAAACCCAGTATCACATTGAAGACTCTAGTAATCAAACCACAGCTGATAGTTGATTAATGTCCACTACCAACAGAAAACATAAATAATTATTAAAATTGTATTATAGATAAAACTGATTAAAAAATTAAACTGAGTTCTTATAAATTATCATATAACATATTTCTCTGGATCTGTAAATCATTCTGCACCTTATGAGCAAGTCCGAATTCAGACAGGGAAAGTGGGGGGGGGGGGGAGCAACATTATGTGAATTTAACATACATTATTTTATAGCTTTAGAGCAATAATTGAGAGTATACTTTGTATCTTTTTTTTTTAGGTATGTTTCAGTTAGAAGGTTAAGAAATATACAGTTAGTGTAAAAAGTATTGGAACACCCATGAATATTTTACTTTAACATTTGCGACTAAAATAGTGGTGATTTAGAATTTTGTGATAAAATAGTGGTAACCAGAAGGCATCAATAACATGGTGATAACGTATATTTCAAAAATCCCTGAAAATCAACATCAAACAATGGTATTTGTGTGTGTTCTTCTCAGTTTCCTGGGGTAAATTCTTTCGGGAGCTATTGCCAACCGAAAGAATTGTTGTTTTTATTATTATTATTATTTTTTATGTATCTTATCACGGGCGTTCGTTTAAGAATTTTTGAACTATTCTCGCACTATCGAGCAGTACCGCTTGTTGCGCGTTTTTAATCAGTTCCTCCGACATTTTCAAGTCTTTCGTAGCTGTAACTGTGGTCTTTGGGATGAGTCCATTAGCCGATATAATAATAGCTGTTACCCTTGCGGAATCTAATTTATACAGATCTTTCAACTCTCTCGAATATTCTCATAATTCGGGACAGCGATATCAATAATATCAGCTCTCTTTTTCCCTTTGTCAATGATAAGAATATCCGGTTTATTGTGATGGACAGTACGGTCCGTCAACATCGCTTCGTCCCAATACACTTTAATTGTGCCTTTCTCTAAAAGTCTTTGTGGAACGTAGCGATAATAAGGGACCTTCTTGCCCAACAACCCGAATTTTTCTGCGAGAGCTTGGTGGTATATCTTGGCCACGTTGTCATGACGTTGAAGATAATCAGATCCCGCAAGGATCTCACAGCCCGCCGTAATATGCTGGATCGACTCATACGTTTTGTTGTACAATCTACATTTATCAGAGATGCTCGTTTCTTTTAAAACATGTCGTCGGTAGGATTTTGTTGCCATAACTTGATCTTGGATGGCTATTATGAAACCTTCTGTTTCAGAGAATAGCCTTCCCGATGTCAACCAAGCCACCGACAATGTTGATTGCACATCCGGGTCCAACAAACGACTATAATATCGCCCGTGTAATTCCTTACTTTGCCACGACGTGAGGCGATCCGATTCCATCGTAAGTTCATCCCAGTTGTTGATCTTCAATTTCAAAGCTGTATAGTTCTCGTCCAAGTTTACCATTTCCCTGAACAGACGCGTCTCACTGGCCCTTATGTAGCTCCTCAGGCTAATTTCCTGAGAGCGACATAAGTTCCGAATGTTCAGGAGACCTCGTCCTCCTTTTATTCTTGGTATATACAGCCTTTCAATTAGACGTTTATTTGTGTTATTATTATTATTATTTGGGTGCCTCGACTGCTTTGGTCACTGGCACCATTTGTGTTATTAATTTACATTTTATGCTGCACCTACATTGTACCCGTATTTCTCCCGATCCGATCCGATCCGATTTCGTTTGACCGACAACGGCCGACCTGATGCCTACATTGGTCCCGATCCGATCCGATCCAATCTCGTCAGTAATGAGCTCGTAGTGAAGTGAAAATGAGTGATTAATTTAAGAAATACCACCTAATAAGCATAGAAACCTTGGATTAGGTTGAATGTTGGAGGTATGAAGGAGGAGTTGAGAGGCCTATCAATCTTCTGGAACCACTATATATAAGTCCCGAAAAAATAAATCTTAGTGTAACAGTTAATTTTTAACTAGTTTTTTTTTTATTGCTAAAATGTGTCCGATCTAGACTTGCGCGTCGAGGCTGAGGCGGCGGCGCGCTGGCCTAAAATGGCCGGTGACGGCGACGCGCGCAATTTTTTTAACCCCCAAGGGAGATGTTACAATTAGAATTACAGTATATGTATATATATATATATATATATATATATATACACAGTAAAACATCGTTAACCCGGACCTCTTTAATCCAGACATCCGGATGAAGGTTGATTCACGCTTGACAGTGTCGGGGCCGGGCCAGTTTTGAAAACGAAATTTTGTTGTTAAGACTTATTCTACAGACGCTAAATTGCTATCCCCATCAAGTAAATTACGAGAGTTTTCCTTGGCTTACGGTCGAAGTACAGTATCGGTTTGCTGTTTCGTTTGCTCCTTGACCGCAATTTAGACGAAACGTAAAAACATTTACAAGAATTGACAAGGGGAAATCGTTTAAGAACAATGTCTGTTCGCTATATCACAGGTTCAAAAATGGTCCGATTTTGATGTACAAAAATCGTCTAATTTGAAACGTCAAGTACGGTAACCAGCAGAATACACCTCATTTTTGGTTTGGGTACGTGAAATTCCCACTGCCGTCATGTGAATTCACCGTCTATAATCAAAGCTAAAGCTTCTTGTTGTGTGTATTTGCTTATGGTTGTAGTTGATTCACCTTTATTTTTTGACGATATTACGCTTTGAAATTTGTTGGCTCTATGAAATTTGTTGGCACGGTCTAGCGTGAATAGGCCTTTAGGCGTCAACGTAATCTCCTTCATGATTTAGGCCGCATCGGTATTCCGAGAGGTGCCTTGTTCCGCGCCGCTTACTTCCATCACACAATTCTCCAAATTGTTTCGCTGGGCGCCCTGCTTTGCGGAACCACGTATGTAGTTCAATTAATGTTTCCAACCATTCTTTTTTATTTTTTACAAATTTTCCATCGGTGCTATTCGAAGCTGTCCATTTTTCTTTAAAACGTAGCTTGAAATATTTCAAAGACCGAATAAGAACACTACTTTCTTCGGGTGGAGATGAAATCAAAGTCAGAAGTTTTTTTCTAAGATCACAAATTTTTCATCCATTTTTCTATCTTTAAGTTCTTTAAGAGTGGTATATAATTCCATCCTGGTGATTTCTATCACTCTTCCCGAGATATCTTTAATAATAGAAACAAGTTATGATACCTAACCCATTTTGAAAATTTTACTGTAGTTAAAAGAATGTCTGTTCTGAGCCTGTAAGAGGTCATTCACCCCTGTCTGCATTCCTTATCAAGGTCATAGCTTGAAGCATTAAAGGAGTCTCTCTTATTCTTTTTTTAATGATGAAATGTCAAGGTCCTTGCCGTCTCCCTCTCCCATGTTTTACTCTTTTTTCCAACTGCTGGAGTTCATTACTCACCACACAGATTTATTTTAGATGTATTTTCAATTAGTTACTAGTTGTGCACCAACAAGAGCAGATGTCAAAGTTGGTTCGTAAAAATTTGAGATATGAAGAGAATCGCTTATCGACGTTTATCGGTTGGCGTTCTCCAGTGAGTCCTTTGAAATTAGCCGCCGCTGGATTTTATTACCTCCAAGTATACGATCGAACAAGATGTGCATTTTGTGGACTCGTCTTACACGAATGGGAACCTGACGACGATCCCCTTCAAGATCATAAGAAGTGGGCCGTCAACGAATGTCCTTTTTTAAAATATTTAGATCAGTTGGAAAGACTACCTATGAAGTTCGATTCGGACGAATGTGGACCATCTATTGACGTTTGCGGATGTTTAAAGGATAATAGTGAAGTGCTGTTGAGAAAAAGCTCTTGCTGTTGTTAAAAATGAAAAAAATAAGTATGAAGAAACGTATACATTTTTTTCTTCGAGAACTGGAAACTTTAAGACATCAGATAATACGTTATGAAGCAAAACGAAATGTAATAGATCGATTAGTGAAAGAGTTTAATAACCTCCAGATTTAAGTTTGTTTTTTTCTCTTCCCACTCCGACACTGTAGTCAGTCAGTGGCTTGTGCACAAGACGTTCTCTTCGCTCGTCTAGTATGGAATTAGTGACCGAATACGCCATCACCAAAAACAAGCAGATTCGAGTAGGCCTTCACAATGGTATTCCGACGGTGGGTTTGATTAACAAGGATAAGCTAGTGTACATGGACAAAGACGAATGGAAGCACTGTATAGCAGATCAGGCATCGAGGATATTACAATTTTTCAAGAGGAAAGGCAAGTCTGATAATTCAACTCCGATTTGTTTTAAAAATATATCATGTTCCTTCGCATACATGGGGAGAAACAGAGTCCTAAGAATAGAATATGCCTATCTTTGGGTATCATTAATTAGTCTTTCTCCAGCTTCTCACATGACTATAACTTCACCTTGCTCAAGTTTCAACAGGTCCGAGGCTATGAAGATCTGCTCCAAGATTGAAGAAATTAACCGTTCACTCTCATTGTTGGACATGTTTGTTCAAATGTGTGTGGATCAAAACAACCCAAAAGAAGATCTGTCAATAGATTTAAGTTTGAATACGAATACTTTATTAAACAATCTGTTTTCCAATGTACAAAATTAAATAAATAAAACATAGGTTCATTTAGTTATTTTTGTTTCTTTTCCTCCTTCATCCCAGGTTAAAATAGGTAAAATAAATGAAAAAAAAAAAACATGCATTTTCAAGAAAGGTTTTATTGAACAAAAGGTACAATTATATTTTAATCATTAACTATCATAACAATGAAATCTTTTTTCAATAAATTCTTCGTCGGTCTGCCATTCCAGAGGTAAGTTGTTCCAGATATAATCTAGCTGAAGACGTACAGGAGTAGATTCCTTGGTAAGATCCTTAGCTCGTCCGTAGATAGTGTTTCAATTCCTTCTTCTCCTAAGCGACGCATGACAGCATTCAACGTCTCCATTCCCTTCTACTGAGTTTACCTTCTTATTGCTCATTCTATTTAAACAAACATGTGTTCTTTAAACCAAACACACTTTGGAGTGTTTGCTCTGTGATACTCGAACGGTCCTATAGAGCTATTAGTAGTGTTGTATATTAGATCGCAATAAACGCATTTGACTTTATCTTCAACATTTCTGATAAATCCGTTAAAGGCTAAGAGATGGTGGGGAGATGCGTTGACTCCATACGTCTGTCTTCTCACTTCTTCCCTCTCAAAGTCCACTGCTTCAGGATGTTTTCTAACCCATGAGGCAAGTCGATGGGCTTGATTAAAAGAGCATACGTAGCTTGTGTTTAAATGAAAATAACAAATTAATTTGTCGTCTTCCAAATTTTTAAGATTAGGACAGCCAAAATCGTGTAAATCATACACAGCCATAGAGAGCAACTCTTCCAGGAATTTACATTTTTCCAATCCTTTACCTCATAAAATGTCATACGAATCAGTGACTGGCTTGAGACATGCAATTAAATCGGAGTAGTCTCTCTCGCCGTAAAACCAATCTATTCCGTGTAAGGATTTTTTCACCCACAAATTCGTCTTTGACTGTCTTAAAGCGTCTTCGACGTCTCGAGGAGGCTTGAAAAACCAATGCCACGCTGTTCCATAACTCGTATCGACTATTGTCAATTCCTTAACTATTAAGCATTCGAATTTAAACGGAAACCTTGAAAATCTATTACTTCTGACCTGGTCATACTTGACACAACGTCTCTTGTATGTACACAAATGAGCTCTGAGAGGTAAAATGCAACGTCTTATATATAGTTGGGATGTATTCAATACAATTTTCTTACTAAACCGGTTCCCATTTCATATTCGACAATTCTATCGTGAAGGGTGAGACAATACGCTTTGGTATTTGCTGGAAAGTTTGCGCCTGAATCTATTTGAAGACGGATGTCTATCGTACTACTTTTAATTGTTTCAGACTGCTTGGAACGATCTGTGACTGCGATAGGAGCAATCTTCTCGAAACTAGATCTCGAAAGGAGAGGCTGAGAATGCCTGTCACCGAAATAACTTGTTTGAAATTCATTATACATTTCATAGAGCAGGGCAATTTTTCCCTGTTCAAAGTCCAAGTTCAAATCGTCATAGGGGTATTGTTCGCTGTTTAGGTAAAGCTTTACATTTTTTAGGTTGCAGCTATCAAAATGGCTACTATCCTTTAAAGGGTTTTTGTTACGATCTGTTTGAAATGCTATAATTACGTATCGAGGCTTTTCTAAATTTGTAGATGTTTTAACGGCCCACGTTTCTTGTTGTGCATTAGACGGTAATGTGGGATATTCATAAAGGTCCCAGCTTCGAAACGGGATCGCTACCTTTCGGTTCATGTCTAACATTTTGAGCAGGCTCAAACGGTTCTCGTCCGAAACACGAACGTGAGGCATTCTCCAAACAATTTTGTCTAATTTTATTTCTACATTAGAGTCTTCCCCCTTTACGGAATTAAAGTCGGAGCTTGATCTTATCAAAACTAGTTCTTGCTTCAAATTAACTATGATTTGTCTATAATCTTCACAAAAGCCTAATAAAATGTTCAACGGTAAGCACACGCTAAACACTCCGTTTTTATCGATTTCAAGAGATTTTCCCTCACCTGGGATGACCCATCCCGCATTTTCGAGCCCGTTAACTCTGCTCGGACTAAAAGACAAGAAACCTTTTAGTGTGGAGGTTATCCCGGAGTTTCTATCTATTTCTATTCCATTCAGTTCGTATCTGAGTTTATCAAACAAAAAAGAAAATGCATTGTTCGTTAATTTTGCAGTTAACGGTTTGGTCTGGTCTTTATTCACTAGCTTTCCCTCGAGGTAGATAAAGGAAAGTGATGGGAGTGTATAAATATCTTGTTGTTGTATTGGAATACGGATTTCATCGGAATGATTGAATGTATTTCCCGCATAAGGCTGGTGCGAATGGAACTGGAACTGAGCGAGAGAATTGACGAAGGAAATGTCCGAAGATATAGCTAATATGTTATCCATACTTTAGTTTAAAACCACTCTGTTTTAAAAACTTTGCGTTTGAAGCTGTTAACTGCTTAAACGTCTTTGATTTACTAATTCTTCTAGGGATCAAGATGCTTCTTTTATACGTTTTATATTTCCTACTTATATTTTCTACTGTCGGACGCTGTTGCTGTCGACAAACTTCTCCTTCTACACCTCCTCTAAAATCAATCCCCATTTTTCTTTATATGCAGTCGGACTGTAACGGTTTCCCCTCTGAAATTAATAAGTTGTCCGTTTTGATCGACTAGACGAACCGTAATGTTGTCAATACTCCGTACGTTAGCACGAAAGTAAATGACCGGATTGGGCGTTTCTACTATCTTATAACCCGGTTCGACTGCGGGGAAAAATTGATGGATGCTATGGTCGGGTTCGCCGTTTACAAAGGACCCTGAAGCGATATTACACTGTACCGATATAACATTTACACTAAGAATTTCTACGATATTCTCGGATGCGATATAGCGATCCCTTGGAGGAATAATACGATTTTTCGAAGTATAACCCAAAAGTGGACCGATAGAATTCGGACGTTCGGCGAAATTGAAATAAATCGATTTATTACTTCGTATTTCACACTTTAGCGTGCTAGGATTTCCCCTCAACACCATCATAGCGCCAGGGTCTTTATGAGCTATTTGCTCTCTGAGAAACATAGCTAGAGCCTCAATGTCGTAGGCTCCTTCCGGTATTTGAATGGCTATTGTATCAAAATAAAACATATCATTTTTACCTTTTTCTACGTTCGGAATAGTGTTAAACGAGTCCAAAGAGAGTAGTCCGACGCTGTAAGAATCGTCTAGCTCTAAGGGAGGCATGAAATTCGCTTCTAGCACGCTCGATGCGCCTGTAAGTGTTACAGCGAAGCTCATGATGCTAATAAGCTAATCGTCTTCAGGAGTTGTCTATTAAATACTGTAAACACAAATGACCACAATAGGGGGTATTCCACACCTGAAAACGTTCACGATTGTAAAATATAGAACTGTTCTTTTTTAGATAAGTCACCAGTTGAGGTGGCGGTCTCAAATTACCAAACGAATCGAAATATTTAACGATTTTACCACGTTTTACGAAGCAGACCCAGTGGGAACCTTTTTTTTTTTTAGTTTGGCTCTAAATTGACGATAGCAGATTCTCTTAATTTAGGAGATTCTGGGAGAATATCTATCATAAATACACCTCTGAAATGTGGAATGTTAAATATTTTGCGAGCGTAATAATTTAATTCGACATCACTCAGTGCTCTTTTTGGTAGTCAAATACGACGACTACTGCGCCTGTAGGTACGCTTTTGTGGTCTCTCTATAAATAGTCCGAATCCATTCCGTCTATATGGCTTTAAAAAAAGACCTTTACCAATCTTTTGAGCCTCAATCGCTAAATTATGTCTTTTCTGCTCTTCCAATTTTTGCTTTGCCTCTTTGGCGTCGTTGACAGCTTTTGCTATGCTTGCCGCACCTCCAGCCAGTGATCCTATAGCGGATAAGCCTGCCATTACTGGTATTAGAAAATGTAAAAAACCTCCAGACTTAGGTATGGGAAGAACACGAGGGGGTAAAGGCTTGTCTCGACCTCTCAATGTCTGTTTCGCCTTATTATATGCTAATTGAGATGCGTTTATTACAGAAGACACGTTTTTAATTTTAGCCGCTCTTACAAGATCTCTAAAATTCACTTTTTTCTTCATTTTGGTAGTCCTTAAATTAGATCCAAATTTTCTTTTTGCTTTCATAGCGTTTGTAACAAACCAAGCTGAAGCTTTTTCCCCGAGCGTTGAATCTGGATGTTTTACTACTTGCCAAGCTTTTTCTGCAAGGACGCTGTCAGCCTTATGACGATTTTCCAAGTCTGTATACTTGTTATAAGCAATGTCGTGTTCTTTACAAGCTTTATCCAAAGAATTAATTCCAGCGTCACCTCTTGTCAATCGTTTTTCCACTTTTGTACCTGGACCACAATACTGATACCCGGGTAAATGTAATTCAAACGGTAACTTATTTATAACACTGTCGAGGAGACCTCGTCCTTTGCGCACCTTTCGTTTCATACTAAACCTCTTCGAACGATACAAATGACTTATATATATATATATATACAAGCCATAGGTCAAAATAAATTAGTCACAATGAGATTAGTAGAATAAAAGGAACGATTTCCTTCAGTTGACGTTTTACCGTTGATATCGGATAAAGAAGAGAAAAGGCATGGACCTCTACTACCAAATAGTATAAGAGGAGTGATTTGTGGTCCTAGTGGATGTGGAAAAACAAACGCTATGCTCAATCTTTTGCTTAATCCAAACGGTTTGAGATATGAAAACGTATACATATTTGGAAAAACTCTATCTCAACCCAAATATCGGTACTTGAAAAACGTTCTAAGCAGCGTTCCTGAAATCGGCTTTTATACATTCGAAGATTCGAAAGAATTACCTCAAGACGTTAAGAGCAACTCTATTTGTATTTTTGATGATGTTACGATGGAGGATCAAGACAATATTCGACGATATTTCAGCTATGGACGTCATAACTCTCTCGACTGTTTTTATTTAACGCAGAGCTATGTTTGCATTCCGAGACATCTCATTAGATGTAATTTGAATTTTCTTATCGTCTTTAAACAAGATGGATTGAATATTAAACACATTTATGATGAACATATTAGCAGAGACTGGGGAGAAACGAACGAGACCCGATCTATGTGGTGGGATAATGAGTCTGCTTTAAGTCCGATTGGAAAAATCTTTCTCGAAACACCTGTTACAAAAAGAAAATCAAAAATATCAAATATTTTTAAAAGCCCTTCCAAAACCCCCCAAATCAAATCAGAAAACGTCGAAGTAACACCAACCTTTTCTCCCTCTCCCCAATCCTCCACAATTTATGCACGCTCTACTATCGCTCCAGAAGAAGAAGAATTGTACGAAACAGAAACCCCGCTTGCAGTAAAGGTTCGTGAATATGTTAAAACTCCACAAGGCGAAGATGAACTAGAGCAGAATTTAAAATCCGCCGGACCGCTACAAAGACAATTTTTAGAAAAGTTGTTTAAAGGAGGACAAAAAGATTTAGATTCCCGGTACGGTTTGCGAGTAATGCCGAACGGTCAATTAGCCATAGGCGATTCTACGAATATTGAGCTTTTTACAAACAACAATTAGATACTCGGTACACGGAATGACTAAAAAAAACTTTATTGGTAAAATACAGCACAAGTGTAGAGTTACATAAATCAAAAATTTAGATAAACATGTGACAGACTGACAGGTGATGACTGAATGAGCTGTGACAGGCTGGGGAGGTGGCTTTATATAGCTAATCCTTTCCTTCCTGTCTCAGCATTGTGATGGGTGTCAAGATGCTGCTATAACTAACGATGATATCGCGATTAACGGTGTCGTTTACGATGGAACACCGGGGTTGTTAAAGCTATTATACCTCAAGAATCCAGAAGATTATACTGATGCGGATTTAAAAAACTATAAAAAGATTTTGCTTGCAAAGAATGCTCACAAAAAAGGATACAGCGAAGAACGTGGATTGGGCGGAACTAGATCCATAAAATAAAAGAAAGTAATTTCTCGACTGTTTTCATCGCGCTATCTCAGCTCACTTACCTCATCCAGTAGTTCACCGGCTACTCATCGCAGACTTCGTTCTTATAATAAAAAAGGTACTGGCTTAATGCAAGAACATTTACCTATTTACGAACATTATGACGATCCAAACGAACTTGTCAACCGCCTCAGATTATTGATGGCGTCGACTGCAGCGGGTCACAGTGGTCATGGAAATGAAATTGTATCGATAACACAGGTCTACAAAAATAATCTTTCTGAAATTTGATTTGATGATTTTGGTCAATCTCTATGCTCCTTGGCGTGCTGAAGCCGAACATGAGGTCAGTCCCTCTCTATCACGTAAGGAAATTGTTCAATCTCAAGTAAGGGCAGAGGTACTACCATTAAAACAAAACAGAATTGGCGAATAAGAGTTTTCATTTATTTCCATGATCTTTTAGTTATTTCAATGTTGTTTACTGTACAAAATACATAAATGTGTAGAAATAACAGCTTCAGAATTAACAGTGGCATATTTAGTTATTATTTTTATGAAAACGTATTTTTTTCTCTTGAAAATTTCTCCGTGTTCGTTTCCGGCTGTAGGACTCTTCAGATGATTCACGCTGCAGCATCCAACAATAGTCAGCCATCATGTTTACGTTCCATTTGCCCTGATACCTACGTTCCATTTCCTGGATGTCCTGATGGAACCTTTCCCCTTGTTCTTCACTTACTTCCCCTAAGTTTTCCGGAAAATAGTCCACATGCGAATGTAAGAATTGAACCTTCAAACTCATGTTGCAACCTTGTAATTGAAATGCCTTCAACATGCGTTCCACGATACTTCTGTAGTTGGAATCCTTCACGTTACCAAGGAACTTCTCAACAACATCTTTAAAAGAATTCCAAGCTTCCTTCTCCTTCTCATTCATGGTCTGAGTGAAATGTGGATCTGTGAAAAGTTTCCGAATATCTGGGCCTACAAAGATCCCCTCTTTTAGCTTTGCATCACTTAATCGTGGGAACTTGGAGCATAAGTACTTAAAACATTCACCTTCTTTATTGAGAGACTTTACGAATTGTTTTATCAGCCCTAGCTTTATGTGTAGAGGAGGTAGCAGGTTTTTGTCAGAAGGAACCAAACTTCTCCTAATTACATTTTTTTGGCCTGGCGACAGAGCTCCTCGTGATGGCCAGTCTTTGTTGTTCCAATGGGAATTTCTGTCTCGGCTATCCCATAAACATAAAAAACAAGGGAACTTGGTGTACCCTGATTGCTGACCTAAGAGCATAGTAAGTACTTTCAAGTCTCCACATATCAACCAGTTATGCTCATTATAATGAATTCGTTCGAGAACTAATGACAAATTTTCGTATGTTTCTTTTAAATGTACCGAATGGCCAACTGGAACTGAAGCATAAGTATTGCCATTGTGCAACAAAACAGCCTTTAGACTTCGCTTTGATGAGTCTATGAATAGACGCCAATGAATCGGGTCGTATTGTATACCAAATTGACCCATCAGACCAAGAATGTCTTTGCAATAAATAAGATTCTCATCCAGAGCAAAGTAAGGAACAAAAACTGCTTCAGGGTGTCGATACCATGAAAAAGAAGTGCCTGGCTGTAATAAATTTTTGTTTTTAAGACGGGAGCCAAGTAACTGAGCTGCATCTTTTGGAAGTCCAAGATCTCTCACTAAGTCGTTCAACTCCTGTTGAGAAATAAGCTGAGGTTCATCTTCTGAACTGCTTGCTTTGAACTCACTGTGTACTTCATCGCTCTCCGACATAGTCTTCTCTATTAGCTTCCCTATCTATACTGCCCAAGTCACGAGGGGGCTGAGGAACTGTCAATCCAGGACCGTGTGGTACCGGACGACTAGCAGATTCCACATTAGGGTAGTTAATGAGCTTATGATTTTTGGAATTATAGCCTTGAACATGACAATTACAAAAGTAACAGTCATTAACGTGGTTTTTTTGCTCCCTCCACATCATTGGGATAGCAAATCCGAAAGATTTTAACTCTCCTTTGTACCATAAGCGAAGTTTTTCTACGCAGCTGTGGCATACTTTGTGAGGAGCCCACACTTTATCTTGATCTATTCTCAAGCCAAAATATGCATAATATACATTTTTGACAAGGCAATAATAATATACATTTGTATTTCGTTGGTATTTCTTAACTGTGTACTCACCACAGATAAAACAGAAGTAGTCTGGACTGGTAACACAACGACGATGAGACATTTTGTCTAAATGTACTTTCAAACCTTAAAATATGTACGTTCTTAATCACTTTGACACAACTAAGAGACCTCAGTGAATGTGTTCACTTCAGTTGATACTACTGAACTGAGAGAATGAACAGAAATTTAGCTCCAAGTTCCTGATACAACAGGTTCAATCTCGTTTAGCTTCAGACGGTGACATCTGAGACCAAACAAGTACGATCCTGTCTGAACAGGTCGTGCCTAGACACCCTCAGGCCTACAACATCTACTGAGGGAGTCATTGCCTACACCACCTAGTGAAAGATGTCTGTTTATAAAAAGAGAAATCGTTTGGAAAAAAAAAAAAAAAAAAAACCTACTTCTTACCAAATTTATGTGTATAGCAGGTATATTATGTTCTATGGATTTGAAAAAAATCTGTACGTGATAGAGAAAAACGGCCTCAGCACACCGAGAAAAACAGAGATTAGCCAAAATCATCAAATCAAATTTTTGGTTGTAGACCTGTGTTATTAGTAAAACCAATAACTATTATTTATTATATACCGTCTGCTACTAATATTTTTCTAACTAACATACTATTCTAACAATTATTTATTCCTATACTTATACTAACACTAATTACTTATAGTTATGAAATTCCATAAAACGGGGCACTAAACTAAGTCCTGGTTGATTTGGACAATGATTACAATAATGGACAGTGTTTTTTCTAATTTTCTGTTTGTCCGATCAGTTTTTGCATCTCCTCCTAATTGTTTGCCCTCTGTAACCTTCCGGATCAGGTTCCAGCAAATGTACAAATACTCCTGGAACTGGATCTTGAATTTGAGGTGATCCGACAACTCATGCTTCTATAATCGCCAACCAGAAGTCATAAAGGGTCATAGATTTGGCAGACTCTAAATTCGTAGTAAAAAAAAATTGAATTTATCAGAATTACTTGAAAAATGTACAATCTCAATCTTTTCGATTTCTAATTTACCAATCGATTTCTAATTCGTCATCGGAGGCATTGAAAATGATGCCATAGGGTTTCTCTACTGTGGAAATAATACCATTTCGCCCCTTTTCTGTTTTCCTTAGTAAAAATAAAGAAGTTTTAATTACTGTAAAAATCTAAAATGAGTCCGAATATTCAATAAATAAATGTAAAATACCTTTTTCAGAACCTTCCCTAAATTCTTTCCTCCATTTTTATTATTTTATGATACAAATACTCATGATTTCGTTCCTGAAGGAACAGGAGAGGAGATACTACTTTCTGTTTCGTTACGTTTAGTCGGCCCAAGAGTAGGAGATACTTCTGACCAACGTAGCTTCACTTCCCGTAAACCGATAAATCTATTATATAAAACTGAATCGCTAAATGTGTTGGTAAGTGCAAATCTCGAGAACAACTGAACCGATTTCGCTAATTCTTTTTTTAGCGCGGTTCCTCCCTCCCCATAGGGAGGAACCCCGCTTATAAGGTTGATACAATGAAATAATCCGGAAGTGCCGACTAAAAAATTTCGCGTTTCAGAACCCCTAGAGACCGAAAATAACGGTGGTTCAAATTTGTATATATATATATATATATATATATATATATATATATATATATATATATATATATATATATATATATATATATATATATGTATATATGGGAGCGAGGTTAGCTCAGTGGTAGAGCACTGGACTAATAAGCTGGAGGCCTGAGTTCAAATCCCGAGCAAGCACTAAAGATTTTTTCTTCTAGTGTCTTCGTTCATGGGTTGAATTCGGCCTCCCTGACCGTCCCTAGGCTAACCCAGCCTTTAATTAATTTAATAATGGGTACCTTGGTTGGTGCTAATGACTCTAGCAGTCGAAGCAGCCAAGGGGAAAATCAGGCGGCCGGAGCATAGTACTGACCACACTATCTCCCTAGTGTGCCGTATGGTCATGAAACAGATACCTCTATAGTATCTGCCCCTCAGGGCCCTCGTGGCCTGTTACGGGACTGATTTTTTTTTTTTTTTTATATGTATATATATATATATATATATATATATATATATATATATTTGTCTGTTCGCTCATTTCTGGCTTCCCTGATGGTCCGATTTTGATGAAATTTGGTACAAAAATCCGTCGTCCAATTTGAAAGGTCAAGTTCGTTAACCAGCAAAATCCGCCCACTGGAAGATGGCGGTTGGGGCGAAATTCGCGCAGAAAAAATCGTAACGCTTACGTTTTTGAGTTTATAAGCTTGTAAGTACTCTTTTTATAGGCTTCTTGGGCTAGGAAAACGAATGAAACCATTTTCAAGGCGATAGCTTTAACCGTTTTCGAGAAAATTGGAAAAATAGTTTTTGAATACCGTTTTTGGTTTGGGTACTTAGAATCACGGGATTCAGTTGAAACATTATCTGCATGTTCTACTTTCATTAAAACTAATATGTTGAAAGTTATGTTACGTTTGGAGTTAAGGAAGGGTTAGAATAAAATATTTTATGAACAGACATGAAAAGTTTTGGGAACTTCGTATACTTTCATTAATATCTCGAACACGGTTGGGAAATCGTGGTAAATGGATAGAAACTATTTGAAAGCTTACTAAATTCTCTACAAAAATGATTCTAAAACTATTTTTGATTAGATTATGTCAATCGGAGAAATAAGTGCTTAAAACTTCAAATACGTCTGTTTTGTTCTTATGAACGGGTTTTTGTCGTTCTTTTTGTAATTTTTGTCTCTTTCCCTTGGTTTTTTATTGCTTTTTATTTTTGTAATTTATTATGTTAGGAAAATGTATTTGTTTGTAAAACAGGATAGGAAAAATGAGACCAATTTTCTGTTGCTAGAAATAATGAAAATTTTGGGAACTTCGTATACTTTCATTAATATCTCGAAAACGGTTGAAAATCTTGGGAAGCGAAAGGTTACCATTCGAAAGCTTACTAAATGGTCTACAAAAAATGTTCTGACGAAAGTTTTAATTAGGCGATGTCAATCGGAGAAATAAGTGCTTAAACCATTAAAGTAATTGATTTCGTTTATTCGAACGGTTTTTTGTCTGTTTTTATTCCTATTTTTTCATTGCTTATAGTTGGATAATGTATTTGACAATAAAATAGATTAATTAAAATAAGAAAAACAATTCGAACAGGTAGATATCGAAAAAAGCTGTGCTTCAAATTAGAATCTATTGTTGAGTAATTATATGAATCTTTGGATAATAATTCCAATAGCTAAAATTATAACTAAATTGGAAAATATGTATTTAATAGAACTCATTAAACCTTTTACAGAGAACTCTTTTTTTTATTTTTATTTTATTGATCAACAGGTCTTTGCATATATTTAAAAACTCTGTTGATATAACCTCTATATCGTTTTTTGTTTTTAGGCCAATCTATAATTCCTTTGGGTTAATATGTTTTTTAAATTGAAGCTTTAAAGCCTCAACAGGAATATTTGTGTAATCACCCTTCACAGTTAATTTATTAGAATCATGAGGGACCGTTTTTGTGTTACAACTAACAATGCTTGAAAACGAAGTTTGACTATCCTTGTTATTGTTATTTTCCTTCTGTTTGGCCGAGATTTTCTATTCATGATCTAATTCTCCTTGAATTTTTTGACTAGATCAAGAACCTAATTTAAGCACTCTTAAATTCCTTAATTTAATTGAGGAAGTTTATCAAGCTTGATATAATCACTTTTGGGTTAATACGGGTGGTCTATACCGAGTCCTTTGTTTGTAAACACAAAGAGCCTTCTGAGTAACGGTAAAGGGCAGTAAAAGTATATGACTTTACCTGGAAGCAGACCCTGCATACAGAGAATTACAATACAAGACCTCATTCTTTCTTTCACCAGCTCCCGTGTAACACCTTAGATCTGTTTATATTGTTAGCGCGGTTCCTCCCTCCCTTCATAGGGAGGAACCCCGCTTATAAAATTGATCTCATGAAACAATCCGGAAGTGCCGACTAGAAAATTTCGCGTTTCAGAACCCCTAGAGGCCGAAAATAACAGTGGTTCAAATTTGTATATATATATATATATATATATATATATATATATATATATATATATATATATATATTTGTCTGTTATTTGAAAGGTCAAGTTCGTTAACCAGCAAAATCCGCCCACTGTAAGATAACGTTTGGGGCGAAATTCACGCAAAAAAACTCGCAACGCTTACATTTTTGAGTTCATATGCTTGTAAGTACTCGTTTTGTAGGCTTCTTGGCCTAGGAAAACGAATGAAACCGTTTTTAAGGCGATAGCTTTAACCGTTTTCGAGAAAATTGGGAACATAGTTGCTGAATAACGTTTTTGGTTTTGGTACATAAAATCATGGGATTCAGTTGAAACATTTTTTGCATGTTCAAATTTTATCAAAACTAATATCTTAAACTTTTGGTTACGTTTGGAGTTAAGGAAGGGTTAGAATAAAATATTTTATGAACAGACATGAAAAGTTTTGGGAACTTCGTATATTTTCATTAATATCTCGAACACGGTTGGGAAATTTTCATAAGTGGATAGATACTATTTGAAAGCTTTCTAAATTCTCTACAGAAAAGATTCTGAAACAAGTTTTGATTAGGTGATGTCAGTCGAAGAAATAAGTGCTTAAAACTATAAATACGTCTGTTTAGTTCTTATGAACGGGTGTTTGTCGTTCTTTTTGTAATTTTTGTCTCTTTCCCTTAGTTTTTTATTGATTTTTATTTTTGTAATTTCTTATGTTAAGAAAATGTATTTGTGTGTAAAACAGGATAGGTAAAATGAGACCAATTTTCTATTGCTAGAAATAATGAAAAGTTTTGGGAACTTCGTATAATTTCTTAATATCTCGAAAACGGTTGAAAATCTTGGGAAGCGAAAGGTTACCATTCGAAAGCTTACTAAATGGTCTACAAAAAATGTTCTGACGAAAGTTTTAATTAGGCGATGTCAATCGGAGAAATAAGTGCTTAAACCATTAAAGTAATTGATTTCGTTTATTCGAACGGGTTTTTTGTCTGTTTTTATTCCTTGTTATTTCTTAATTGCTTATAGTTGGATAATGTATTTTACAATAAAACTAGGTAAGTAAAATAACAAAACAATTTATTGTTAGAAATATAGATTTCCTAGATTCCAAGACCTTGTAACTAGCGGGACCCTTTCAAGTGTTGACCGACCCTTCCAGGTAAGATCGTAAATCAAGACCTTTCAAGACTGGTGGAACCAAAATAATAACTGCTTCTATTTTAATCTTAAGGAGATTCGCCAAAGTTGCGATGCCTTATCAATAAATAAATATTTTAATCTTTCCAAATTAGAGTAGGGATAAGAAAGGAACCGCGCTAAGATGATGCAGTTCCTGCGAGTCGGACTTTTCTCTTTGATTTTGGTACTTAGAATTATGGGATTCAGTTGAAACATTTTCTGCATGTTCGAATTTCATCAACACTAATATGTTCAAATTTTGGTTACGTTTGGACAAAAGAAAGGGTTAGAATAAAATATTTTATTAACAGACAAGAAATGTTTTGGTAACTTTGTATACTTTCGTTAGTATCTCGAAAACCGTTGACAATCTTGGGAAGCAGAAGGTTACCATTCGAAAGCTTACTAAATGCTCTACAAAAAAGGTTCTAAAGAAAGTTTTAATTAGGCGATGTCAATCGGAGAAATAAGTGCTTAAAACTTTAAAGTAATTGATTTTGTTTCTTCGAACTGTTCTTTTTGTCTGTTTTATTCCTTGTTATTTTTAAATTGCTTATAGTCGGATAATGTATTTGACAATAAAACAGATTAAGTAAAATAAGAAGATCAATTTATTGTTAAAAATGTAGCGTTCAAAGAGAGAGATCCCAAGGCTTTCCAAATGCCTCTGAGAGGAGGCCTTTCTGCCCGACTTATGGGATAGCTGACCCATACAGGTAAGATTGTAAATCAAGACCTTTCAAGACTGGTTTGTTTGAGATTTCATTTGGATAGGTGTTTCGCTATTGATCTAAACAAAGTAATAACTGTTTCTATTTTATGCCTTCATAAACACTAAAGATAAGAACGGAACCGCGCTAAGATGACGCAGTTCCTGCGAATCGGACTTTTTCTATTATAATATTCCTTGAGGATGGTTCTTACGGAGAGAAAAATTAAAAAAAATTGCCCGAAAAAGTCTAAAAACAACACTTTTCAGGTCTTTTTCACTTCCTTAACGCAAATTCATTTTTAAATAAAAACATATGTTCTCAATTATAATATTTTTAACAGTTGACGTATTTGGTTATTTGTGTATAAGGAAAAAAAAATAAATAAATATGAACATGTAATCACTAGGTGACATTAGAATCACATGTTAATAATGCAATTTAAATTAATTTATAATTGCATTAACGAAGTAAAAAAGACTCCACTTTTCTATATTCCCATACAAAAGATTCGTAATAATACTTAAAGGTCAATTAGAACTTTAATACCATACCATAAAGTTTAAGTGTTAGTGGAGGGGTTCTGGGAAGGCAAAACAATTGAGTGACATTAGTATCATATAAATATTAATGTCAATATTTGTCAATATTTATACAATGGTGACATTACTCAAAAACAAATTGACTATGGTAAAATGTAAATGATCTGTGGTAAAATGTCACTTGAAATGTAAACATCTCTTTGCTGTGCATCTATAATATTACTAAATCTAAAAGCCACAAATTTCTATAAAATTACTAAAGTGTTGTGTGTTTGTGACTTACTAAATATGCCTCCTATAAAGCGGCGGACATACTTAGGCAGAAGAAGCCGAAATGCAACGCATCAAATTAATCATCAATCTAATCGTACTGCCCAGGAACGTGAAGATCGCAATGAACGTGAAAGAATTCGGTTAAGACAGACCCGCGACATTCGACTAATAATGGTGCAAGTTAGAATCGAGCTGCTGTGAATTCATTACAGTGCCTGCAGCTGTGTTGCTATTGGACCTATGAATTCAGTTTGACTATAAACAAATCCCAGGGCAGTCATTAAGTGTTTGTGGTATTAATCAAGAAAACCCATGTTTCTCGCATAGTCAATTGTATGTTGCCTGTTCCCGTGTCGGAAAACCATCTGCTCTGTTTATTTACGCGTCAGGTAATGAAACAAAAAATATCGTGTACCATTAAGTACTACAATAAAAATGAAACTTTATTTAGAATAAATAAAAATAAAATGAAAAATAATAAGTAGGTATCATAATAAGAAATCTGATATTGTAATTGTCATTGTGATTTTTAGTGACTATTAAAAGAATTTTAAGTGTTTTGTAATTTTTATTTTTTGGCATAATGTAATTGTTGACTTATTAACTTTTTTTAAAATTTTTTTATCTTACTGGCTGACCCGGTGTCGCGATTAGCAGAATAATTATTAAAAAAAAAATAAAGAATCGACTGTAAGGCGGTACGAAGATCGCCGGGTCAGCTAGTATATTATACAAATGCAAAATGCGACTCTAAAACGCATAATTATTCATTTAATTAAGTCATAATTAAAGCTATGGCATCTGTTATAAAGACAATTTTTTGTTATGTATATATTAAAAAAAATGACAACCTTAAATAAAATCCATGACCGCTGTTATTTTTTTCTACTATGTCCAGACATTCTAGGATCTAAACAACAGCGTTCTGCAGTAATTAACCGTACTGAATAAATATAAAAAGGTTTTTCAAATTTACATTATTGTTATTGTATACTCACGTAAATTTTGAAGAAATTGTAGACAAAAAGTAATTTTTTCAGGAACCAATGTCTATTTCACAAGACTTTTTCACTTAGCAATGCCCAGAAGCAATCTAAACCCCTCTGCGAGGTGTCCAGCCTGTGCTAGAGCAATAAAATGGGAGGTAGTAGGAGACCCCGGGAGCCGGGGCGAGGGCATCTGGCTAAGGTATAGCTCGCCTCGGCTCCCGGGGCGTGGGCAGTGAACGCGTTAAAGGTGAAACTAGACAGAAGAGAGGTAGAGGAACCAGGAGACAAGATCTAACTCATGTCAAAATACCTACTACTAGTTGGCAAGAATTTCTAAGAAATTTAAGTAACAAAGAAGAGCTATTTTCTTTATTTGGCTAATTTCTAAAGAATTACAAGAAAAAAATACAACTTATGTCTACTTGAGGTGATAAAGATGGAGGAAATGTGAGTGCTGTGAGTTCTTTAATTGGAGTGACTTGTTCTAGTCATAAGGGATTTAAGGATAATACTTCAAAAGAAGGACATGGTAAAAATCGGTTTTAAAAATGATCATATCAGGTAGATGTACCTATTAGTTTTAGCAACTACATACTTCTTTCAGCAGGCGAGGAAAGCCTGGAAGCACTTAGGTTTGCATTTGGAACGGGGAAGAAATATAGATTTATTCCCGTTTATGCTATCCATCGGAAAGACCACTTCTTTACTTGGATTCCATGTTTTCACTGGCTGTGACAGCATTTCAGGTTTCACAGTAAGTCATGTTGGAAAACATGGCCTCTGTTCAAAGAAGACACTACTGCATTTTTATTCATCGAAGCCGAAGTGGTATTGTTGTACTGTTCAACAATTAACAGCCAAAGTGACAATGATGCAAGAACAGTTTATGACAGAAATCGCCCTCTTGAAAATCCACCACCAATAAAGTATATACTGCAAGAACAACTACAGAGTACTTTCCAAGCTGGACATATTTTGGGACAATCAGACAAAATGAGGACACCCTCTCTTAATGAGATGTTTTGTTGCATAAGATATGGTTCTACTTTACCAATTTAATATATTTGGTGAGGAGACATGGCTAAGGTTTACAATTTTTGAAATTTCTCGCAAGTATTTGCACTTATTATTATTACGGCTAAACCGTATGGCGTAAGATCATTTCCCCTGGCTGGTTTTTTCCCCCAAAAAATGTTATCTTTATTCAATGTTTAGAATACAAATATGTATCAACACAAATTTTAGCGATTTGAAAATTTTTCATCGGTAAAAAACCCTGTCCAACACCCTTTGACAGCTGCCATTTGAAAAGGAATTGCTTCCAGACAGGTGTTCAAAAGGCATTTTTTACAAGTGAAAAATATAAAAATCATTGAAATTTGAGACGGAACAAACATAAAAAGAAATAAATAAGGTTTGGAAATAATATTTTTAACCTTTAGGTACTGATGGGAGAGGGTTTATGGGGTAAGAGGCGTATGTAAATGTAAGAGACAAAATCTCAAAAAGCTTTTAGAGCTGTGATGTGAAAAGTCCTTGTTCCCCGAAACATAGAAAAGGATAACAATGTACAAAGGGATTTTTCGTATTCCTGAATATCTTTTCAGCCTAAAGGATATATTACCCAGACAATAAAATATATTACCTGGGAATTACCCTTTCATTACTGTAGGATATACTAGGAAAAGCGTTTCCCCAGCTTCCTATTTTCAAGTATTCCATTTCCATAAACACATAATAATAATAATGAGTTAGCAACTATTTCATGATATTTAGTAATTTATTGAATTAATAAATTGAAATATGTAGGAATCAAGATTCAATAGGCTTATAACATTGTTTTTATTAACAATAATACACTGTCTAATACATTAGAATTAATATTATATATTCATATAGACGATGTTATTCTGGTAATAAATCAGCAGTAATTTCTTCATCAGCAAAATCATCATCAATAGCCCATGGTGTCTTCGGTGGTGCCATACCAGTCCTCGGCCTTTCTTGAAGCGGTCCTAAAGGATCAGTGTAGCCAACATCTGCACAATAATAGCATAGCTGTTATATTTCAAAACAGTCATTGTCGTACAAAACCCTCACGTATATGGATGTAGGGGTGTAGTTCAGGTCTTAATGAAATACAACCTTAAGATAATGCAAGGCAATTACAAAGAAAGAGAGATTCCTTATTATGAAAAACAGCTTTGATAGTTTTTACAAAACATTTAAAATTGTATTCCACAGGTTCAAGAAAAGTAAAATAAAGTCAAATAATATATGAAGGTAGAATTTGTTAGGGTTTGGCTGTGGTATCTTAATAAAAATTTCTTTTTCCATAAGAAAATGAGTTTTATTATTTTTCGATGTTTTGGATTAAAATCCAAGTCTTCATCACGGCTGCAAAACAAGGAGGACAGAGTTATGTATGTATATGTTATTTTTAAGCTACTTCGCTGGGAATTCAATGTGTTGGTAGCTGACATTTATCTAATCAAGGGCTGCGAAAAACATTAAAATATTTGGACATTTTTTTGTTTTAGCACTTTCCTCCGAAGGAAAGTAGCTATTGAGGTTGGACTCATGACGGAATTTTTGAAAAATTTCTTCAAATCTTTATCGATCCTACCTAGTAGACACCGAAAATGACCCCCGTTAAAATTTATATATATCTATATATATATATATATATATATGCATATATATATATGTGTCTGTTAACACGATAGCGGCCAGAGTTTTTGTTTTTTCGTCACGAAACTTGGTATATAGCATTCAATTAGCAAACGATTGAACGAGTTCGTTAACCACCAAAGTCGGTCCACCGGAAGGGGGGGTTTACCCCGAACCCAAAACACTTATTTGACAATGTTAGCCGTAATATTTGTTATATTTCAACGAAACTTGGTATTCGTAGTGTTAATATAGAGAGAAAAGTGAGATATAAAAATGAACTAAATCGGTTCATTAGAAGGGGGGGTTTACTCCGGACCCACAATACCAATTCGCCACTACCAGCCGTCATTTTTGGTATATTTCGACGAAACTCGGTATTCGAAGTGCTAATCCACAGGTAAATATGTGTTGTAAAAAGAAATTAAATCGGTTCATTAGAAGGGGGGGTTTACTCCGGATCCAAATTCCTAATATACTCGAAACGCTGTATACGTCGTGGGTAACTCATGAGAAAGAAGAGGATTTTTGTATTTATTACGTAGTGTAGTAGGTACCATGTGTAAACATAAATCTGGATGCAAATTAATAATTGATCAGTTACTCATTACAAAATGAGAACTATTCACGTTTTTATTTTATTTATGTAGGATATTTTAAGCAAATTGTTCTGGAAAGCAGTCTACACTACCCAAATTCTGAGGAAAGTGCTTAGTTATGCAGCTCCTGCGTGACGGACTTTTTTGCTTATAGGTCCTTAACCGTGCATCTTACACTAAGTGTTATGTTGCTACACAGTGTGTAGCAATAAAACACTCCTAAAAGCTGAGCTTGAACAATTAACGGAGGACTTCGCCAGCAATGGTTATGATAGGAAGAAATTGGCCCGGACTATAAAGATAGTGCAGGATCGACACCGAGATGAAAACAACCGGAGGGAAACGCAAGAACGAAGCAGGATTACCTTACCATACGTCAGTAGTGTCAGCGAACAGTTAGGCAGACTCTTCAGAAGACATGAGATAGAGGTCGCCTACAAACCACTCAACAAAATTGGGGATTGGCTGAGCAAAAGAAGCAAGGATAAGCAGCGGTTACAAAACCAGGGTGTATACCTCTTACCATGCGATTTTGGGAAGGTGTATATAGGACAGACAGGGAAGAAGGTAGCCATCCGGATTGGACAGCATGCTGCTGACTACAGGCTACGCACAAATTAGGAAGGTGATCGCTATCCAGAAGTATCCGGCCAATTTCAATAGAGATGATAGACACATTCTCTCTAATACATGGCGGCCCTTCATGCAAAGGATAGAAGTAATGCCACCAATGCAAGACCACCAGAGCACCGAACGGACAACTGAATAAGGAGGGAGGCAGGTATGGAACGGAGGCAGGTATGGAACAGAGGCAGGTATGGAACAGAGGCAGGTATGGTCAAACGGTGTGGATTTGTATAGGTAACAAACATACAGGCAGACATCTGGTACACATTTTTGATCTAGCCTACGAGACTTCCCAAATCAAGACCTACCTGTGTGCCAAGTTTGGTCAAAATCGATCAAACTGCGTAGATTTGTATAAGGAACAAGCAGATTAACGGACAAACAGACAGACACATGATTTTTATATATATAGATAATGAAGTTGAGAGTTACTTTAAGTTGAAATCCTTACCATACTGATTATGTTGAGGCTTCATTGCTGTAGATGGTAAAGGAGAATCTGTATGGCCTGGGCTTGGACCTCCGCGTCCATTTGAAGATCGACCACTACTTCTTCGAGAACCTGAATTGACAAAACCTCCCAGTAAACTAATCAAAAATATTTGCTTTATTATTTACTACAATATTGATGGAATACTATTTAGGTGGCTAATTTGTTATAATTAATTTATACAATGATTTTTTTTTTACAGGATACTTTTAATAGTATATTTTCTTCTCACAATTGAAGATAATTGTCTGAAGCCTGTTTCCGTTGATTCACTACAGTAAAACACCCATTAAAAGGGAACTCAGAATAACAGAATTATTTCAACTTTATGTTCGCATATTTTTCGAAGAAACATTTTGGTCAATTTGATCAAGTCTGATGAACAGTGTCTTAGTCCTACCTGTTTTTAGAATGAGATGCTACCTTCCATATTAAAGAATAATTTCAATATTTTACATTGAGACATAATTCCATGCTCTCCATAATTATAAGGGGAAAAGAAGAATTTTTTACCTGATCTGCTACTGTTTATTCGTTCTCTCACTTCTTTAACCTTCTCTGCTCTTTTTAGTTCCATTGCATATTCATTTGTTTCTTTCAAACCAAGATCACTACATAATTTCACAAGAAACTTCAAACCTGAAATGAACAAGTAAAAATAATTATATTTTGTTATGTTTTAGTTGAACCTATTTTGTTTGCTGAAAATGTGTACAAGCAGAGAAAATTGTACTACAAAAAACACTGTTTTTTCTAAAGAACCTTAATAACGGCATACGTCTGGTACGGAGTGACCTAGAAATTTGTGGTGTTGAACTACTGTCAGGTTTCACCCTCTGGCAGGGCCGCCACATGGGGGGGGGGCAGCAAGGTAATGTTGTCACGGGCCCGGGTGCCGTGGGGGCCCAGGCCGGGCCTCGCTAATTGAAAAAACATGTATAGATTATGAGCTTGTAAAAAGAATGGGGTTTAGAAACATAGACGGACGTAACCTATATTTATTGGATATAGCCTATATTTATGGGGTCTATATTTTTTTTTAATGTACATAAATGACAAAAGAAGTGCAGCCCCAGAATAGTATATTTCATTAGGAGTCGTAATAAAACTACAAGTACCAAAAGTGACCTTTGCTGCATCGATGGTCGGCTTTTATTCTCATGTCGCTCAAAACTCAAGATGAAAATAATTTTAAAATGTCCAAAGTCCTATAGCAAAGTATTAGAATTTTCAGTCTGGCTCGGAGAAGTGGGGGCCCGGCTCTGAGATGTGGCGGCCCTGCCCTCTGTAGCATTGTCATTAACTTGGGATACATGCTATATGTATGTATGTATATATATATATATATATATATATATATATATATATATATATATATATATTTATAATTTTGATTTGTTAATTTAGCCACGCGTTGGTTGCGTCAAAATGTTATAATTTTTAAATTGATTATTTATAAATAATTTATTTGATGGAAGTATAATGAAATTGAAATTTAATTTAAATTAAATTTTCTTGATATTTCTTCTTCAATTTTATTATCTTTATTTATTAAATCAATATATTTACTTTCATTAATTAATTCTTTATTATTTTTACTTTTAATTACCTTATTCTTATTTATTTCATTATTATTCTTTAAAAATTTCCCAGAATCTTCAACATTTTCATTTGTTATACATATTTGTTTTGTTATGGGAGTTTCTTCTTCCAGCTTCATAAAATCATTTTTTATTGAAACAATGTCATTTGTGTTTTAAGTTTTGTTTTTGTTCTAATTTGTTGAATGACTCTTCTAAATTTATATTTTGCTTATTTACCTCTTGTTTAAGTACTTGGCTTTTATCATTTGTCTCTGTATTTATTTTATATTCTAGCTTAAGGATTGAATCATTTAATTTGTCGAGTTTTTTGGTATTTTCTAATGTGAATTCGTCGAATCTGTTTAATAATTTCATTATTCCTTCCATAACTTGGGAATGTCCGCCATTTTCTTTTTCTGGAGATAGCGCCTCGTTGCTAGCAGTAATGGGTAGAATGACTCTACTCGCTAACTCCTCATTTTCCTGGGAAAAGGTTACATCACCCGACTTAAAACTCTCTTTCCACTTATATACCAAGAATTCATTTTGTCCCAAATTAAAATCCTCGAAATACTGGCGATTCTTCTCGGTCCATATTTCCACAATTTAAATTAATAAATAAACCTTTACATTTAATTTATTTAAGACAAAAAAAAATTTCTCTAATTTGCATAGCCCCATGTTGGGCGCCAAAATTTTATAATTTTGATTTGTTAATTTAGCCGCATGTTGCTTGCGTCAAAATATTATAATTTTTAAATTGATTATTTATTAATAATTTATTTGATGAAAGTATAATGAAATTGAAATTTAAGTTATTTACTAAAAATGGGTCGTGTTGGGTTCTTTATGCAAATTTAGAACTGTTTTAAAGTATAAAACGTGGCTACATATGCAAATCTTACTACCACAGAATAATATAAAATCTACACTATTTGTAGCTCAATGTTCAATTAATATTCTCTTGATCTATCTTCAATTCAAAAACTTCTTTAGGATGCTATCCTAGCAAAAACAGTTAGAATCTCTTTTTCTATTTCCCAAAAAACGACTGACGATCTGCCTGGGTGGAGACGCCTTCTTGATTTCAGATTGAGGAAATTTTTGTTCAGTTAGCATTTTATATTACTAAGAAGTAGTAAGATATTTCTTGATAGATTATTTAAATTGAACTCATTTTTGTTGGAGATATCACTACAATATATATATATATATATATATATATATATATATATATATATATATATATGTGTGTGTGTGTGTGTGTGAAATGTGTGGGTCCTGGTGCTGAACTACACTTTCGTTCTAGTTTCACTCCCTGAAGTATTGTCATTAATTTGCAAAACACCCCGCATAGCCTAGCACTAATAGCCTAAAAGTTAATAGTAATGTATTACTATTTAATTATTTTTAAAAAATCTATTAATTTAAAAGCTTACACTCTACGTCTCCTGGAAATTTTGCAAGGGTTTCCTTATACGTATTAAGAGCTGCTTGGTAATTTCCTGCTCTGCGATAACAAGAACCAATTAGCAGAGGCCATTTAGTTTCCGAAGGTTGCATCAGAGCAGCTTTTTCATAAAAAGGAATCGATTTTTCAGGAACACGGTGAGTAATATAGTACGCACCAAGCCAATCAAGAACAGAAAGTTCAGATGGAAGAAATCTGTATGCCTGGAAAATAGAATAAAAAAATATCAATTATATAAGCACGTATGTGTTTATAGAGGGTGTTCTCATCTTAAGAGAACAAACTTAGGGAATTGAAAAAAAAATAAGTCAAAAAGACTTTAATGACTTTTTTATTAAAGATCTGTGAAGAGTCTATATGCGGAGTCAGGAGAGCTTCCACTGGATAATAGACATCAGATGATGTGTCGCAAATTTATTACTAAATCCAAATCTTTAAACGCACAGTGTTTAAATTCATTTTTAGTTAACCAATATTTAGATATGTACAGTCAGAGGGGACCAAAACAGAAGCCGCTCTTAGTACGCTGTATGATTGACAGAGAGAATGAACCTGATCTTACACAAGCAACGCACACGTACAGACATCTTTCAATTCCTCCCTGGAGAGTTAACAAATTAAAAATTTACCTGACTTTGACAAAATTCAAAAAGACAAGTACACTTTCTAAACACTTTTACAAGACTGCATACAATCATTTAACGCAGACAAACACAGATACTGTGTACCTATTCACTGATGGATCTAAGATGAATGATGGCGTCGGTGCAGCTGCTATTATAAACCATGGAAAATATCTAGCCTCATTACCAAAAAGCACGAGCATATACACTGCTGAGCTGCATGGCATTCTCTTAGGTCTATCTAACGTACATACTTCATCACAGAACATAACAGTATGCTCAGATTCATTAAGTTGTTTACTCTCCTTACACATTTGCCACACTAATCCAGTCATAGAAATTTTAGAGCACATTATCAGACTTCAAACAAACAACATACTGGTAACAATGTTGTGGACCAGGACATGAAAATATAGGACAATCAACAAAAGCGAACGAAGCAGCAAAACAATCCTGCAGAGGAAATCAGTTAACTCGAACATACTTACGACTGAAGACTTACACTTACTAACTACAGAAAATATCCATCTTGGATGGCAAGCCTCATGGTACAGTACAAGAGATAACCTCCAAAGTTAGATAAAAAGCAGTACTCATGAATGGAAAGCTAATACACAGCTATCAAGACGTGATGAAGTAGTAATTACAAGACTGAGAACAGGACATACACATTTAACACATTCCCATCTCATGACTAGACAAGACAGTCCAATATGTCAGACATGCAACAAACAACTAACAGTTAAAAACTTACATACAGAATGCAAAATACGAGACTATTTAACGATTCCACATGACATGTCTGAACTATTTTCTGAAAAAAGCCCACACATTGTTACCATTCTACAACACCTCTGTGAACTAAAACTGTATGACAAAATATGACTCAACCTACAGTAAGTATGTTACTGAAACGAGTGATAATGTATTTTTAAATGTGTGTGTGTTTGCGTCAGTGTGGCTTCAGTATAGAACGTGAAAGCTCTAACATTAATGAAGCTCTCACATTAAACCTTCCAAGTCATACACGAAGGACCTTTATTGTGTATTGAATATTCTATTATATATACATATAAATCCACGTACACTCATACATACATATGCACACTTATACACATAATTTACTGATTTTTTGTTTACTCCACTTCACTGGTTTAATATATCTCGGGGCCACATTCTATTAAATCGTCTTGGTGGAGAGGAAGGATGATTGGTGCTGGATAAGGATTAGGCTATAGGATTAGGATGATTGATTAATTTCTTATGGAAGGATGAGAAGCGAGTGGGGATTACATTTTGGACAAAAGGGATATTTAGGTCATTATGGAGGGTGCGATTCGAAACATAATAAGGAGCATTGACTATGGTACGTAGGACTTTAGATTGAAATGTTTGGATTTGGTGGATGTTTGCTGTCCCCCAGAGTTCTATTCCGTAAGTCCATATAGGTTTTATTAGTGAGTTGTAGACAGTTAGTTTGTTGGGGTCTAGTGGCTATCGCGCTAGATTCATAAGCGGGAGATGGTGGGTTCGATCCCCACCGGCGTCAGAAATTTTCTCATCTCAGGGCTCACTGAGAAAATTCCTGGCTGCACCCTGGATGTCGGCGCTAATAGCCAAGATTTGTTGATGCCCGTAAAAAAAAAAAAAAAAAAAAAAAAAAGTTAGTTTGTTATGTACGGTTAATTGTGATGTTCGATTTAGTAGTCTGTATAGTTGTCGGAATCGTCGATTGAGTTCTTGACGTTTTTGTTTAATGTGTGTTTCCAAGTTAATCTTGAGTCAAGATAAAACCCAAGGTATCGGATGGTGATGGTTATAGGTAATGGATTGTTGTTGAAGGAGACGGAAGGACGGGTATTACGCCGCAGAGTAAAAGTTTTTTGTTTTTGTGAGGCAATGTCTGCTACCAGCCAGCCAGCAGAAGGATCTGCATACGTAGCCGTGAGGTTTTCGGGATGAGTTGGAATGTCAGCTGTAAAAATACTATAGAGGATAGGACCAAGGACACTCCCCTGGAGAACTCCAGCTTCCAAAGGGAAAAAATCTGAGAAGGCTGATCCCTGCCGGACCTGGAAGAACCTGTCTGAGAGGTTCTTCCAGGCCCACTTCCTCTCTCCCTACCACCAAAGGCAGTTAATCCATCTGAGGTGAAATTTCTAATATCCCGATTACCTTCCAGGAAAGCCTCTGGTTACGATCTTATCACTTCAAAAATTATTTCCAACCAAAGCATCCTCCGAACAACCCATTACCCCTTTCTCTGGAAATACTCAGTTGTAATCCTTTTTCCCAAACCTGGTAAACCTCCTAAGAATCCTACCTCATACTGTCCCATCAGCCTTCTCCCAATGTTTTCCAAACTATTTGAGAAGATTCTACTAAAGCGCCTACTACCTATCCTTAACTCACAAAATATCATCCCATCCCACCAATTTGGTTTCTGCTCCCAACACTCCACAGTGCAGCAAGGGCTTCGGGTTGTTGATCACATCTCCTCATCCCTGGAGCGGAAAGAGTATTGCACGTTTGCCTTCTTGGATGTTGCTCAAGCATTCGACCAAGTCTGGCATCCAGGCTTACTCTATAAACATAAAACTCACCTTCCAAGCACCCTTTACCTAATACTTTGCTCTGAAAATAAATAAATAAATAAATT
This sequence comes from Gonocerus acuteangulatus, assembly GCA_946811695.1. NCBI lineage: Eukaryota > Metazoa > Arthropoda > Insecta > Hemiptera > Coreidae > Gonocerus > Gonocerus acuteangulatus. The sequence goes on from OX328123.1 coordinate 168,262,344, forward strand.
TTCTTATTTTTCATTTGAAAATAAGAGAGAGAATCTAAAATAATTTTAGAATTTATGTCTCAACTACTAAATAAACGTTACCCAAAAGAAGTTTAAAACGGATGAGAGTTTTCTTAGTCACTGCTTCAACCTTAACTACAAGATTATTAAATTCAACACTTTCCTTTAATCGAGTAGTTTTAGGGGCAAAAATGTGGCAAAATTGAACAAAGTGATCAAATTTGAGCATACGCAAGGACTTCTGACACAAAACAAAAGCCTTGGATACGACATAGGTTTTGCAAGCAAATTTGCTGATTGAAATTCCGACTCAATATGTGACACTTTCAACATTTTTGCTTTGATGTGATCACGAATGAAAAAATGTTTTCTCAGAAAGTGTATTGATCCTGAACGAAATTCTAGATTCTCAGAAAGAAATCGCAGGCTTGTTGTCCTTAACCTTCATGCGCTCGTGCGGGGCGGTGAGGTGACCGCCTTTTTGTAATTTCGCGTTAGACTTATTCCACCAAGTTAAGAAGCCGATGACTGCTGGACAAGACAAAAGCTGCCGAGCCCGTACTGCTCATGACTGCTGGACAAGGCAAAAGCTGCCGAGCCCCTACTGCTGATGACTGCTGAACAAGGCAAAAGCTGCCAAGCCCCTACTGCTGATGACTGTTGTACATGGCAAAAGCTGCCGAGCCCCTACTGCTGATGACTGCAGGACAAGGTAAAAGCTGCCGAGCCCCTACTGCTGATGACTGCTGGACAAGGCAAAAGCTGCCGAGCCCCTACTGCTGATGACTGCTGGACAAGGCAAAATCTGCCGAGCCCCTACTGCTGATGACTGCAGGACAAGGTAAAAGCTGCCGAGCCCCTACTGCTGATGACTGCTGGACAAGGCAAAATCTGCCGAGCCCCTACTGCTGATGACTGTTGTACATGGCAAAAGCTGCCGAGCCCCTACTGCTGATGACTGCTGGAAAAAGCAAAAGCTGCCGAGCCCCTACTGCTGATGACTGCTGGACAAGGCAAAAGCTGCTGAGCCCCTACTGCGGATGACTGCTAGGCAAGGCAAAAGCTGCCGAGCCCCTACTGCTGATGACTGCTGGACAAGGCAAAAGCTGTCAAGCCCCTACTGCTGATGACTGCTGGACAAGGCAAAAGCTGTCAAGCCCCTACTGCTGATGACTGCTGGACAAGGCAAAAGCTGTCGAGCCCCTACTGCTGATGACTGCTGGACAAGGCAAAAGCTGTCGAGCCCCTATGGCAGGCGACTGCTAGAGAATAACTGGCTCTTAGATAGTTTAACTGCTGATGTCTGAAAGACAAAATTTACATTGGCGAAGTGTATTGGTTTATAGGAGAAACTGATAGAACTTATAAGCCATAAACGATGGCAGCTCATTGTAGTTTTGTCAAATTCTGCAGAGTTTTTCAACCCTGTTTTAAGTTATCTGTGTGATGTTACTTTATGTGCATACCCTTGCGTTAAAAATTACTATTAAGAGAAATAGTTGTATACCGAAAAAAACAATAAGAGAGGAAAATAAGTCATAAGTATTTATTGAAAAAAATAAGTAAAAGGATGTATTTACTGTATTTTAAAAATAGTTACGATTTATTAAAGTAAAAAATAAAATAAATGTATAGTGGATGGTGTCAATGACCTTAGCAGTCGATGCACCCCCCCCCCCAAAAAAAAGAAAGGAAAAATGTTTAATACCAACCAAGGTGAGGAATAACCCTTCAAAGCTCAAAACCATTAATAAACAATTATTTCAAAACAGATGTTAAAGGTATAGGACAACATTATGTTGACATACTTAATAAAATTAATTTCTGATGACATTGTAATAGATTCCTTTCATAGTTTAAATATCTTGGTTACATATCTCAATGTATTTTATATTAAATATTTAAATAAAAATAATGTTAAGTAATGATTAATAAAAATATCTGTGATATGTCATACATAAATTATCATACATTTTAATCAATTGAAATTTAATATTTTAATGTCAATTTAGTTATACAAAAATATAATAGGCCTAATATAATGGAGACCCGATGGCCGTGAGTGTTAAGGCGCGAGCACTTAACACTCCGTGCCAAAGGTCGTGGGTTCGATTCCCACTAGGGGTGGTGGCTTTTCTTTCGAAAAAAAGAAAAGGCATCACCCCTATCCTGGCTAGGAAAGGGTGGTAACATATAGATAACCCATCCTAAAATTCGTAGTTAATAATAAATGGACGTTAAAATTTAAATAAATAAATAATAGGCCTAAGTATGTTGATAAGGTCTTCTAATATGGCTGTGAGATAATGAAAGTTTTAATTTGTCTTAATTTGTAATTTGACTTGGTTCCTTTTAGGAATCATTGTTATTGAATTTATGACGTTTAAATGTAACTATATTTATTGACAGGACATGGTGAGTTTAATATGAAGGAAATAAAATTTATTAATTGTTTGAGGATGATATAAAATCTTGGTTCATGGTAATTTATATAGTGTAGTTTAAAGCGTGTTTTCTGCAGTATTTAATAATTAACATACTATTTTAGATCTCCTGAAGATGGACGAATAGTCCAAAACGTTGTGATGATAAAATAAAAGTATTTTTTTGAGCTTTGAAGGGTTATTCCTCACCGTGGTTGGTATTATAAATTAATACCCTTCACCTATTCATTGGAAAAATGAATACTGAAAATAGGCCATAAAAGAAGAATGTAAAGTGTAAAGTCTTTTATTAGTGGAGGCTGGAATAAATGCAGCAATTTCTGCATGTAACACAATCATCCGTTTAGCTTTTAAAGGGTTAGATTTTCAGACGCAGATGTTAAATTTTAGCAGGATTTTTAGCAAACTGTGATATAATATTATATTGACAAAAATAAAAACTTATCTGTTTGTTATATAATAGTTTTTGAATTCAAGTAAATTATAAATATCTTATTATAAGGTGTTCAGATAGAAGGAAAAATTCAATTCCATTTCGAATGCTTGAAATGTTTAGGGAAATATTTCCGACAATTCCACCATTTGCAAACTCCCATTTCATATCAACAACAAGATACGTGAAACATTAGAAAAACTAATTGTGTCTCGTTTAAGACTAGGGAAGGCTTTAAGAGGTCAGACAAAGGAGATAGTGTTTAATGTTTATCAATACCCAGCCTAAGTTAAGACTAAAAACGTTTTAAACTTCCTAGTGATAAGGTTATAACAAAGAGAATTTTTACTGCCAATTTCTTGCACAAGGAATATAGGCCACCCCTTTTCACTCCAACTAAACCATCTATTTGAACAGGCTATAGCTTAATTTTTTTTTAGCCTTCGCTTTGGCCAAGTATTGATAAATATTAAACACTATCTCCATTGCCTGACCTCTTAAAGCCTTTCCTTGTCCTAAACACAACATAATCAGTTTTTATTGAGTATCACATAGCGTGTTGTTTATTGTAATTGAAATGCAAATGGCTGAACAGTCAGAATATTTCCTTCAGAATTGTGCGCATGCTGGATTAGAACTATTCAATTTAACAGAAAAGGTTATACATATAAATGATACCTTTAGAGTTTACGTAATCGCAATAATATGATTAAAAAAGAGTACTTTTTAATAATAATCAACATGTAAAGCTTCCAGGCAAATGAAATTATTTATTCATTTATTTTATCAATTTCTCTAATCAAATAATTAATATGCCTACTAATTTATTTGAGGAAACTACACATTCCTCATTCTTCTTGGTGCCTCTTCAGGAGACAAAAATCTCACAACTCTCCCAATTCTGCTTGATTGTAGAAAGGCAAACTTTCCCGTACGTTTCACGAACGTAGGGTAGATAAGAAAGTAAATACACATAATTGAAGATAATTATAAAAGGGCAGACCCTTTTTGAGTACTTTAATTGTCAGCAAACATGAAAATAAATGTTGCCTATGACAGACTGAAAATTTACAGCAGTACAACATCATGAGATGAGAGGAAGAAGCAATGAGAGCGCAGAGAACAACCACAACTCCCCAGATGATCGGTCCTCTCACTCACTCTTACCGTTACACACAGTGTATTGCAGTCTATTATAAGCAACATTTATTTTCATGTTTCCTGATAATTAAATGCTATTTTTTTTTTATTTATTTATTTTTTATTATTAAGGTGCTTCTACTACCTAGGTCATTAGCACCAATTAAATGCTATTATTATTTAAATCATTATTAAACATGTTGACATTGTAATTCTATTTCTACCGACTTTCTGTTTTATAAGAATCATGTATTCATTTAACCCAATTTATTAAAGTTTTCAACTTGACCCAATTTTAATATCCTCCAGGGCAAACATTGTGATATACACCATTTTGAAAACTAGAGAAAAGTAAGTTGATAAACATTAGTGAGTAAATAAAATATACTACCTCGTAGTGGTAATGATAAGCTTGTTGTTTATCATTGTCACTGTCATATATTTCGCCTAACTTCTGAAGAATACTCGGATCAGAAGGAACAATGCTCAAGAGCTGCAAAAACCTGGGGGAAAAAAATAAGAAAATAGTTTTCCTTAAAAGAATACAGCTGTAGCAAGGAATCTCCAAATAATTTCATTTTCTTTAATTTCCCTTATTGAGAAATAAAATAGTGTTTATTAACCCTCAAAAAATCACAACCCTAAATTTAATATATATATATATATATATATATATATATATATATATATATATATATATATATATACATACAAGGTGATTCAGGTCTAAGTAGCCAAACTCCAGGAGGTGATTGCAGACATAATTTCTAACAAAAAAGTTCATTTGAAGTATGGTCCGATTCCGAAAGGAAAAGGAGTGTTCTGTTTTTTTAACATAGTCATGTTTTTTAATGAATAAGGTAAGATTGCTCAAAAACTATTCAAGATAATTAAATTCTAATTATACCATAATAGACAGAATTTTCTTTAAAAAAAAACAGCAATTTAATTCACTAAAACCATTATTAAAAGATACTTTCTGGACGTCCAATAACGCACTTTTGTTTTTATCGAGGAATCAGAGTTTTTTTCGCGAACTTTTTCCTCAGCTCCCTAATGGACTACAGATTCAATACTTACCCGGAAACTTCTACATTTAGTAAGCATTAAATCCATGCAAATGAAGTGGAGGTTTATTCAGGGATAAATTGAACAATTGGGTCCCTTTTGTAAAAAAAAAAAAATGTGGAACGTAGTTTTGTTACTTTCAAATACCTTGTGTGAAGAAATTAAAAATTAATCATTTCTTATTGGATAACTGTGGGAATCCATTGGCCATTCCGGAAACAATAAAAGTAGCTAAAAAAAACTACAGTAGAAACTCGATTATCCAGACACTCTGATATCCGGACGACAGGACGAAGCATTAGAGGAGGGGCTGGAGGAGATTTTACTAGCGAGTCACCCAGGAGAATATTGAAAATTTATGCCTGGAGAATTTGCAAATGGCGAAACTCGTAGGAGAAAGTGACGAACAAGATGTAATTGAGTGGCTAAATTCTGATTTAAATGACCCAGGATTTCAGACTCTCACGGACGATGAAATCTTGGAGTCTTGCCACGAGAACCTGGAAGAGGAAGAGGACATTGACAAACCACCTGCCACAGTAACACCAGGTCCTTCTCATGCAGAAGCTCTTCAGGCCATTGACGTGGTGTTCAGGTGGCTTGAGAGACAAGAAGAGGTAGAAGCTGTGCAGCTTCTACAACTCCAGCGACTTCGAGATATGGCGGCGTCCAAGAAATGGAAGGCAAAGAAGCAAACAAAAATAATCGATTTTTTAAAACATTCCTAACTGTTTTAAATTAGTTTCTTTACTTAACTGTGAACATAGATTATTACATTTACATACATAAAAATATTATTAACTATTATATTGCTTTAAATTTTCAATAAAGAGTTCATAGTTTTTGAAACTTTTTTAATATTCCATTATCCAGATTTTCGATTATCCGGACTGACCTTGGTCCCAATTAGTCCGGATAATCGAGTTTCTACTGTATTGGAAAAGTTTTTCATTCGAGAGAAATGTCATATTTCTTGTTTTCTAATTTTTCATTGATTTATCTTTTACGTGATGTAATTGGCACCCAGTTTTGACTAGACATTTTGAGGGGAGAATTCAAAAACATTTCATGGTAGTTGAATAAGTGTAATCCAAAATTTGAAATGTTTTCAAATAAAATTTTAAATAAAACTAAAAATTGTGCAAAACATTGTGGGAGGAAAAATGTTAATCCTCAGTTCGGCCGCAACATTTTGTGGACAGACAAAGCCACATTCACAATAATGGAATATTTAACGGTCCCAATTCCCATACTTGGTCTCATGTTAATCCTTGCACTGTGAAGAAAACACAATCAGTATCAGCTCCAAGTTACTATGTGATGCGGGATTTTGCACGGATATCTTCTTCAGCCAATCCTAATTCCTGACTGGTTCGATTTATATTTTTAAATCTCCTTCTTTCAACACAATCGACCTATTGCATTGGAAGACGTTCCGCTTGCACATATATTCATGGTTCCAGATGGATTGCTGTCCTGCAAACAGTAGCAGTGCTGTTATGACAGTATATGGATCCACTGTCCAAGTTGACAAAGGTCCAATTGCAATTTCGGCAAATTACGAATACATTAGCAAATATTTTAGTGCCAACAATATCGTGTAAAAGATAAGTATCTCCCAAACGAAAAACTTTTCCAATAATTTCTTTCAGTTACTTTTTATTGCTTCCGGACTGGATGATTGGATTCCCACAGTTTGGTCAATAAAAAAAGAATAATTTTTAATTTCTTCACACAAGGTATTTGAAAGTAACAAAACTACATTCCACATTTTTTTGACAAAAAGGAGCCAATCGTTCATTTTATCCCTGAATAAACCTCCACTTCATTTCCATGGATTTAATGCTTACTAATGTAAAAGTTTTCGTGTAAGTATTGAATCTGTAGTCCGTTAGAGGGCTGAGGAAAAAAATCGCGAAAAAACTCTGATTCATTGATAAAAACAGAAACGCATTATTGGACGTCCAGAAAGTATCTTTTAATAATGGCTTTAGTGAATTAAATTACTGTTTTTTTTAAAGGAAATTTTGACTACTTTATGATGGAATAATTCAAATTTAATTATCTTGAATAGTTTTTGAGAAATTCTTTCTTATTCATTAAAAAATATGACTACGCTAAACAAAAAAACAGAAAATTGGACATAGCTCCTTTTCCTTTCGGAATCGGACCATACTTTAAATGAACTTTTTTGTTGGAAATTATGTCCTGGAGTTTAGCTACTTATGTATGGCCACATACATACAAAATACAATGGTTCATATATATATAAAAAACATATATATATATATATATATATATATATATATATATATATATATATATATATATATTGTAATGATATTTTACATTACATATTTAAAATTTTTAAATTCGAATAACCGTTAAAGGTAAAAAAGGCGGGAAAAGACGAATACAAGGTTTGCGGAAAATAAAAAACAAATAAATTTTTTCTTATATTTAACTTTCATCAAAAAATTAAAAGTTCTAAATTAAAAACTAACACAGAAAATTCGGAAAATCCAATAAAGCTCATTGATATGTTAAGTTCATTGTGATAAACAATTATTATTTGTTATATTGGTCTAGCAGTCCATACAGGTAGCAGTGGATACCGGTATGACGCTCCCGCCAGGAAAGTTGAGTCTGTCTGTTACAAGGCAGTCTGTGAAAAGGTGGCTCCAGGTTCACATGAGAGTCGGTTACAAGAGACAGTTACAAGCAGTCAATTATAGTGCATTTTTAAAGAAACATTCCACTCCGGATGCAGATCCAGTTTGGTGTACAGTGGTATCATAGTCAGTCTTTTTGAAAGCAGTGCAGTCTGTTGAGTTAAAAGGAAGCTGCATTTGTAACGAGGATCCTGTTCTCTGAGGTTGGTTCCAGATTTGGCTTTTATATCAGGTAATGATTGTTTGTCTAATTCGAAATTTGACTTATCTATGAGTTTTTTCTTATGTAAAATGGTTTTTGTGTTACTTTACTTAAAATCGAACCCTAACCCTGAGATAAAGAGTTTCTAACATCGGTTATTATAAAATTTTTATTATATTGGTTCCCAACGTAGAGGTATACGTAGAATAAAATATTATTAAAAAAAACAATTTCTTCTTTATTTTTCATATTATAACATTTTGGCGACCCAACGCGGCGCAATTATCTAATTCAAATAGTTTAAATATAAATAATATCTTTTTTATTTTTTAAGATTATAACATTTTGGCGTCCAACTTGTTGGCTAAGTAAAGAAATAATAAATAAATTAAAATGTCGGAAAATAGTATTCTAAATATTTCGAATGGAAGCCAGAACGCGTCTGGTGATGACGTCATCCAATGCGAGGAAGTTGAACTCTCGGAAACGGCCGATGTTGCGAGTGGCGAGTTCCTACAACCAATGGATAATACTATGGAACCAATGGCTAATACTATGGGCGAGGTCCTGCAAATATTACTAAGCCAAATTAACGATATAAAAACAGGACAAGCCAGCCAAATTAACCAAATTAACGATATAAAAACAGGACAAGTCAGCCAAATTAACCAAATCAACGATTTTAAAACGGAACAAGTCAGACAGATTAGCGATTTAAAAACATCAGTCGATAATTTTGAAAAGAAAATATCTAAAGATATAGACATTAATATCGAGTTGCTAAAACAAGGAATAAATGGGCATGATAAAAAATCAGAAAATTCTATTAATGATGTAGATCAGAAACAAAAAATAAACGCAACAAATATTGCTGATATAAAAAATGACTGTTTTAAACATGAAGAAAACATTTCCGAAATAGTACAGTTATGCAATGATAAATGTGATGATGACATTCTTAATAAAAATAATGAGAAAAATGATGAAAATTTAATTGAATGTAATGATAATTTAAGTGAATTAATAAAAGATAATTTGAATTATGATTGTGGTATTAATGATCAAAAATTTGAAGAAAATAAAATAATTTTTGAAACTAAAGATGAAAGTGAGAATGTTTGTTTAATGAATGAAGATGGTAAAAGTAAAGAAATATTATTGAGTAATTTGAATAATAATAATGAGAAAATAAATCAAATAATTAAGGATAAAATGGCTAATGATGGGTTAAAAAATAAAATAAGTACAGACGTTATGGATGAGATTTTGAAACAAAATGACATTAAAAAATTAGTTGATGATCATATAATAAATTTAAAAATAATGAGTAATAATAATGGTAATAATCAAAGTAATATAATGAATAAAAATGTTAACAACAGTGATCATCTGAAAAATTTGGACATCAAATTTGGAAATAAAGTAAAATTTCTTTTTGAGTATCAATGTCAAAATGGGATAGTAAAAATTGCAAAATTAAATCGGCCACCAAGAAAGAGAATAAAACAAATCCTTAGAAATAATTCGGACAGATGTAAAAAGATTTTAATGATAAATAGTGGATCCAGGACAATTTTTAAATTTAGAATTAGTTTAGTATAAGATTTAATTGATAATAATAATATTTAAAAATTTATCATAAATTTACAAATCGTATTAGTTTAGAATAAGATGGTTTAATAATGATAATGTTTAAAAATGAACAATGAAAAATGATAAATTGATTTGGGAAATTATAATGAATAAAAATTATGTAACGAAATAAGTTATTGAAAATTTAAAGAAATAATAACAGGCTGGCCAATAGTTCTAATCTCGATAACCAAATTTTAAATTTTAAATTCTATTTTTATTTTAATACCGAGCATAAATCATTTTTTTTTATATATTTTTTTTTTTTGACAGAAGTGCAAATGTAATGATATTTTACATTACATATTTAAAATTTTTAAATTCGAATAACCGTTAAAGGTAAAAAAGGCGGGAAAAGAGGAATACAAGGTTTGCGGAAAATAAAAAACAAATAAATTTTTTCTTATATTTAACTTTCATCAAAAAATTAAAAGTTCTAAATTAAAAACTAACACAGAAAATTCGGAAAATCCAATAAAGCTCATTGATATGTTAAGTTCATTGTGATAAACAATTATTATTTGTTATATTGGTCTAGCAGTCCATACAGGTAGCAGTGGATACCGGTATGACGCTCCCGCCAGGAAAGTTGAGTCTGTCTGTTACAAGGCAGTCTGTGAAAAGGTGGCTCCAGGTTCACATGAGAGTCGGTTACAAGAGACAGTTACAAGCAGTCAATTATAGTGCATTTTTAAAGAAACATTCCACTCCGGATGCAGATCCAGTTTGGTGTACAGTGGTATCATAGTCAGTCTTTTTGAAAGCAGTGCAGTCTGTTGAGTTAAAAGGAAGCTGCATTTGTAACGAGGATCCTGTTCTCTGAGGTTGGTTCCAGATTTGGCTTTTATATCAGGTAATGATTGTTTGTCTAATTCGAAATTTGACTTATCTATGAGTTTTTTCTTATGTAAAATGGTTTTTGTGTTACTTTACTTAAAATCGAACCCTAACCCTGAGATAAAGAGTTTCTAACATCGGTTATTATAAAATTTTTATTATATTGGTTCCCAACGTAGAGGTATACGTAGAATAAAATATTATTAAAAAAAACAATTTCTTCTTTATTTTTTAATATTATAACAATATATATATGTATATATATATATATATATATAAAAATGTGAACCATTGTATTTTCACAATCTATAGGTTCTGAAGCATGACACTTTCGGATTGAATCATAAGGCCATACTCGTAAGCAGGTTTCCTCCCTATGGAGGGAGGGAGAAACCACATTAAAACAAACCTCAGTAATTAAGAAATAAATAGATTAATAATTTATTCGGCGCTAATGGCCAAGATGTAGATGCGCCGTAAAAAAAAAAAAAAAAAAAAAAAAAAAAAAAAAAAAAAAAAAAAAAAAAAAAAAAAAAAAAAAAAAAAATTAATAATTTATTATTTTTTTGTTGAGCATATCTACATATATAGAAAATCGATTACATTATTTATTTTATTTATTGATATGTATTTATTAATAAGAGAGATGTTTTAGGGCAAGTTTCCTACAATTTATCATCCTTTTCTAGGCATGATTGATTTTCTTATTTCTAAATAAAAACCAACTAACAGACAATAAACAATGAAGAATACAATTCAGAAGTCGGCATCCAGCTACCGAGATAACTGACGAGAAGAAATTCTACTTGCTCGACTCCGAATTGGCCTCGCAATACTAATACAGGAATATCATAGGACAAAAATTAACAAACCAATTTGCGATATATGTAATAGAGACTTTACTATAAAACATTTACTTACTGAGTGGAGAAAACGACAAGACCTAAATATCCCAAATAACATGAAGGAATTGTTGTGAGCCAGCAGCCAGTACATAAACACAATATTCTCTTACTTGTAGAGACCTAAACTATACTTCAGTCTTGCATAACCATTCCTCCATTGAAGAAGCAGACTCAAAACATGACATTAACCATGCAATCCAAAAATAAGATTTCCTCTTAACTCAAACTAAATTACTTTAACTTAAACAAACACATGATCAATAAAACAATATCTGACGATCATAATATAAGAAATAATGCACAATCATACAGATTGAGAGATTGAAAATGGCTTTTAGCCGAAACGTTTCTGTAACAATATTTAATAACCGGGTGTGTGACATGCCGCACCATATGTAACTTAAAAATAAAATATATGAGGACTGAATAAAGCTGTTAGCAACTACCTGAACTACACATTCTAATTTGAAGATATCTGCTGAATAATTAATAGCTTTCAGGCATATTACATGCATTTCCATACCGCTGTTTGTAGGAATAAGTGAATCAAATTTCTAATCACAATGCTGGTTCATTAGATCATACAGGTACCATCTTGAAGGAGTGAAATCCCCGTAATAGTGATCAGTTATAAAAAAATAAATAAAAGCCAGGAAGCCAAGGATCCTAGAACCCTAGGCACAGCCTGTTAGCATCTCAACATTCCCGATCGGCCCTTCAGCACATTATGTTTTTCCTATAAACATAGATTTTTGTAAACTTTATATTTAGCTGTACGTCAAAATGAAAATCAATGGCTGGATCGTGTTAATTAATTAATATCATAGTCCCTTTCAAGATAAAGATTAAATTAAAATAATAAAAGAATGTTACCATTCAATAGCCTGATCAAGGTCTCCAACTAACTGATGTAGATGAGCTAGTTGGTAGAGAACTGGTGGATGAGAGCTGAGGATTGAGTGTAATTTCAAGAAATAATCTAGGGCGTCTTCGTACTCTCCTTGTCTTTTATGCAATAAACCTGCAATAGTCAATCTCTATTGGAAATATATTGTGGTGTTTTGGGGGGGGGGGAGTTGAAAAGAATTTTAAAATTATATTAGGAGAAGAAAAGAATAAAAAAGTTATTATAGGAAAAGTTTATTTAGATTGTTTTTTATTATATTTTCATTATATCTCAGGGTTCATTTAAAATATTACCAAACTCACCACATGCGGATCTATGAATAAAACCATTTGAATAATTAATTTAATTTAATAAATTTCCTGAAATAAAAAGCATGAGAAATATATTATTAGAATCATTTCTTACCATCTGTCCTTTTATGTGTTGAGACCATATTATATACCAGGAGAAAGGTTCATTATAAATAAAATAGAGTTGGAAATAATTGACTTATATTGAATAAAGAATATATAATTTAAGATTTCGCATGGCTGTGATATAAAAAGAATATAAAAAAATTGCGTGACTCACATATTTGTATCAATGTTGGGTTATCTTAGAAAAGTTAGAACATATTTAAAATATTATCTTATATATTAAAATATAAATATTGGCCATTATGAAATTTTAGATAGCTTTTAGAATTTATTTAAAAATTGGCAGTGAGTGAGTTATACTCAGCTTATTTTACGGATGATGTTCTGGAAGTGAAGAGGCAGGCTGCTTGTAGTTGTGTTGAGGAGATTGAGGGTCGGCTGCTAGATCTTGGAGTTGTGTCTGGCCATCATGTCCAGGTGAAGTGCTTGGGGTCGGCTGACCAGCTGGTTCTGCAGCGAGACTGTGTTGGTTCTGCCTCTGGTGCTCGAATGAGAACGAGTGGTGGGGGAAGGCCCTTTTTATAGAGGCGTTACTCCCACCACACCAAGGGTGTCTGTCTTCAGCATCGTTCCCTGGATTTTCATGTTCATTCTTGGAAACACCTCTATTGTTATCTTCCTGGGAACTTGTATCTCTCGACGCCTTATCGCTCCTAGCCGAGACATTTGGACTCTTCTTTTACTTAACACTGCCTTTTTTTAAAAAAAAAAAAATACTGCCAAACTAAGCACTGCCAAATGCTATCTCTTTTATTACTCTTTTATTTATTTTATTGATTAACAAATGATAATATTTTTGATGGACTTATGAAATATAAGTTAGCCTTTATTTTGAATAGGAATGCTACTCTTTGCTATGCCAGAAACTGACCTTTTCTAGAGCACCCCCTTTTATATCATTACAATATATATATATATATCAGGGTGTCTACTACTTTCGTGAAAGCCAATTTCGTGACTTTTTCGTGACTTGAAGTGTAAATTTTGTCCCCCATTTAAAAGAAAATAATTTCACTTAAAAAGAGAAAGCCTTAAGTTTTAGCTTAAAATCAATTGTAACTTAAAAGGATTACCGTGATATCTATAAACTCACAATTTTTTATACATTTAAAACAATCAATAAAACTGTATAAAATATACATCATATCGTCCCTGCCATGTCAAACTATCGAATATGCAAAATCTCTTTTTTAGATTTGGGACTTTGCTCTTGGATTGCGGGCGATACATCTTGTCGCAAATCGTTGCAACTCTAACCCCTTTGTAGAATAGCCTTAAATAAAGTATCGAATAAGACCATTTTTTAATATAATATTTCGTCAATGGATAGAATATGTTCGTTTCTATTTTTCTGCGATTTGCATATTCGTTAGTTTGACATGGCAGGGACGATATGTTAAAGAGGATAGTTACATTAATTTAAAACGTGAAGACACGATGACTCTAGAATGACTACTCAAAAATATTAAACAATGGTAGCAGAATTCAAAATTTCTAAATAAATTAGTAACTAAATATTTGTTGTCAATGTACTTAATTTAGTCAATTGGTTGCAAACGAGTTGCGTCTAAAACCAGTTTGCAACTGAAACAAAACTTCTGTCCACAAACAGGTGTACTGGCAAAGGGGTAGTTGCAAACACCCCCCTCCCCGCGCCTATGATGCAGTAAAAGTTGAATGTTTATTTAGTTCTCTATGTGTTGGTTTTTAAGGCCTTGGCTTGGCCGTGTGAGCTTACTGTGTCAGCCTCAGACGAAAAAGATGTTGGGGTCATTTTGTCGTAAATTAACACACTTTTATGACATTTGTTCCCTCACCATCTCTGAATATGATGGCATTTGGTACATGGGTTACCTTCATAAAGGCTATGAAAAACATCAAATTTCAGCTTAATGTCTCAAACGGTTTCTAAAATACGGCCATGTAAAGTTTTCAAGAAGTGGTCAAAATCTTGCTGCGACAAAATATATAGCTCCACTCCTGATTAAGGTAGAAACATGATGGGGTAAATTTTTAGGTCTTTATATGTACTTTAAAATGACATGTAACACATACGCTGTACTTATGTACCATTCGCTGATGTATCATGTACTCTGAATCCAACAACTCCAATAGGGAGTATTTACATCCTATCCGGAGATGAAATTTTTAGAAGCAATGAAATGTTATTCCAGTACCTCTAACACATTTCTTTAAAATTTCCAAACACTTTCATAGTTTAACATTTATAAATATGAAAATTGCTGATAATATTTATGTTTTATATAAGCTGCCAGTCACCTAAAATATTTTGAATACAATGTCATTTATTTTTAGACAAATATTCTAAATTGAACTAATTACAACAAATTATTAATGCAATAATTTTTTTTAAAAAAGCTTTGTAATTAAGATAATAAAACTGAAATGTGTTTAAAATATATGATATGGTAAAGCTTGGATTTAATTTTACAATTATGTATTTTTTTGATAGATAGATAGATAAAATTCTGTATTTTGTTTGAAAAACAGTTACAGGGGTCTGGCTACAAAACATTATAATAGATAAATAATAATAAATGAAAAGAGAGAAAAAACAAAAACAAAAACATTTCTCATTGGATCGTAATAAATATAAATAATATAAATCTTCATCATAATAAACAGAAAAGTACAATAGATAAATTTATGAAAATAAAAATAAATAAAAATTACTTGCTGCTATTCACAAAGCACAAACGATCTTGTCATTAGAGCTTCCATGGTGAAGCGGAAGAGCCTGAACATTGAGTCCTTATTCGAAGGTGAAAGAATCAGCGTGAGATTGTCTTCATCAACTTCTGGATGGATATCTTGAAGGTATGTAGTGCGGGCAGATCTATAGATTGGGCATTCTAGGAGAAAATGGGCGAGTGTCTCGGGTTTCCGGAGGTTGCATATAGTGCAATCTAGTCCTGTGTCGATCCTGTAGGAGGTGCCTTTAAGATACAGCCTCAACTCCGAGTCCCTTGAGAGTGTGAGCTGCATGAGGGCTCTCTTCCATTCTATTGGTACCTCAGACTTGATGTACTCCTCACAATAACTAAGAGAGCTTAGCTGACGATACACAGGGTTGTACTTAGAGTTAAATACACGTTCAACGTCAACAGATATGAGGTAGTTGTTCCATCTCTCTAGGATTTCGTTCTTATTTTTCAGCAGCCAGTTGACGTTCGCGGATCGAAATATATCCTTATACCCCAAGCTGGCTAGAATGCTGTGAAGAGGGGCGAACCACGAGTCTTGAAGTTTCTCAGGATGAAAAGAGGTCCTATTTAAGATTTTATCGTAGCATCTCCTTGGTAATTCGTTGGGCTCCATAGACTGAAGGGTGATCCACCAGTTGATGGTTCTCCTCAATATTGCCACTCCTAAAGGTGAACATCCGGATTCCATTCTTATGAAGTGATTTGGAGTAGTGCGACAAATGGAAAATATTTTTAAGAAATTTAATTTGGAGACCCTCTAGTTTGTCAATATGGCTCAAAGCCCAAACTTCTGACGTGTGCAAAGCTGTTGCCGCAACAATGGAGTCAAACAACCTTATAGAAGTCTCCCAGGATTTCACCTTCCCCCTGACCAGTATGTCCTTCACCTTGCCAAGGGCCGTTGTACCACGGCTTATAAAATGGTCTGCTGCCTTTCTGAACGTCCCTGTACAGCTAAAGGGTACGCCAAGATATGTGGCGGTGTTGACATACTCGATGGCCGCATTATCTAGTAGAAGAGAAGGTCTTTTCTTCCATCTTGGGCTTGCTCTGAAGACGACCACTTTGGTTTTGCTACTGTTAATTTGAAGATTGTTCTTTTTACAATATTTCCCAAGAACAGTTAATTTGGCCTGCGCATCAGTTCTTGAATCGCCAAACATTATAAAATCATCTGCAAAGAGCAGGCCGATCATGTCATCCCCATGATCTACCTTTAATCCACTGAGGCCCGCAGCATGAAATTCTTGAATGATGTCCGATAGGAACAAGGTAAAGAGAGAAGGTGAAAGAGATTCTCCTTGAAGGACACCTGATTGGATGAGAATGTTAAATAGAACAATTTTCATATTGATTTTTGGGTTGAACTCAGCTTGGTTGCAGAGATTTTTCAATATTCTTATGAGCTTCCCACTTAAACCCAGTCTATTCAGTTTGTTCCATAGAAGGTTGTGGTCGATGGTGTCGAATGCTTTATGTAGATCAATGAATACAACGTACAAATCTTGTTTTTTCACTTTGATGTACAGAACTATTATACAATAGAGTATTAAAAAGCTTTAATATATAAAAATACGTAAAATTAGTGAAAAGCGGCCTTTAAAAAAAAGTTGTAAATACTTTTAAAGATTGGCACTATATGGCTGATAAATACCGGCTAAACACTACTTGGTCTCGTACAACGAAACTCCGACCACGGGCCCACAGTGTCATGTGACTGATTCGAAATCGTTAAAAACCAGTTGCGTCGTGTGCACCTGCCCATTCAAATACATTGCCAAGGTCGCAAAACAGTTGCGCGTGCAACTGCTTAGCAACTGGAGTTGCAAAACAGTCTCACTGTGTGCCTTTGACCTAAAGTGTACTCAATTTTAACAGTTTAATCTCCAGGAAATCCTCTGAATATTAATAAATGTAAATTTTAACGTCCATTATTTATTTTTTTTTTTTTGTGTGTTTAACGGAGCATTAACACTTTCTCTATTAACGCCAAACGTCCATTATTAATAATTAAGAAGTTTAGGACGGGTTATCTATAGGTTTCCACCCTTTTCTAGCCAGGATACCTTTTCTTTTCTTCTAAAGAAAAGCCGCCACCTCATAGTGGGAATCGAACCCACGACCCCTGGCACGGGGTGTTAACTGCTCACGCCTTAACAATCATGACCACCGGGACTCCGAATATGAATAAAGAACAACAAATTTTATTTTTTAATATGAATTAAGAACAATAAAAATATATGGTCACTCAAATTTCACAACCGCGTGTCAATTTTCCTATCTTTTCAGGAGAGCAATAAAACTGTAATGATCTGCAACTTGGAAAAATGCAATTCGTCAAAGATTCGACGCATAAAACAATAATAATAATAATAACTTACAAGGTGGCCAACGGCCATAGCCACGTTGAATACACCGGTTCCCGTAGATCACCGAAGTTAAGCAACGTCGGGCGTGATCAGTACCTGAATGGGTGACCGACCACGTGCTGTTGGCATTAGAAAAGGGTGGCAACCTGTAGATAGCCCGGCGCTAATAGCCAAATAGTTGATGCGCCGTAAAAAAAAAAAAAAAAAAAAAAAAAATATATATATATATATATATATATATATATATATATATATATAACTTACAAGGCGCTAATAGCCAAGATTTGTTGATGTGCCGTAGCTACTTACAACTTATTATTAACTTAATTTGCAACTTGTCGGAATGGCCTAAAGTAGATGAAAGAGATCTCGTAGTTACGCGGAAGTAATATATCTATTACCATTATGTC